>CM076077.1:8932500-9435000 GCA_038088235.1 Zacco platypus
GAAGTCTAAGAGGGCTGCAATTCACAAAATCAGACAAAAGTGCAGTAATTGGACTTATATGTAAAACCTGGACTCACAATGGCAAAGATCGCTGGAACAGGCAGAGACAGCTTACAAACGTACACACAGAGACAATCAGGCCTGTTTTGTAGCTGTATGTGTGTGGTTTCACGCCGTTTGTTCCACTTTCTCTCTCTGAATGAGGCATGACACCTGAGCTCATTTATTCCTTCTGTTTGGATCGTTCCAGCGTGGACGTGGAGCACGCCCCGGGTTTGGCCGCTCATGACGGCTGTGTGGTACCTGCTGGTGTTTCAGTGTCCATTCATTAGTCTCTCCACACAGACAGACCCACCCCGCAAACCTCCCTAATGAACACAGCAGAGGTTGAAGCCTCATCCAGACACTGGCTAACCACATGCGCTGGGCTCTGCTCAGACAGTCATCTCATGACAAGAGCCTTTTTTTCTGTGTGCTGAGAGAGGGGAATGAGACAACAGTGCAGTTAACCATTACTGAGAAACCACAAGGTGAGGACCATGCCGGGGCCAGATATGACCTGACTGTGCTGTGATGGTACTTGCAGGAAAGGGAAAAGGGAAAAGGGGAAGGGGAAGGGGAAGGGGAAGGGGAAGGGGAAGGGAAGGGAAGGGAAGGGAAGGGAAGGGAAGGGAAGGGAAGGGAAGGGAAGGGAAGGGAAGGGAAGGGAAGGGAAGGGAAGGGAAGGGAAGGGAAGGGAAGGGAAGAGTGAGGAAAAAAACAAAGGAAAGGAAGGAAAAAAACAAAGGAAAGGAAGGAAAAAAACAAAGGAAAGGAAGGAAAAAAACAAAGGAAAGGAAGGAAAATATGGGAGGGAGTGTTGGCATAATAAATGGAAGCAGCTACAAAACAAAAAGAGAAGTAAACAAGCATGAAGGGAAGTAAGGACAGAATGAAGGACAGGCAAAGGGAAGAAATGGATGTGTGAGAGGGAGGAAGTGATGGTAGAAAGAATCAAGGAAGGAAGAAGCAAGAAAGCAAAGAAAGACAAGCAAGAAAAGGAAGATTATAAGCAGGAAAGAAGGACTGATGGAGTGATGGCAGGAAAAACAAACAGAAGGAATGGAAGAGCAAGATGAGGGGGATGCAAGGAAAGAAACGGGGGATGACAGAATGATAAGAGAAAGAAAGTAAGAAGCTAGAATCAAAGGAATCAAGGAATGAAGCAAACAAACAAGAGAAGGAAAGAAGGAAGGGGAAATGAAGCAAGGAAGGAAGGAAGGAAGGAAAGACTGAAGGACAAGGAAGGGAAAAATGAAGGAAGGACAAAGAAGGAGGGAAGGAAGGAAGGAAGTAAAGAAGGACAGAAGGACTGAAGGACAAGGAAGGAAAAAAGGAAGGAAGGACTGAAAGACAAGGAAGGAAAAAAGGAAGGAAGGACGGAAGGACATGGATGGATGGATGGATGGATGGATGGATGGATGGATGGGTGGATGGACGGATGGACGGACGGATGGATGGAAGCTCTGTTGAGTGGATTGGTAAACACCTCTGACTGTCCATTGTGTTCATGCACTCATCAGATATGACTGTGTTTGGCTACAATAATGAACGTTTCAAAAACATGTTGTTCATAGACATCCTTGACGCTCTTCACCAAGCGCTTACACGGATACACACGGGAGTGTTTGGACCGGTCTGCTGATAGAGGACTGCTTTCAAACACTCCTGCTTTCAAAGCGCTTTCGAATTCAAACACATCCGTGTGCTTTCAAACGCTTCCCGTGCGGTGATCATTAGCCAATCACAGACCTATATGATGAGTGCGTGAAAACAATGGCCAATCAAAGGTGTTTACGAATCCACTCAACAGTGCTCAAAGCTTCACATTTTTAAAATTTCACTTGGTATCGAAGTCGGTACCTTTGACAGCACTAGAAGAAAGGATAAAAGGAAGGCATGATGAAGTGATGGCAGAACACAAGAAACAAACAAACAAGCCAGCAAGGAAAAATGGAAGGAAAGAGAAAAAGAAAGAAAGACTGATATCAGAAACAAGCACCACGAAGAGAGAAAAACAGAAGAGAGCGTTGGTGATGCTAAGCTGGAAGAGAGTGAAGACGGATCGGAGGAGGAAGGAGAACAACAGCGGTAAACGGAGTGACAAAGAAAGGGAGAGGAAGAGAGAGAATGGCAGAGAAATGCATATGCTGCTGGAGGGGAGTTAAAAGGTTTGGCAGGGGAGAGGTGGGGAAAGATTAGCTCGACTGACAACTCCATTAGAGACTTAACCCCGGCTTTGATCATCGCCTGAGCCCCACTACAGCCAGCCTGATGCCAGAGCGCCCAAACACAGAAAGCTGACAGGCTCCTGAACGCAGGTCTGCCTGTGATCAAAGCCTTGTCTCTTATAACTCAAACTGCCTCGCTCTCTCGTTGTTGTCCTGTGGGACTGGCAGCAGCCGAATACTCAGAGAGAGATCTCAGAATGTGTCATTTACTCAGGTCATGCTGCGTGAAAGGAAGCTATTTGCTTTTGCGTGTTTTGATTGTGAGAGGTTCCGTGCGAGGGAGACGTCGTTTTCCTTTTTTAAGGCGTTCTCTTACATTTGTCGCACCTCTTTTTCCTGCGTGCCTTTGATAAAAAACATCAACTCTACTAAAAAAAACAGCCTACAAAAGGCACATGCTGTTAGACTGACATTTCAGCTGCTCATTTTCTTACCAGCATATTCTTGTAAAACATAGTGCAAATAAATTCATGTGAACTGAATATGTCGCTTAAATTCACACTAATGACACGGGCCATCATGCATGGCATTATCGGTATTACACAACAACCGCAGGAAGTAGCTACATTGGTTAGGTCAAAGTTTCTTAGATTACATTTCTTAAATCAATCAATCAATCAATCAATCAATCTATCAACCAAAAAATAAATCAAATCAACCAATCTATTTCTCACCATCTATCTATATAGCTATATATCATAAGAAGTACACTTTTACATGTATATGTTTAGTTCTAGAGGAACTTAATATTTAATATTTCAAATGACATGAGAATGAGTAAATGACTTGCTAGCTAGTCACAGTAATTAAGGAAAGTGTGACTAAAAGTGAACACCTTTTACATTATATAGTTTTCCTTCCTTGCTTGTTATGTTTAGTTTTATGCCTATGGCTGAATTGTGTCAATAAAAGGTCAAGTCAGATTATGTGACTATAGAGTTACCTAAACATAGAGTCACCCAATTTGCACTTGGTTATGCTGCTCCAATATTAATTACATTCTAGAAATCATTTGTAAGTCAGTTGAGGTCCTGTTAATATATTAAAATCAGGTATTCGCTAACACATTAAGGCTTGAGGTTTTACTCTGCCCATAAAAGAAATGTTCTCCATATTTCATTTCCATATTTCTTTTTTGGATGTAATATTTTCACCTGCAGCTATCTTTGTTGATTTAACAGTGCTGGCGAAATACTCTAACATTTTGAAAGATCTAACAAGCTCTTCTGTTACCATGACATTTTATTATAACTTTCGAAGACAATGTTTAATAGAAGATGCATGTTACTTGTTACTAAACACATCAGAACTCCGATGAGGCAGAACTTCACTAAATTAGCCATATGGCTTATTAATCCCATGATGATTTATGGAGAAGGAATAAACGCATAATTTAGTAAGTGAGGAGGGACCAAAATCTTTGTCTCCGTCATGTGATTTATAATATTTTTTTTAAAACAATGCCTGGTGATAAATAGAGAGAACCCCTAGCTGTGAGCATGAAAAAAAATGTGTCTTTACCTACTGGCTGGTATCCCTGCCTTGTGGGCCCACCAAATGGATTTCTGCTTCCAAAAGAGCCTGCCTCAATGGATCCGTACGACATTCTGGGTCCTCCGATAATTTCTTGAGCAGCCAAATTGGGCTAATCTGCACAGGCAAACAAAAAACAAAGCATTCAGATTTAACCACAATCATAAAAAGAGAAGAAAAAAAAAAATCTATTAAATCATAAACAAATCAATTAAATGAAATTTTAACCCTTTTTGGCAGCACACCCATGGACTGGCCACAGTTTGAAATTGCACACAAAAAAGGTGAGGGTTGGCTAATGACAATAGTAATAGATTTATTCACAAAATATACTGCATTCAGGTCAAAAACATGCAATAAGATGAAACCCACGTCTGACTTGAACCAAGTTAGTCATGACCCATCTAAACTTGTATGACCCGTGAAACTCATGGGGCCTGGTGCGCAATTAACAGAGGCACATGTGCTACTTCATCAGTGGACTGGGACTGTGTGTTAGTTACACTCATTAGCAAAGTGCTGAAGGTGTGAACTGATATGGTGCATCTGTGGCACGATTTCACCCCACAGTGACATGTACTTCATGTGTGTGTAAGTGTGAGCATGAATTAAACCCCTTGTGACACAGTTACACTACTCACGGCATGAATCAGACCTCGCGAACGACTCAGTCATCTGCATTGGCCGTTCACAGCAGTAATAACTTTGTGAGGGGTGTGTAACATGGTTAAAAAGGTTAAAAGAAGCCATCGGGAAAATGTCTGTTGACCCCCTCACCCTCAGGACAGCTCGTACAGTGAGATAAACCTGCTTACAGTACCATCATGTCATATACAGCATCAAATGTCCCCATCTGAATCATGCATGATGAAAACAGAAATGACACTTCAGATTCTACAGTTCTTGCATTTTTAATTAGAGGTGGAATTAAAATGATAACATGTCATAGAAGGAGAAACTAAAGGTGGCAATTTTTGGCAATTTAGTAAAAAAAAAAAAAAAAAAAAAAAAAAAAAAAAATCGACACCCAAATAAAGCAATTAAATTACATATTTTAAAAGATACAGTAGCATACCCATGGACTGGCCATAGTTTTGTATGTGTTGCCCACAAAAAAGGTAAATAATTTGCCAAAATTAAATAATAATAATAATATTGTTAATAATAATAATAATAATAATAATAATAATAATGCCATAGCCAAGATAATTCAAAATTTTCAGTTCATAATGACCTAAAATTTTATTGCCCACAAAAAATGTAAATAGTCTGCTAAAACTGGCTAATAATAATAATAATAATAATAATTTTGTGCTTTTTAATAATAATAACAATAATAATAATAATGTTATTGTTAATAATAATAATAATGTCATAGCAGTCAAGATGATTTGTGTGATATATTCTAAATTTTCAGGTCATAATGACTTAAATTATAATCTTTTCTCATGGAATTACAGCTTCCGAACTTGGAATACAGCATGAGTCATACAGACCACATATAATATGATCATTTTAAGGTGCTTTTTGACATTTTGACAGCCCTAATACTTATTCACTTTCATTATGCTGAAAAGAGAAGCCGAGGTATTCTTCAAAAAAAAAAAAAAAAAAAAAAATTCGACCTTTTGTGTTTCACAGAAGAAAGAAAGTTATACAGTTTGCAACATGAGGGAGAGTAAATTACAGTTTTCATTTTGTGAACAACGTCTTTTAAGCAGAAAAAAACTTTGCAAAGTTTTAAACATTTCTAATGATTAAAAGTGTATTATTAGGCTTTCTTTAGATCCAGGCCAGATTTGCATGCAAAACATTAAAAGTGGAGAAGAAAGTGTGAGGAGAGGACCTGTGGAGATAATGACAGATGTCTCAGCTGAAAAGATTGTGTTGTTTCTGAAGCAGAGAGTGAAGGTGGGCGAGGTGGCCAAGCCTGCGGGAGGAATGAGATGGAAGATGAAATTTGCCAGGCCACGTGGCCAAATAATCTGATTAATTTCCATAGAGCGGGAAGATTAATTACTTTTGGCAGCAATAAAACATTTCTGTGCATCTTGATTTTGAGCCCAGACAATGATGTGCTCATGCTCACTCAGATCCTGGGAGATATTTACTTTGACTATTTTTGTTTTGAATATATTTGACTACATTTTTCAATTAAAAAAATATTCTTCTGTGCTAGCTTTCACAGTTCACAAAAAATGAAGAGAAATTTTAAAGCTGCCGTCATTGGTTATTTCTCATTTAAAGGCATAGTTCACCCAAACCTGTATGCATTTCTTCAGCTGGACACAAAATGAGATATTTTGAACAATGTCGGTAAGCAAACAGTTGATATAGGCCCCTTTCTTCCTTACTATGGAAGTCAATGGGGCCCATCAGCTGTTTGGTTACAGACATTCTTCAAAATATCTCATTTTGTGTTTAGCAGAAGAAAGAAATTCATACAGGTTTGGAACAACTTGAGGGTAAGTTAATGACAGAATTTTCATGTTTGGGTGAACTATCCCTTTAATTCAACTTTGAAACATGATATTCATATTTCACACCAAATAAGACTACACTTTTGACTAATTATACTTCACAAAACCTGTAATTACTGTAGCTTAGAGATCAGCTTGTGATCAAAACAGGTATTAAAAAGAACATATATTCGAGTAAGTAAACAAGAGCTTAGTTCTGTTAACCTTTCCAGCCTTTGGTCTGATGTCACAAAGACTTCTATCATGACGGGATGGACCAGGCAGAGCTTTGACTGACAGGTCACTCATATATGAAACACAGCGTTGATTAACTCAGGTTGATCAGTCTGTCACTCACAATTAGACAGCTGTCTGTTCCTCTCCTGATCATGTGACTGGATAGGAAGGGGCAGAAGGACATGGCCAACTGTCTGTACTTGAACACAGTGTTTCAGGATGTAATAAATATATGGGTACACTGTCAGTATTAAAGGGTTAGTTCACCGAAAAATGAAAATTCTGTCATTAATTACTCACTCTCATGTCATTTTACACCCGTAAGACCTTTGTTTATCTTCAGAACACAAAATAAGATATTTTTGATAAAATCCGATGGCTCAGTGAGGCCTCTATTGCCAGCAAGGTAATGAACACTTTCAGATGCCCAGAGAGCCACTAAAACATATTTAAAACAGCTCATGCGAGTATATACGAGAATACTTTTTGTGACTTCAACAACATCTAGTGATGGCTGATTTCAAAACACTGCTTCGAAAATTTACGAATCTTTTGTTTTGAATCAGTGATTCGGTTTGCGTATCAAATAGCCAAAATCACGTGAACTATTGAAATTGGAAGTACTTATAACATAACCAAGCATTGTTTACTGAAATCACGTGACTTTGGCGCTCCGAACCAAAACATCAACAGACAAAGGATTCGTAAAGCTTTGAAGCAGTGTTTTGAAATTGGAAACTAGATATTGAATTTATAGAAAATATTGAACTAGATTTGAAACTAGATATTGTTGAAAAGTCTTTTTTTTAATATAGTATTAAGGTTTAACCACTGTACTGTATTGTAAAGTGTTACCCATTTAGTGATAATGAAAAATAACATAATAGCACTAAAAGCAAAAAAGAAAAGAAAGAACTTAAAGAGCTGGAATGCTGTACAAGTGACCCTCAATAAATTGGTTTTTGAACAAAAGATAAATTTGAGGTCAACTATGGATCAAACATCACGTTTATGTAATATGGTAAATAAGAACCTTTACTGCAAGACAGAAACAGAAACACAGAGAGACAGAGACCGAGACAGAGACAGAGCGAGAGAGAGCGAGAGAGAGACGGAGAGAGAGAGAGAGAAACTAAAAGTGACATTTTTTTTTTCTGAACTCCTTGTACTAGTTAAACAAATTTAAGCAAATGAATAGACAGCTAAATAAATCAATTAAATTAAATTTAACACTTTCAACTGGCCCTAGTTTGATGCGTATTGCTAACAAAAATAAATACTTCTTGATAATTTTCAATAATAATAATAATAATAATAAGTAATATTAATAATGTGTTTGTATTAGTTTTATATAATGAATAATAATAATAATAATAATAATAATAATAATAATAATAAATTAATAGTATTATATAGTCCATGTAAAAATAAATAAAATAATAAGCATGCATGTATGTAATGAATTATTATTAATAGTAATGTTATTACTATTAATATATAACAGTAATAATTACATACACTATAATAATAATAAACATGTTTTTTGATATGGAATTTACAGCTTAAGTGATTGGGTTAAAAAAAAAAATGTCTGCAGAAATGAGCGGCCATGAGCAGCTTTCAAATACAGTACTGCACCAGCTGAGCAACTGTCAATGAAATGTGATCTTTCTTGATGTTTTGTAGACCTCACTGGCTGTAGGTCATTATAAAGTAAATGCACTTACTTATTAAATGAACATAAAAAGAACGTATTGTTCTTAAAACATCTTATTGAAACTAAAAAG
Source organism: Zacco platypus (assembly GCA_038088235.1). Lineage (NCBI taxonomy): Eukaryota > Metazoa > Chordata > Actinopteri > Cypriniformes > Xenocyprididae > Zacco > Zacco platypus. The sequence continues at coordinate 8,940,787 of CM076077.1, forward strand.
CATCTGCAAAAGGGAAGAGGAGCTCACACTGTATTCAGACCTTGAAAGAAGGTGATTTGAGGTGAGAAACAGAAAGAAAGAAGCAGGGAAAGAAGGAGGGGGGCATGTGTGTCATCCCACAGCTGCCATTGAGGTGTCTCTTTTTGTGTGTGGTGAGCAAGTGTGGGAGAGAGAGTTTGTCAATGCGTGTTATCAGGGGGGCGGTGGAAGTGGGCCGGCAATAAATACAGCCATCAGAGGCCGTGCAGGATTGTGGGCCGACAGGGGGCCGACAGAATGCTTCATCACTTCCTCTCATTCTGAATTTGTCCCCTCACTCCGCTCCCCGTCTCCCATTATCACCACGGAGAGGCTTAGCACAGCACGAGAGCACAGTCACAAAGCGGAACACTCTGGACACACAGCCATTGCTGTCACATGGCCTGCTTATTTTACACACACACACACAGCAACAGTCTGCCCACCTGAGGGTTTTATATGAGTGCCTGTGTGTGTGTGTCTGTGTGCCATATCATTCATAGAGTTCATAAACACCAGCGGAGCACAGTCTCAAAGCCTGTAATACATATTTTACGGAGTGATTTACAGGCATTAAGGATATCAGACCAGTCACTCTCAATCTGCCCAAACACTCTAATATGGCTACATTCACACAGCCAGTGTTGAGGATTGACCGCATTTTCTAACAGGTTTGACTGCTGCATTTTTCAGTAGCAAGCCCAGCTGTTGAAAAAAGGGTTTTGCTTTTCAGGATAGAAGCAACAAGCTATTTTTTTCATAATACTAGTTGTGTGGCACAGTGGCGACTGCTTTAAAACATCACAGGAAGCAAAACTTCACTACTGTGAAATGATGTTCACAGTACATATGTAGATATATGCAACTTAAAGTGCTTTTTGATAGTAAATAAAAGCACAAAATATCAACTAACAGTTCAAAATTTTAGAGTTGAATTTTAAAAAAATTTACAATTTTTTCATGTTTTTGAAAGAAGTGCACCGAGGCTGCATTTATTTGGTCAAAAATACAGTAAAAAAAATGTAATATTGTGAAATATTATTACAGTTTAAAACAACCTGTTCGCTATTTTAATATATTTTAAGATGTAATACCTATGATGGCAAAGTTTTCAGCATCATTACTCCAGTCTTCGGTGTCACATGATCAGCCATCATTCTAATATGTTGATTTGCTTCCCAAGAATGTTGAAAACAGCTGTGCTGCTTTATATTTTTATAAAGTTGTGAAATCCTTAAAGTCCATTTCATGTAAAACTTAATGCTAGGAATTCAATTAAACACTCAGATTAACCATGTTTAACACTGTTAAGGAGCACTGTGTTGCTTTGTGAACACAGCTTGTGTTTTAGATGATCAAATCTTCATGAATTTCTTACCGGGAGGAGTTTCGATTCCAAAGCATTCTTTTATATGCATAACGTGAATTCCTCATCAACAAATGGATTTTTTTGGACAATCAGAAAATCTGCAGAACTCTTTGAAATTGATTTAGATATGGTTAAATAGAAGCAAATGCTTCCCATGACAAACACCAATAAACATCAGATTTGATGGGTGGCATTGTTAGAGGAGTGTGAAAATTATGTTTGTCCCATATTCTAAATCCAAAATCCATCTTCAGTATTTAAAATGTTGATGTTTGTTGGGGCAGTATGAACCAGTCTTAAGAAGAAGCTGGGGGAATATTTACAACGATGTGCTTTTACTTTTAAATTCAAACATATTTAAGTAAGTTTTTGTATTATTTGTATATTTTTGTATAGTATTTGAACAGATGAATAACCAATAACGGACAAAGCAGAATTCCAGTAAAACAGATCAATCTGAAAGGTACGTTTATTTTATGATTTACATACAAAATATATACTTATTCAGCTGTCCATAATTTAATTGAAGGTATGTCATAATAACAACATGAATACAAATTGAACGACAACTAGCCAAAATATTTCATGTGAGGGATGTCTTTGTGAATGACGGCTGCTCCAGTTCTGTGGTTTTCTACCATTTTCTGTGGGCATATATTCTGTGTGGGCCTGCTCATCGCCTACTGTTAAATATAACAATGCAGCAAAAGGAACAGCAGCTTGACATGATGCCATGAATGTGCGTCAAAGCACATGAGGGTGTAAGTTGTTTGACGCAGGAAAAATAAGGAAACCCCAGCAAAAAAACATTCATTAAAATAATTGCCTATTCTAACCACTCAAACTGATCTAACATTAATGTTTTATCATGCTAAATGCTTGTCTAAAAGGTTAAAGCCCCGATAGGCTCTGCATCCTATTACAAAAAAAGCTGAGCCTAAAGAGGACTCATACACACAATTCCAAAAAATAAAAATTATTATCTATTCACTCTAAACTTATGTGATATTTCTTCCTGTTGAAAACAAATTCATAATTAAATAAAGTGGATGGAGACCAGAGCCAGGTCCAAACAACAACAAATGTAGTTTATCAATTATAAAAATTATTATATAATAAAAACACCAATATTATGGCACCAATGGACATCAATTGTCTATTTCTATGTTGCTTGAATTTCAATTGGACTACCTGATAATTATCACTATACAATTAACATCTGCACTTTGTTTTGGTAAGTTTACATGACAGCGATGTACTAAAAACGTAAAGTTTTGCGTTTTTCAAGTGCAGACGACAAAGCTGTCAAAACGATCCCCATTTACACAGATCCGAGAAAACTATTGTATTATGCATGCCAGGCCAGTAGGTGGCGATATCACTTTGTAAAGAAACACTATGCATAGATTATGCATATATTATATATACACATATACATATATATATATATATATATATATATATATATATATATATATATATATATATATATATATATATATATATATATATATAAAAAAGTGTAAAGTGTACACAAAGAAAGTGTATATATATATATATATATATATATACATATATATATATTGTATATATATATATATACACTTTCTTTGTAAGTTGAATACGGAAGGCTTTCTGACAGAAGCTAGATATTTGAACTTAACTTGTTAAATATGGATATTGTTCTTCCACAAATGCATTGCATCGCTTCAGAAGGTCTTTATTAACCCCCTGGAGTTGTGTGGATTACGTTTCTAATTAATGGATGAATTAATCCCTTTCACTGCCATTATAAAGCTTGGATGCGTCAGAATTGTCCGATTGTGTTCGTCAGAAAGAAGAAAGTCATATACACATAAGATGGCTTGAGGGTGAGTAAAGCTTGGGGGAAGTTTCATTTTAAAGTGAACTAATCCTTTAACAACCATAGGCTGTGTCCGAAATCACCCCCTTTGCATTTAAACAGGGCAATATTTGAAGGGACTGAGACCATAGTGGACATTATCGAGTGCACTTATTCAATCCCATAATGCACTGCAACAATGAGTGTATAACTGATGTACATTCAATGGCTAGAGAATACCCATAAAGCCCTGTGAAGGTGCATTATGGGTATTGTTCTCTCGCCAGAAGTTGGCACCCGCAACTGAATCATCTATCCATCCATTTTTCAAACCACTGGTCCAATGTGGGTACAGCGCATCATCATACAGGTATAAATTCATTTTTAATTGCTTATTAATTAAGGTTTATAGATGCTAGGGTCCATTAGTTTAAAATAAATCTTTTCATTACTACTGGAGCTGCCAGTTTGCTAAGTTTCAAATAATTATTAAACAGCAGGCACAAACTATGTGAAAGCAGCGTTTTCATTGACTCATTCAAGTGGACTATATTAGTGGAGTAATGTACCGAATAGTGAATGAGGGTTAGAGGGTGATTTTGAACACAGCTACAGTCATCATCTGTGTGTCTTCTTTATTGTTTTTTTGTTTGTTTGTTTTTGGTCACCTCATATTTCCATTATGTGTAAAGTACAGCCTGAACACTGTAAAACATCTGGGGTTTTTTTCACTAGAAAAAAGTAACATGAGGGCGAGTAGGATAACAGCATGTTAATTTCAAACCAAGAATTAAAATTAAGCAAAGTTGTTTACATGGAACGTCAAATTTAGGCAACACGATGCGAGAAATAGATTTAGTTCCTCTGCTTTTTGTCTCCCTGTATTCTTGTCAGGTTTGTAAATAATGGGATTGCTCATTAGATTTTATAAGCTTCAATCTCTGAGGCTGCCCCTTCAAAATCTTTTCTCAAATGGTGTTGACATTCAGTTCAAAAACCAGAGAGTGAAGGACGCAAGCACTCCCCCACCCAAATGTAGACAGTACAATTGCAGTCACCTATAATAATAACTCGTTATTGAGACAAATTGCCAAGTTCTCGACCAAAAATAACCTCCATCCAGTGTCCCCATCAGATTTAGCGGTCATCATTGATGAAGGTACTGGGATGCAGCCCAAGTCATGCCTGTGAGCTAGTGCGAGTGATTCACCCTTTTTACACCACACCCCCATCGGCCACTTCACAGCACTCACACATATACCACACACCATGAGCGTCATTTAGACATAAAGACATCAAAATTCCGCCAAAAAGGAAGTAGAGAGAGGTCAGCGTTGTTTCACTAGTGAGTGCTTTTATACAGTCTTTCAAGTCTTAACAAGTCCCCTTTAGATAAAATAAGGAAGCAGTGGCTTAGCTGATGACTCACCGTTCCACAATTATTCACAGAGCACACCGGGTCAAGTTTCATTCATGTCTCCAAATCAGCCACCAAAAGGAGCTGAGGAACAAACAAGTTTGGAATTCCATCATTAAAACAGCCCTTCTAACAAGCTTGTTAATGATGAGGGGGAGGATGCGAGCGAAACATAATCTCTTCCTCTATCTCACGCTCGTAGCTTGCTGAGAATTCCCTAACAGGATTCTGTTGAGAGATCCAAAGGATAGCGCAACACAATTTTCCAAGTAATCAGCCGTTAACAAGAGGTCTGGGAAATACATGACTTTGAAAAATGGTACAATGGGAAAATTATTAGCCTGTGTCTGCTTCTTTTATACCAGAAGTCCTTATCTTCAGAGCAGCATCGTTTGGCACACAAGGCAAAGTCAAAAGCACTTATGAGTCTTTCTAAAATGACAATAATGTGTTTGCATTTGATCTCAGATTTCAATTACTGTGCCAAGATACACTGTTCATTTTTGTAAAGGAGTATACATCATGTATGAACAGTATCTGTGACATACTGTCGACTAATAGAGAAAATAATTGAGTCGTCTCTTTGGGCAGAATACTTTTTCAAAGCAAGTTCAAATTCATGTATCTAATCATTTAACGACCATTTAACCTTGGCAAATACATCTTTAACAAACATTTTCCAAAATTCATGCAAAAATTAGGCCAGTTCTTTAACAAAAATCCTTTTCCATGGTAACTGAAAACATGCATAAGAAGCCTGGAACACGACTTTAAGGTCACGCTTTCGTTTAGGGTCCAATTCTCACTTGTAACTAAGTATTAACTAAGAGTTTTCTTCAATAAACTCCTTATCAATAGTTAGGTAGTTGTTAAGTAGGTATTGGGTAGAGTAAATTAATGCAAAATAAGATCATGCAGAATGAGGCATTTATATGTGCTTTATAAGTACATTATAAGTACTGTATAATAGTGAGAATTGGAATTGTTTCCAACTTTAATAATTAAGAATTCAAACAACACTATTTTCAGTGATGGTTATTTTAAGGATTGATAGACATTTTCTGAACGGGGAAATCTAACTGCACTCTTATGTTTGCATCCTGTCAAATTCCACTAATTATTCCACTAAACCCATTAAAGACTGCCCTAAAAAGATCTCCTGACCTGGAGAAATGCGAGTCAAAACGAATTAACAAATTTAATCGAAACAGAAGGTACAAAAATCACGGTTACATTTTATTTTGATGGTCCATTTAAGAAATTCTACTAACTAAATATCTTTGCAACTACGTGTAATTTTTGTATTGATTCACTGCAGATAAGAAAACGCATACGCAATTATTAGTGTCTGTGTCCTGCAGCACATCCAAAAGTGTTCTTGATGATGGAGAGGGTTTTTTTTTTTTTTTTTTTTAACAGCTGGTTCTATATAAGACCAGCTGGTCTATTTAGAAAAGATGGGCTGGCTTGTTTTTGATGATACGGTCACATTTATAAGATATGAAGACAGCTGGGCCAGGTAAGTATCAATAACACTTAACACACAGCCTGTACGCATGGCGAGAGGAGAATTTAGGAAGAGTGTTAGAAAGGGAGTGGAGCACCGAGATTTTAATGATTTCATTTGTTATAGAGCTCGGAGATGACTGGTCATACATTTTTTTCTTTTCAATAAACCTCTCAGTGCATTTGGATGAGTTATAAGGCAAGGCTGGCTCTGCTGTTTATGTGTCATTTGGCTTTATCAACATATTCTGCCTCATAATTTATTTAAAATGAGTCACCTGGGATCCAAAAGCCCTTCTGCAGTTTTTCCACTATGAATGGAAGACGGACAAAACCATCCTGGCTGGAAAGTTTTCAAATTCGAGATAGACCAATTTGCTCTCATCTGAGCGTAGCCCACAAGCAACAATCCATTTGCATATGGCCGCGGTCTAAATTACCCACAAAGCCCTTTGTATCAAAACAGCAAAGTCGGTGAGGCTTTTGTAGCTGCTTTTAAACATGACTTTAGGTATGATATGCTATGAAGATTAATTGCTTCTACTATAATCTGAAAACCATAGGGAAAACTCTGCACACATAATGTGAAATTTGAAAACACATAAAAATGGTTCATGACCATTTCTATATTTATAATGGCACAGCAGCGCAAATGATGCAGATACAGAACTTTGTTATGCAGATGCACTTAGCTGCAAATTATATCTTTACAATCTCTCCTTTTAGGTGTTTTGCTTCACTCAGCAGATAAACGAAGCACATAGCTTGTGTATGTGGAGTTAATGTTTTTAATGGGTCCACGCTCACTTTATCCTGCTTTCAATATCCATCTATTAAAAAAAACAAAACAATACATGCTCATGAAAATTGTCACTGGCTCACACAGATGCCTTAAGAAGCCTGTTTCCAATTTAAAAAACAGGTAATGTGAGATCAAGTTTTAAAAAGCACATTTAGAGAAGAAATAATCATGCTGAAAACTAGTTGAAATTATCACATACTGAATAATAGATAAGAGATGAAAAGTATAAAATGTACATAAAATCATAATTAGGATATAAAAAATCTTTCAAAATTATTAGATAGTCTATTTTGAGACAAATAGTTAATAATATGAGTCAAATTATGAGATAAAATGTAGATATTGACATAAAAAGTCATAATTATGATATAAAAATATTGAGAATGTCAAAATTATTAGATAAAGTCAATTTTGAGATAAATTATAAGATAAAGTGAATTATATGACAAAGTATAAATTATGACATAAAAAATCATAGTTAAAAGATAGAAAGTGGAAACTGGCAAAGTCATAATTATGTAATAAGTCATGTTTATGAACTGCAAAGTAAGAATTATAAGACGCAAATGTTGCAATTGTAAAACCTATGGTAATTGTGAGATATTAAATCACAATTATGATATATAAAGTAATACTGTGACATAAGTTTATTGAGAATTACAAATATCCACAATTACTTTTTATTTATTTTTTAAAAATCTGATACAGCAACAGGCTTTCATAAATACTGCACACACACACAAAAGGTGAACAAAAAATGATGAAGCTACAGGAAGCTTGCAATTGCACAGACTGAAACAACAACATTGCACGCTACATTTACAGCTTTATTTTGGGCAGTAGCGCATGGAGAGGTCAATCAAAGGAGATGTGGTAGGAGTCCACTGATGTAACGCTTAGGGGCTAAACACAGTCTTACTCATTTCAATTCAATTTCAGAATGGGAATGAAACGTAAAACCATCTCAGCAAGTCGACATGTGTACCAACAGTGTATGACGACAAGTCCCCACATCAAAAGAGCTATAAAGAGAGATGGAGGGGAGAGAGAGAGTTTGAATGGAGAGTCTGGGTGTCTGGACAAATGTTAGCCTGAAGCACACACAATGATGCAGAGCTGGGTGACAAATGCAAGATTATTTGGCATATTCCAACACAGCAGGCTGCACACAACCATTGGCAGTCCGTCAGAGGAAGAAAGAGAAGCTGACTCTCCTCTAAAGTGTATTCAAAATGCAAAACAAGCGATAAAAACTGTTATTAACACAACAAACTGATCCATGTAATGTAAAATGACTTTTAGCCTAATATATTATTTTTTATGGAAAGGGTAGGCTTTTTATTTTTCCTATTTTCTGTAAAATTTGCTTCGGAACAATGTGTAATGGGTAAAAAGTTACACAAATGAATTCGAAAGGAAATTTGCCTACTCTTGCATAAATAACCAGTCATTGTCAGAGGTAACCTTTCAAGCCAATTATGTAACTTTCAGTATCACTTTTGTGCTGCAAGCCTGCTTGTGATAAAGAAAGACTTTCCAATTTAGTACAATTATTGATAAAACCCAAATTAAGGATGCCAAAACATGTTATACATGTATACACACTGAATATGATTTGTTCCATATGTTTACTACTATATATTGAAAAGATGATAATACATTAGTAGTTATTAAGGATATCTTAAGCAGTCATGACAACTCTGGCATGTTGGTAATGGTAATGCGTATGACACTGTTGATATATTTGGTCTTGGTGGAATAGATCTGCTATGCTGCTGCAGAGCAAGTATGTGACTTGCTACAACAAATACATACATGGCACACAGCTGCTGTGAGCAAGTAAGACATGCTGCTGCTGTATAATACAGCATACATGAATTACCCATATCAGATCTATACAGGTGGAGCTGGGGAACATGGAGGGTTTCTGAAGCCGTGCTGCATTGCTACAGCAAATGCTAACCAAGTATTTGAAGGTTGGCAATGCGTGATTTTTTTTACCCCCCAAACGGTTCAGTGGAAATCCCCGCCCTGCAACCAGTTTCATTGGCTGAGGCTACAGTGACGGGTAAGTGTAGGGATCAGGGTTGGGTGTAGGCAATCATTACTGTGATTGACATGACCAATGAAATGTTTAGAATCGGCTCCAGAGCGGGATTTATGCTGAACTGGTTTTGGGGAAGAAAAAAAAAAAATCATGCATTGGCTACTGATACAACAGGAACCAATCAGCTGAGAATTGAGAATTGAGAATGATGTGATTGCAAGCAGGTTGAGTTAAGGACCTATCAGCCTGTGCCATCTAGAGTTTCATGACAGAACTTTGTATGTATCAGTGAATGGTGTGATCCGTGTATCAGAGCAAAAAAAGTGCTAATAAAGCCTATTAAAATCTTTTATTCATTTAATTAGTATTTATTTACTACGGAGCCCCTAAAGGGACATGGTGATGGAAAAACAATACGAGATGTGAGGAAAAATGATGTGTCAAAGTGTTTATGCTTACAAATGTTTTGGTTTCGTGCAAGAAATTTTACGTTCGCTCTCAAAGCTTTAAGTTCTTTGCAAGCGAATGCAAAATTTCTTGGGGAACGCAAAAGTTTTCCTCCCATCTTATATTTTTTTTCCACCACCATGTCCACCACACATCAGCTTCCTTGTAAAATTTCCTTCACGGACTACCACTGCACACAACCAGCGATCCAATTTCCATACAAATGTCCAGAAAAAAAAATGTTTACACATAGTGTTTGCTCAGAATAAAACAAATTAATAATGCTAGTTTGTTTCTATTTGTGGAAACACATATGTCAAGGTAAAACTTGAGGCCATGTGTTGGCATACTTAAAGATTTTTGCATTGTGCAAGCATGATATTCATAAGGACATAGCAATTTGGGTCTAAAACGAGCTTTTGAGGTAAATCATCTTTGGTTTTTGCATAACGGCAGCAATTCTGCCATTTAACGAGATGATGGCATGTGATGTATGTAGACATTTACACTGGACCTAGGGCTGTTTTGGCTGCCAGTGCTGTATGCCACTGCTGGACATGGCTATGACCCTCCCTTTGGGATTACAAGCTGTTTTAGGGTTGGACTTTGGGAGAGATGATCTCACTATGAGCTCCGAGGGCTCCCTGGCTCATGAAGGGGAGTGAAACAGATGGTACACTGGACCTCCAAGTTCCAACCTTCTGGTTCTCTCCTCACACCACATATGTTTCCCCCTACAGCAACAGTACATCCTGGTGATGGGTTTCCCACTATCCAACATACTCATGGCATATCTGGCTCAAATAGGATAAGGAAGGACACACAGGACGTCTCCTTGGCAGGGTCCAACAATATGTCATCATAGTAGAAAAAAAAGAGGTTGATAAAAGTCAATGGAATGAATTCACATGGGTTTTTTTGAACTTTCCACTGTGGTACAGTGATGGTATCACATGGTAATATGCAGGGTTGCAAAAGAAAAGACATAATAAACCCAAAACTGCAGATGAATAGCTATATTCAGCCCACTTACATTTTGAAGCGCCCATAATTATAAAGTTATCTATCTCAGATAAAATTCTTACTATACTTTTTTTAAATACTTTTCTCATTTTGCCCAAAAAATAAAGCAGATGTGAAAGTTAAAAAAAAAAAATCTCATGTCAATCAAGTGTTTCTGTATGTGCATTGTCACTCACTGTTTCCTGCACTGTGGTCACAGTTTGAAATTAATGGATAAAAAGACGGCATAACGGAAATTAGGAAACATGCTGTTCTACTGAGCTGTCCTCGTGGATTGCATCCAAAAACAAAAAAAGTAAATTTTTTGTCAAAACAACTTTTTGTTAGAGTTGTCTGCATTGACATATCTATCTAAAGAGCAATGACTCAAAAAGTTTGAGTTGCAAGCAAATGCAAAACAAAACAAAAATTGCAGGTGTTCATTAGTACATGCCACGAGATGTTCTTTAAAGCATGTATGCGAGTCGTTCTGACGTAATGTGGCAGATGGTAAAATCTGCCATCGATGAGTCACATTATTTGCCCATTTTCCATAACCTGTCAAAGTGTGTGTCATTTCAATGCACCATCCGATAATGTGCAGAAACTATTTTGAGCGTTGGCTCTTGTTATATTATGCTACATCTCAAGCATTACCAGATAACACAGTCATCCTCTGGAATCACTTTATGAAAGTAATAACCAGTGATGTATAGCACATAAACACTGAAACACAGTATGCAGTAGTCTATCTATAAAAAAAGATGAAGGCATTGAATCTCAGATCTCCTGTAATCTCATAGATAATCAAAGCCAGATTTTTTTTTTTTTTTTGAGATCATATCTGATCTGGCTTCACATGCATGCTCAAACCCAAGGATTGTGAAAGTGCCATCGCTCTATATTTAAAAAGTCATATTCATTGTAGTTTATGTTCAGTAAGCCCATATTTATCAAGGTGAGAAGGAATGTGGAGAAACAGAAAGGGGGGTGAAATCAATTCTCAGAAAAGTAAACTTCAGCATCTGGATGCCCTTGTCAATGCCTCCTGGAACAAATAAAGTTACAGAGCAGAACCAGGAACTAATCTCATTAATGGCTGCCATTTGTGAGTGATTAAGGCCTGTCCTCATGCAATGGGACGCTGGACATAAAGTTCTTAGAGGTTAATAACCAGTTACAATCAATTACTCAGCTAATATGATACAATCAATGGGTTTCTCTAATCACATGAGGTGAGAAAATGGAGCCGATGACTATCAAATCTCTGGGATATCTGAGACATAACAGGCCAAGGTGAATGCAACTAACATTGTGTCTGTAAGGGAATAATAAGGAGTATGCACTAACACAGGGTTGATAGAACAACAAGATCTGAACCTTAACCTCAGACTGTGGGTTGACATCACAAGAAAGGTTCAAATGTATTCATCTACTGACTAAGAAACTGTGCACAAACCATCTGTAGTATATTATGTAGTTTTATAATGAATATATATCTAATAAACCACATGCAACTTTTCAGTTGGGTTACAGAAGGAAAAATCTGAATCATTTCACCTCCATATAGAAATTAATTTCACATGATTCTGTACAAAGCTTTAAAAGTTATGTTGAAGCCATCAGCCAACGCGAATTCAAACTTCCTCTTCATTAAAAATTCATTGAGTCATATAGCCAAAATCAAAGTGAGAAATACACTGAATCCTAAAGAAAAAAAATCCACAAATCAGAGACTCTTAGGAAAACAAATAAGGATGACAAACTCAGAAGTGACCACACAGTCCCATGAAGCATTGTGAATGTCAATCAAGCTGTCTCCCTACACTCTGAAACTACTTATGCCTACAGTTCAAAAGTTTGGGGGCAGTAAGATTTTATGTAACTTTCTTTAAAATGACCAAAAGTGACATTAACGATATTTATAATGTTGCAAATTTAAATATTTAACTTTAAGTATCACAGATATCCACAAATATATTAAGAAGCACAACTGTTCTCAACATTGATATAATAAGAAATGTTTCTTGAGCACGAACTCAGCATATTAGAATGATTTATGAAGGATCATGTGACACTGAAGACTGGAGTAATAATCGCTGAAAATTCAGCATTGCCATGTAAAGAATAAAAAAAAAAAACGTTAAAGCTAAAATAACCCTGCTCCGAACCAGACCAGGTCCACATACTGTATATGTCTCATACCTTATGTTTAAGCACTTTTTATTGCAATAATTATTAGTTTAATTAAACCTAACCCTTGTCCACTCATTACTTGCACATCTCCAAAGCACAGGGCTTGTTATCTTGTTGGGTGAAACCTCTTGTCTGCAGGGGTACACATATTAAATCGCAGCCTGGCTCTTTCCCAACCGGCTGCTATAATGCAGTCCAATTACGCAGATTTCGAGTTACTTACTTATGCAATCAAGTAATTACAACCCAATCTCACCCGAGTCGCAAGCACAACATAATCTTTAGATTGGCAGGGAAATTATGTCCAACGATGCACCATTTTTCGAGATGTGACAATTGCCTTCTTAATTATGATGCCATTGTGTCAACTTGCTTTCTCAACCTAATCAAAAGCGAGTGTAATCATGAAAGTGGTCCTGAGATGTGGACCGCGATGTTGTAATTGCATTTTAATCATACTGGTGTAGGGAACATGGGTTCTTGCTATCTCATCAGTTTCTTAAAATTGAAGTCAGAGAGATGTCTGGCAGCTTCGGGAACTAAAAGGGGCCTCAAGGTTTGCTTTAAAACCTATGTAGGACTTTGTGAACTGTGTTGGCCTGACAGCAAGGCCAGAGCAGTTTTGTTTGATAAGGTGAAGTGGGGAAAGAGAGCAACGTGACGGGGATAAGAATTAATTTATTTTCCCAGAATGCACTGCTCATCTATAGTATTCTATCTTCTTTTGAACCAAAAAGACTTGCTTTAATTAATGAGATTGTATGATGTGATCCATCCTACTTGAACAAATGTGATCTATGCCGAGGTAAACTGACTTATTTTGCAATTAGTCTTATCAGCAGGGGCGTAGGAACCATCTGAAAAGGGAAGGGCGGGGGGGGTTCTTTTAAATCTCATCATGACAAGGTTTTTTAATCACTATACTATATGTATTTGTATTATGAGTTCAAAAAATCATATGAATTAAAATTTACAAAAACTGCAGCACAGAGGTCAACAATTAGCAGGCCAGACCTCATACGGATTCTGTCTGGACCTTGTGTGTACTTACATCTTTCCACGCTTGAAAGAACTTTCCTTCTGATGTTCATTCATGTTTATTTGATGCTATAAATGAACTAGTATGAAGAGATGATCGGTTCACGAGCCGATTGAAGGAGCTACAGCGATCTATCACGACACATTAAAGAGACACTATACAGTATTTATTGTTTAAATTTATTTAAAATATTGTAATTATTTAAAGAAGAAACGGTTTCATATGTCTGACGACGTGTTGTCAGTGTAAACTAACTAAGATATTTTCTTCTTGCTGTGTAAATTTATTTATGTATGTTACATTCTTCAATCCCTTAATAAGAATAATAAATAATAATTCGTTACATTTATATAGCGCTTTTCTGGGTGCTCAAAGTCCTTTTACATATGGAAGGGGGAATCTCCTCATCCACGACCGGCAGAAGAGAAAAACTGAGCAAAGGGTCAATTAGCTTGGTTTTGTCAACTTGACCAGGGCCCCTGGGGGCTATTCCAGAAAGCAAGGTTAATTTACCTTCACATATACCCTGAACTCAAGGTTGATTAACTCAAACTTTGCTTACTCAAGGTATGCTGGTTCCAAAAACACATCAGGGAGTAAGTTCAGCCAACTCAGAGTATGTTCCCGGTTAACACACAAGACATTCTCAACCAAGCGACGAATCGATGATTCACCATGGAAACAGACTGAGAAACTGAGAAAAACTGAGAAAAAGCGCGCCATTCCACTTCCTCCTCCTTCTTTTGTTTAATGGCGATTTACATAACCTACTTAGTGCACATCGCCACCTATCTGGTGGTTGTGTAATCATTTTTTCAATCTTTTTATTGAAGAAGTAAACTTTATTCAGTGAGATTAAGACTTATATTGTTTGTTTGATGCTAAATATTTAATAAGATATTACATATGTATTTTATTATAGAAATGATAGAATAGAAAACGTCCTGTTATAAAAAGTAAAAAAAGCAGATCTGTGTGTGATTACAATAAAATAATTACATATATTATATTATATATAAATTGTAGTAACAGTAACTATGTAACGAATTCTTATTTATATATAATATATAATTATATATAATTATATTATATATATAATCTTATTTATATATAATTACATATATTATATTATATATAAACTGTAGTAACAGCAACTATGTAACGAATTTAGAAATGTGGTTACCGTGATAAAACTATATTCATTAAATAACACACATCTGAATACCTCTTAAGAAAACTAACCCTCAAACATAACCGGCTCCGGAGCAGGTTATGTTCAGAGAGTAAGTTGCTATGGTTACTTACACACCCTGAAAGTTACCTCTGTTTTTGGAACCGAAAGTTGAGGTTATGAGCTTACACATACCTGGGTATGTCACATAACCTGCTTTCTGGAATACCCCCCAGGTCTCTTGATTTAAATCATCTTTAGTTTAGCTGTAACATAGTTGTAGGAATATAACATATAAAAAGGAAATACCTATGGGCTTCTTTTGACAATCTACTATGGAATTACTCGCACATTTAAAAAAAAAAAAAAAAATCCTTAACTACCAAGTCCACAGTTATAATTGTTCATTATAAAAGGACATTTGCTGGGATGGTCATTCATGATGGACAATCATATTGTCACTTCTGGTCTGTGTTAGTTTTGTTTCAGGTGGACCTTGAGTTAGTTTTGCACTGTTCTCAGTTCAGTTTCCTGTGTTTGCTTTGTTCATGCTCATCTGTTGCCATGGTTTTTGATTTGTGTCTCACTTGTATAATCTTGTTAATTACCTTGTTTAGTCCCAGTGTTTCTGTGTAAATATAGCCCTCAGTTACATTTGCCCTTTGTCCGTTATTAGATGTTAGTGATTGTTCTGTCTGTGTTTTTGTAGTTCCGTATAACCTGAGTTTTTGTTATTTTGATTTTATTAAATTAGACTGCTGCACATAGATCCTGCTTTTTATTCTTTGCTTCAACCTCGCCCTGCCCGCCATTGACAATTAAAAAAAGACCAGGGGTCTAAAACCTTCAAACATCAAGGCTTCTTAAAGCTTTGTCAAGTCAAAATTCTGTCTTTACAAACTTTGCTTTTCAATGTAGAAATTATATATTAAGTGAGGTTAAATGAACTTCGAATTTCAAAACTTTGAACTTCCTTACACTTGAATTCAAATTGCAAATCTTGTTTGCCACTCCAATTCAACTTCAGTCCAAAGTCAGTAATTGAGATTAATTTAAGAGGCATTCTCAATTCATTTCTAAAAGCCACTCAACCCTGTTCACTGTAAATTATTTTAATGATTTGTTAACACAACATATTTTCTTTTGTCAAATCAACTTCATTAATTAATATGGTTCAGATAATTGCAATTTTTTGAGTATGTTGATTAAACCAATCGCCTTCATTGTATTAACTCAAAATTAAGGCAACCAGGTAACTTACTTTTTTAAGTTAAACCAACAATTCTTTTTTACAGTGTAAAGAGAACAAAGCTCAATTTACATGACCAACACTGCAAAACAAAAGATACCCAAAAGGAGAACAATGGCTTATTATGCCAAACCATACTTAACGGAATGGTCAGCTGAGCAGTAATCAAATGATTCAACCAAATTTGACTGGCCAGCTGAAGACGAGACAAACATAACAGCTCTCCAAAAAAAATCTAGCCCTTTATGCAGCCATAATAAACCAAATAACACAACTCAGGATTAACACAGAAATGAATAAACACAATCTTCAGCCCACATAACAGATGGGACACTATGTTTATATTTATTACATCACATGCAATCATCCCCAAAACACACTGTTCTTTCTGAATGCCACGATAACAAGAGAGCATCCTTTCAGGCCTACCCTCCCCCTTCCTCTCACCTCCTCTCCATCCTTAAACAATGACCTCTGCCTGCCATAATCTCAGCAAAAAAGAACAATCCATTAAGCAGAGCAAAAAATGAATAGAGCTAATTTTCATACATTACCTTTTTTTTCTTGAGAGAGCACTTAGCCTTAGCACTAACACCAGATGCAGGAGAACCTCTCAGATTCAAGCCCGGCTAACAACATCACATGACTCTGTACCATCTGCTCCTTGCTTATAATCATGTGACTTGAATGAAAATGTGGGATTATGGGATATGTAGTATGAGTCTGAGAATGCATTTAGATTTAATCATTTACATAAATTCAGAGGAAATGTGAAAATGTTGTGACAAAGCAGCACATGCATATATTAAACTGTAGGATAAATATGACTATTATAATAAATAATTATATAAATAATTTTTTTTTAGACAAATTTAAATTATTTACAATATTTTTTTCTTTATTTTTTCACTTTGCATAGTAGAATCTAAATCATTCAAATTAATTTTTAATGTGGGCTCACTGGAAATAAATAAAAGACGAGGATTAAGTGGAAGAAAAGAGTGAACTGAGAAAACGACCTCTCTGGATCGGGCAAAGAGAGTGGCCGTTAATATTACATTAGCCTTTATCTGTGTGTAGATGTGTGGGGGGTTGGTGGGTCAGCAAACACCTCTGGGTTAAAGGAGGGTACAGACCTGACAGACAGCCCACTGCCCTCCTGCTACACACGCACGTTTCTCCAAGATAGTGGATGGAATTGTTAAATAAAGAGCCTCTGAGTGGAGCTGTACACAGAGAGACTGAATTAAGCGAAACAGGATGTCACTCCTGCCACCCCTTGACCTTCACACACTCACACCGTCTGCATATGCAATGCATGTCAACCTCAAGTCCGGATCTAGGACAGTGCCAGGACCACCGGCCAAATGCGACACTGAGAATTCATCATCAACAGAACGGAATTAATTCACAAAATACAGCCAAGGAAGAGGCAACTCCTCTACTCTACTGTGATAAGCTGAACACCTGTCAGTCAAAAAAAAATCATGCTTGCAACCACATGAATAAAATCAGTAGAAACTGGTGGAAATGGACAAACTAATGGCATAGTAAACAAGTCACTTAGACATCATTACTTTCGGTCACATCCAAATGGAAATGAAATGGACATAATAATCTGTAGGAGAGCTGGTTTTTAATGACCACTCAGCTCTGTGCATTAAAGGTCCAGTGCTCATTACACCTGTAGTGTTTACAAAGGATTTTTTTTTTTTTAAATGTCTGTAAAAAATAACAGTCATAAATTACATTGAGAAACCTCATGCTACCATATCCTATCAATCGCTTTTACTGTATTATAATTTACTTTAGGTATAACAATAATTAACAGGTACAAATAAAGCTACATAAAATATGCTCTCTACGATATTATTAATTGTAATAAACACCTATATCATATACATTATATATATATATATATATATATATATATATATACACCTCTGTCACCCTTTTATTGACTACTTTTTGCAACCTCCTTTTGCCAAGATTTTGAGAACAGAACAGAACAGATCTTTTCAGAACAACTGACAAAACATCAGAGATTACTCATCATACAGAATCTCTCCAGATCCTTCAGATTCCCAGCTCCATGTTGGTGCTTCTTCTGTTTAGTTCACTCCACTCCCTTTCTTTAGGGTTCAGGTCAGGGGACTGGGACGGCCATGGCAGAAGCTTCATTTTGTGCTCAGTGTTGGTTTTGATGTTTGTTTTGGATCATTGTCCTGATGAAAGATCCAACCACAGCCCATTATTGGATTTCTAGCAGAAGCGGTCAGGTTTTGATTTTTTATCTGTTGGTATTTGATAGAATCCATGATACCATGTATCTGAAAAAGATGTCCAGGACCTCCAGCAGAAAAATAGACCCACAACATGAAAGGTCCAGCAGTATATTTAACTGTGGGCATGGGGTACTTTTTATCCCTGTGTGCACCAAACCCATTTAGTGGGTTTGTTGCGAAAAAGCTTATTTTTTAGTTTCATCTGACCATAGAAGCCAGTCCCATTTGAAGTTCCAGTCGTGTCTGACAACTGAATATGCTAGAGATTGTCTCTGGATGAGAGCAGAGGATTTTTCTTGAAACCCTCCCAAACAACTTGTGGGGATGTAGGTGGTGTTTGATCATTTTTTAGGCTTTCTGAGATCCAAGACTCAACTAATCTCTGCAGTTCTCCAGCTGTGATCCTTGGAGAGTCTTTGGCCACTCAAACTTTCCGCCTCACCACACAGATTTCTTCCAAGCAGGTTTGTAACATCTTTAGTTGTTTGGGACTTCTTAATTATTGCCCCGATAGTGGAAATGGGGATTTTCAATGCTTTAGCTATTTTCTTACAGCCACTTTCTATTTTGTGAAGTTCAACACTTTTTGCAGCACATCAGAACTATATTCATTGGTTTTACTCAGTGTGATAAACGATTAAGGGTATTTGGCCTTTGTGTTTCCTCACGATTTTACTCCTGTGGAACAAGAAGTCATGGCTGGACAATTTCATGTTCATGATCCCCCTGGTGTGCTAAAAAAAAAAAAAAAAAAAAAAAAAAAAAAGGAATAGGAATATACTTAAGTGATATTTTACTTTAAAAAATTCTATGAATGCCAGTAATTGTGGCCAACGTGTTTTGGAGAAAAACATTTATTTCATAATGTGGTTTTCCTCCCACTTTCAATTCTTTCCCTTTAATGAAAGGTTCGATTTTGCTAATTTTATGAATTATGAAACAATGCAGATTTATTTTTACCGTCATCTTTGATGCCAATGACCACAACTGTAATATATACATATACAGTGGGTACGGAAAGTATTCAGACCCCTTAAATTTTTCACTCTTTGTTATATTGCAGCCATTTACTAAAATTATTTAAGTTCATTTTTTTTCCTCATTAATGTACACACAGCACCCCATATTAATAGAAAAACACAGAATTCTTTACATTTTTGCAAATTTATTAAAAAAGAAAAACTGAAATATCACATGGTCCTAAGTATTCAGATCATTTGCTGTGACACTCATATATTTAACTCAGGTGCTGTCCATTTCTTCTGATCATCCTTGAGATGGTTCTACACCTTCATTTGAGTCCAGCTGTGTTTGATTATACTGATTGGACTTGATTAGGAAAGCCACACACCTGTCCATGTCAGAGCAAATGAGAATCATGAGGTCAAAAGGAACTGCCTGAAGAGCTCAGAGACAGAATTGTGGCAAGGCACAGATCTGGCCAAGGTTACAAAAAAAATTCTGCTGCACTTAAGGTTCCTAAGAGCACATTGGCCTCCATAATCCTTAAATGGAAGACGTTTGGGATGACCAGAACCCTTCCTAGAGCTGGCCGTCCGGCCAAACTGAGCTATCGGGGGAGAAGAGCCTTAGTGAGAGAGGTAAAGAAGAACCCAAAGATCACTGTGGCTGAGCTCCAGAGATACAGTCAGGAGATGGGAGAAAGTTGTAGAAGGTCAACCATAACTGCAGCCATCCACCAGTCGGGCTTTATGGCAGAGTGGCCCAATGGAAGCCTCTCCTCTGTGCAAGACACATGAAAGCCTGCATGGGGTTTGCTAAAAGAAAACACCTGAAGGACTCCAAGATGGTGAGAAATAAGATTCTCTGGTCTGATGAGACCAAGATAGAACTTTTTGGCCTTAATTCTAAGCGGTATGTGTGGAGAAAACCAGGCACTGCTCATCACCAGTCCAATACAGTCCCAACAGTGAAGCATGGTGATGGCAGCATCATGCTGTGGGGGTGTTTTTCAGCTGCAGGGACAGGACGACTGGTTGCAATTGAGGGAAAGATGAATGCGGCCAAGTACAGGGATATCCTGGACGAAAATCTTCTCCAGAGTGCTCAGGACCTCAGACTGGGCCGAAGGTTTACCTTCCAAATAAGATAATGACCCTAAGCACACAGCCAAAATAATGAAGGAGTGGCTTCACAACAACTCCGTGACTGTTCTTGAATGGCCCAGCCAGAGCCCTGACTTAAACCCACTTGTGCATCTCTGGAGAGACCTAAAAATGGCTGTCCACCAACGTTTACCATTCAACCTGACAGAACTGGAGAGGATCTGGAGGAATGGCAGAGGATCCCCAAATCCAGGTGTGAAAAACTTGTTGCATCTTTCCCAAAAAGACTTATGGCTGTATTAGATCAAAAGGGTGCTTTACTAAATACTGAGCAAAGGGTCTGAAGGACCATGTGATATTTCAGTTTTTCTTTTTTAATAAATCTGCAAAAATGTCAACAATTCTGTGTTTTTCTGTCAATATGGGGTGCTGTGTGTACATTAATGAGGCAAAAAAATGAACTGAAATGATTTTAGCAAATGGCTCCAATATAACAAAGAGTGAACAATTTAAGGGGGTCTGAATACTTTCTGTACCCACTGTATATATAACACACACACAAAATTAAAATGTTTTTAAAAGACTTGTATTATTATTATTAATAAATAATTGAATTGTATTATTGAAAGAAATATAAGATATAAGTCGTTTCCTATGCCAGCGAGGGAAGTGAAACATGAATTTACTTTGGATAAAAACAAAAAAAAAATATGAAGCTCACCACATACCACTACTATACAGCTACAGTATCTATCGTTTCTCATTTGGTTTTAAGTCTGACAGGTGGGCATGTGTGATACAGATTCCGAGGTCACTGCTAAGGAGGTAGATGTGGCCTTTGTGTTTCCTTACACTGACTGTGGGAGAGCTGTGGTGATAGGACATGAAATGAACCAGCATGCAACAGTCTCCAGACTGAATTATAGATGCCGCCCATCTGCTGACAGAGGAGCAGTCTGTCAGGCCTCCTCAGTGTCACCACTCTGGGGGCTCAGAGATTCTGGCCCGTTCATTCTCACCTCCTGCTGAAATAAGAGAATCACCCCTTGACCTGATCTCTCTCTGAGAAGTTTTTTCACCAGTGAGAATGGTAGGAGCAGTGACATAATTAACAATCACAGCAACTAATTACTAACTTTTCAGTTGATGGTCATTAAATTTACAAATAATTCACAAATGTATTACATATACATTAATTTGGGGGGAAAAACAGCAAAAGTGTGAACAAATGTTTTAAATGTATTTAAAGGCATTTGGATGTATATGGTACAATTTTCATTTTGACCCAGAAACGCATTTAGCTTGAAGGTAAAAAGCTTTCTAATTATATAATTATTGCATTTCTACTCCAATCTGTTTGCCAAGATCATTTAGATGTTGGCTGAAATTTTCCTTTTTGCTTTAGTACATAAACTCAGAATGCGTTTCTGGGTCAAAGTGACTCTGCAAAATGATGCAAAATTGTCTGCAATTTCTTTAAAAGAAGAACCAAACACAGTCTAGTTGACCTGAAGAGAATAGCAAGAAAACAAATCCATTTATTTATTTATTTTTTTTTTATTGATTTATTGATTCATTGATTGCCTTCACATTGTCACTAACCTAGATTTTTTATTTGCTAAAGATGCATTTTTCATTCAGTATTCAGAACCCAGTAAACAAATTATAGAAATATATGTAATATTATTATATAATATTATATATATTAATAATCTAACATTATTTTTATTTGTTATTTAATACATTATTTGATCTATTATTTAAAATACATATTTAAATATATTATTATTATTTAAATACATTACATATTATACAAATATATTATAAATATATAATAGTAATAATAATAATAGTAGTAGTAGTAGTATAGGAATTTTGTGTACAATTGTAGCATTTCATAATTTATATAAATGACCTGCAAGGCAGTCTGGTTATAGTCTCGAACCTTCATTTTTATGAAAAACTGAAGAAAGACCTGTGAAGTGCCTGTGTAGTTGATACCAGTTTGTATTTTAACATGAATTATAAAGACATGTATGACGGAAATATCAAGATTACATTCATCACGTCTGATTTAAGATGAGTTCAGTAGCCCTGCAACATTTTTTGCACATCTGAATGCCCATTTGTTTTTTCCCCTTTTAAACTATAATTTGTATTTCTCCAATCAATAGTGACTTGGACTCCTGCTTGACCATTCATTTATGAATAACTCACTCAGCCCTGTCCATAACCAAAAAGCAAAACGGACCCTCAGTCATAGTCCTTTGACAAAATCATTACACATCAAAAGACTAATAAGGCAGAAATTGAGGGGGATGCATTATGACAGACAGTAAACAAGTGCAAAGTAGCATTAACATGCAGGGTTTAATTTTCACTGGGCTTGCAGGGTGTTTGTGAATAATATTTTCACATGTAAAAATTGCCTTTCTTTCAGTAATTTTCTCTTTCTCTTGTGTGTAGCCCTTACCATCTTGCTAAATCTGCAACCTCACAAATATTTTTTTAAGTAAAAGTGAGCACTTTTGTATGCACATGAGCCATTTACAAGTAGGCGTCAAACCCTCCAGCATTATCCTGCTGAATGAGAGCTTATATTGCCACACATCAGACCAATCTCAAACCTGGCTGTTCCTCATTCAGTACAACACACACACCCCAGCTGGCTTATTTCCATCTGAACATGAACATACAGTAAACCCATTCACTTACACTATAAGTTTAATATATTCTCCTTCCAAACTGTTACAACCTCATGCGCCCTGACACGAGCTGCAATTAAGAGAATATAGAAATTTTATTTAATTTCTCAAATACAGTGCCAAGTTCTTAGCAGAAATCTGCTAAAAGTGTGCTTCTCTGCCATCCCAGACAAAACAGAGTTTTAATTCGTAACAGAGACGTTGTCTCTCAGGTAGGATGGGAGGGTGGGAGTGGGTTGTTCAGCTGGATTCATTTTATTACCTATGCACAGTAATCTGGCCCTGATAATAATACATAATGAAGTGCATGTAATGAAATGTAATGATGCATAGTTTGCTCTGAAAAATGAGCGGAACAAACCAGAACCGATTATCACTCACCCCTGACAACGGGTACCTGGGTTTGGACCTGTAAATCTGCCAAGAAGTCTGGCACGATATAATGCAACCCACACAAAGCTAAAATCAGAAAAAGGAGAGCTTTATTTATGCTGTTCTCATTGACCTCATTCAAGGTGCGAAATAAAATATATCACAATGCAGTTAGCATTAGTAGCTTAGCTCATAACTGAAAGTTGTAGGTTTGAATCCCACACCAGATCTACTTGAGCAAAGCAAAATGGCAACAGTTTCGTGACAGCCAACATTTAAATGATTATAACAATTTACGAGTTCACACTTGCAAATAATCGGATAGAGTAAAAGAGTATGCGTATTTGACATACTGTCCGAAAGGAGGGCCCAAGCTTCGAAATTTTGGCCTGAACCCAGTGTATTCCCCTCAATACCTGGCTGATGGGAACCAGCCGAGAGTGAGGAGTCGGAGAGGAGGAGGAATGCAGAAAACTGTCGAGGAACATAGGCGAGTCGACTATATGTATATATATAGGCCTCCTCTTGTGCTGATTGGATAGATCATTTAATCATGTTCCTTTTTTAATAAAATATCATATAGTAGCAAACAACACATCTCATGTAATAGGTGCTTTTGTAAAACTGCTTTTTGAAGCTTCGAATCCTTTGCAAATCATTTGTTTTGAACCAGTGATTTGGAGTGCGTATCAAACTGCCAAAGTCGTGTGATTTCAGTTAACAAGGCTTTGTTACGTCGTAACGGTTTCAAAACGTTTTGAAATTTCATCGGTTCGCCACAAGCGTTCCATAAAACAAACAAACCCTACAATTTAATAAAACAAATTATACAGATATTTCGTATTTAATGGTATTAGATGATTTGTTAACTGCATTTAATATTACACTTTCAATAAAACATTCAAAATTGGTTTGTTAAAGGTGTTTTATGTGTGACATTTTGAGCTCTTCGAAAGAGTGAATCAGTGACTACATTTACATGTGCACCAATAATGCATTATTTCTCTTAATCAGAGTAAGGTGTTAATCGCAGTAAGATGTAACATGATTATTCGTTAATAAGTATACCACACTCAGATACGCATACGTTTCAACATCTACTCCCATCAAATTCGAAATATATTTTTATGGATGTACTGGTGATTATTTGGTGCCGTGATGAACATCGCAATGTCATTTCATCATGTTCTTCGCACTGTCTGGATGAAGATGTGGAGCAGAGACTGAGCAGGAAGTTGTGTTGACAGAGTCTAGTGATTTAGTGAAGAGAGAACTTCAGAATCATGTCATAGAGTTCATTCATGAAGTTGTGAGAACAATAAACGCCATCCGTGTACGTCCGAGCACATGCACACTTTGGTCAGAGCAGGTATAATGCGATTAATGTGCTCATATGCCTGTATATATAAGTAAAGTGTCGTTATTCCAACACTATGTTCGTAACTTGTTATGAAATAAAAAGTCTCTCACTTCAGAAAATTGAACTTTCCGGTCCGGTCAGACATCATATTGTGCCCTCTTCAATCGCGCAAGCAAATGAGGAGATATGTGCTGTATATAGCGAGCAAATGAAATTATGAGCATGCAAAGTCATAGTTACTTTGTCAATTAAAAAGTCATGAAATTTCTAAAAAGAACATATAAATGACGCAACTGGTACATATGAATTACGTAACTGGTACGTTGTGTGTTAGCTGGGAAGGATTCATCAGAATCAGTGTTTATGTTTTGCTAACAGTTCATGCTAGCATAGGGTATTTACCTTGTATCTGTAGTTTCCGTAACCTTAAAGGATTAGTTCACTTTCAAATGAAAATTACTCCAAGCTTTACTCACCCTCAAACCATCCTAGGTGTATATGACTTTGTTGTTTCTGACAGGAGAAATATTAATAAATATCCTGATGCATCCGAGCTTTATTATGGCAGTAATGGGCTATCAAACAAGTATGAGCTGAAGAAAGTGCCTCCATCCACATCCATCATAAACATATTCCACATGACTCAGGAGGGTTAATAAAGGCCTTCTGAAGCAAAGCGATGCGTTTGTGTATAGAAAATATTTATTTAATTTATTTTATTTTACACAAACGCATTGCTTCGCTTCAGAACTTTATTAACCTACGGAGCCGTGTGGAATATGTTCATGATGGATGAATATGGATGGAAGTACTTTCTTCAGCTCATACTTGTTTGGTAGCTCATTACTACCATTATAAAGCTCGGAATCGTCAGGATATTTATCAATATTTCTCAGATTGTCTTCGTCAGAAACAAGAAAGCCATATACATCTAGGATATCTTGAGGGTGAGTAAAGCTTCAGGTCATTTTCATTTGAAAGTGAACTAATCCTTTAACGAAAAATACCACTTTTTATTATTATTTTTTTTTTTACTTTTTGCTATTTTATATATTTTTGATGACTGTGGTGGCTCATACCAACTTACTAACTGTAATGTATCATTAAAATCTATAGTATGAATGGGGGTAGGATAAAAAAAATTTAACTTGCGTTAGCGATATTCTTACATTTTATGCGTATGTTATGTAAAGTACGGTAGGCCTACTTGTGTGTGTCAACCATTTTTGAGAAATAAATTTGCTTGGTTCAAATTCCTAAAAATTTGGGTCGCAGCTTCGTGACCATGGGAAAGCGTGGGTCCCATGGCGAGATCAGTTGAGAATCATCATTCTATAAAGTAATCAGACAAATTTGATCCCTGTCGCAAAGCATGCTGGGTAACCAATAGTGCTTCTCTATACAGTTCCTTTAAAGAAAGTATGGATAAAACTCAGGAAATCAGCAATCACTTTAGGCAATGTCTAGGCAGAGAGATGAAAACAAAGATAAAGATAATCTTAATGAGTTTTAGCCGTGAGAATCGGGGAGATTTTGTTCTCTGGTATAACATCTTAAACATTGTTAGGATAGTTTTAAAGCGGCTTTTATGATCCAGTCGCCTCTGGCGGCACGTAACGCTCGCTTTAACTGCACCCTATGGACAATGTCTCCTTATTGAGTTTAAAGTTTCAATAAGCAACCAGGTCAGTCGCTCCCACTGGCTGCTATTACACATTGTGATTTCCTTCAAAGAATGCTGACACAATTAAGAAATGGGGGGAAGGAATTAGATGACATTAATTAAAAGGACTGAAATGAAATCGGCACCAGTCTATTCTGTGAGCTGCCAACACTGGTGCGGTGATTTACATGAATTGTGGACT
Organism: Zacco platypus; assembly: GCA_038088235.1. Lineage (NCBI taxonomy): Eukaryota > Metazoa > Chordata > Actinopteri > Cypriniformes > Xenocyprididae > Zacco > Zacco platypus. Next base: position 8,967,546 of record CM076077.1, read on the forward strand.
TAAGCGTTTCTGTGAGGAGCCGGCTGAAAGGTTAATGCCGAGGTCCCCGTCTTCCACTCACATCCTGCGGAGAGAAGCATGTCTGCCGCTCGGCAGTCTGGGATATTGTTTCTGTGGGTGAAAGATAATGGATTAGGTCCAGCAAGAGGCCAAGAGGGAATTTTGTGGAGAGATGAATGAGGTGACACGAGGCAGAGTTCGAGGTGGCACTAAAAATATTTTGTGATTCCACGGGAGGTGGGGGAGTGTGCGTGGATTGTTTTTCTATTTGACTTCACTTTTAAACGGCAGACTTTGTCATGGTTAAGATTTAATAATACTGTTCTTAGCTTCCAACTTCTGTTAAGTGAATGAAAACGTAATGAATCCCACGTGCTCTTTGAGTGTTCTTATAATAAAGAGGTAAGATGCTTTGCCCGAGCGTTTATTCTTATTGATGCTGCACTGAAACTTCTCAAATCACATGCCACATCTCGCATTATCATTTCTCACCAAGACACAGATGCATAGAAAACCTCTTACGGGGGCATATTTTCCCAAACCTCCTCAGCAAATACGCAGACCGGACTGTGAGAAGACGCTCAGCACATTTGTGGAATGTTACTAAAACTCTTTTTACGAAGAAGGCCATCTTTTTCCACTTATGCCATAACAACATTTGCATCCGAGTCAGCATCGGAGCACTTTCGAGTCCCACGCTTGCGTTTTGAAATTAGGGGTGCGTATATCACTTAAGATGCGCCTTTAGCATATATTTTCGTTTTCCACATACACACTCGCGCTCATCCGGCTACAGACATGTGTATTTAAAAAACAAGGGCACGGAGAAAGTGGAGAAAGATTTGAGTTGGAATTGCAAATGTGAACAGCAGGAGGTTGGTGTAATCTGAAAGACTTTATTCATTGGGAACGCCGGCTGGGTATTGGCACTCGCACACTTTGTAATTTTCAGCTTTTCGGCGTCGACTACATTCAGTCCTCGCTCTGCGTGAGCACTCAAAGCGACAATGAGAAGTTAAATTACCTCTGGATAAATTTGAAGGTTGAAATAATGGCCCGGGACTGCATGCTCGGATGTCCACCTGGACATGATGGTTATCACGCTGTCCATCGTCAATGTCTCTCGTGTTCGCACCTTGTTGTTATGGTGCTGCGCGTTTCACACACATCACACGTGACAGGTCCATCACATTCCTGGCAAAGTATTTAAAGCCAGCTAAACTATGAAAAGGAGGGGGGAAACGATCCATGTCCTCCTGGAAAGTGAAAATAACACAATAAAACCTTAGTAGGATAAGGAGTAAACCATTTTATCTAAAAAAAAAAAAAAAAAGTAAACAAAAATGCCATTTCCACCACAGAACACTTTCCAACACGACATCATATAAGCAGGGATGACATTAAATTTGTCATTATTTTCAGAAAGCAATTGCCATTACGCTCAGAAAAAAAATAATTCTCCTAGCCTATATGTTGGACATTGTTAGTGGACAAAGAATATTGAGACTGTGAAAGTGTTTTCAGAGAGCTTACTTTCTTAAAGTCCACAGGGCCAAAAGTGCCCATAGTTGAAGAAACAACTAGAAACTTAATTTCCTCACTCACCAATGTCAAAGTGGAAAAACAGGGTAGCACACTATTAGCATTCCATCCTAGAGGGCTAATGAGCTAGGGAAAGCATCAATACAACTTTTATCAGCAGCATCAATATTGAAGTGAGGGTCCTGCTCTAATCAAACCAAACGTTTGTCCCCGAGAGGAGAATAAATCTATATGCCACTAGATTCCAGTTCACTTGAATCATTTTAAAGAACTGTGAGTGAAGTCATTGGTCTCATTAGCTTATATGTCTTTGAGATTCTTCAGGTTTGTTCTGGAAGTTTATGTGACTTTTTTTTTTTTACACCCAATCCTCTCAAGGTTGAGGCTAATTTGTTATAAGGCAATTGGCATTGTGATTTAGTTACAACCTTGTAGTTCCATCAGTGCAGGTTCAATTATTAAGCTTATTTATTACTTTCAATAAAAGCTTGACACTTGACATTAAGCACAGTTCTACAATTACTCTCTTTAGTTGGGAATCAACAAGCCAGGGCATGTGTTGGTGCTTAAGCTTGTGTAATGAATGTGATCATAATGGACATGCAGCACTTTGGCGGAGAGGTTCTTTACTGCCCGAGCGACCTCTCCCATATAGTCCCCCTCTGTTTTAAATGCCACTTGCAAATGCTTTCCAGGCCAACTTAAAAATCCATTTCCCACTTCACTTCCCCATTCAAAGCCCATTCGTCTTGCTGGTATTCCTGTGTTTTGCGTATCGATTTGCTGCTTTGATCTCATGTGCCGAGCGACAGGCTGAAGGGGACCTTCAGAGGAGCGGGCAAATCTCTTCGCCCTGTTATGCTCTGTGTTTACAGATTTACAGGAAGTGGCGCATTCATATTTTAAAGGATTTGTTGGTTAATGTAGGTGTTGGCTAATGTAAGTGAACAATATGAATAACAAAGTCAAGAAAAATGTGTGTGTGTTTTACATAGAAATATTAATACAAATGTGACCCCTAGACCACCAAACCTGTCATAAGGGTCCATTTGTTTTTAAATTTATGCTTATATTGAGATTTATACATCATCAAAGCTGAGCAAATAAGCTTTCTATTGATGTATGGTTTGTAATGAAAGGACAATATCTGTCAACTATTTGAAAATCTGGAATCTGAGGGTGCAAAAAAAAACAAATTATTGAGACAATTGCCTTTAAAGTTGGCCAAATGAAGTCCTTAGCAACGCATATCCACTCACAAAAATAAATTTTTGATATATTTAAGGTAGGAAATTTTTCATGGCTGCCTATTCAAAACAAAGGCGTAGCTTGATGACACCAAGTTTGAGCGTGGAATCTTGGGAAATGTGGTCTTCACTTCACACCTGGTGGAAAAGAATTGGGATGGGACTCGGGCAGAAATCATGTTCATGGATGCAATTATTAGCATTACTGTAGTATGAAGCAGAGCAGGACCGAATGTTGTGGAGCTGAACGAGGCCGCTGGAGCGATTGTTAATGAGAGACGAATGCGTTGTACGCGGAACTTTTATTATGCCACTCCGCTTTTCTGGTAATGCAGCTCTGTTTATCATATTAGATACATTTAAGTGTGTTAAAAATGATGTTATAATCTGTGTGTTCGCTTGCTAGCTGCTGTGACACACTTGTTGCACACTGCAGTAAGCTAGACCGATATTAGAATATCATATTAAATGCTGGATGGCTTGTGTTGATAAATGGCATGCAATTAATTTTAATTAATTGGAGAAAATTCTGTATTACTGTTACTAAAAATAAATCTGCATCTGATTATCCTAGTGTAACGGAGGCCAGCTAGTAGTTGCTGTGCGAGTAAACCTCACTCCTCGGACCTCAAGAGATGCTCTGGCGACAGATGGTAGAGGTTGCAGCCATTAGCCTCCTTGTTAGAGCATCCGACTCCCATGCCAGAAGACCCTGGTTCGAGGCCTGCTCAGAGTGAGCCTAGTAGGACCCGGATAGAGGGGTTACATTGGTGCCGTGACCCGGATGAGAGTGAGGTTTAGGGGGGTGAGTGTAACGGAGGCCAGCTAGTAGTTGCTGTGCGAGTAAACCTCACTCCTCGGACCTCGAGAGATGCTCTGGCGACAGACGCTGGCGGTTGCAGCCTTTAGCCTCCTTGTTTGAGCGTCCAACTCCCATGCCAGAAGACCCCAGTTCGAGGCCCGCTCAGAGTGAGCTGGGTAGAGGGGTTACACTATGTTAGCTACTTGAAAAAATAGTGTTTTTCTCTGAGGCATGGTAAAATCATGGTACTCTCAGAAAATTAAGAAAATTAGATTTAAGCAATAAGACTGAACGTGTTGAGCTTTTCTGTCTATAAATGAATCAAATCAGATGTTCACTTGTCTGTGTTCCCACATGTAATATGAATTAAAGCGTCCATGGCTTTTCCAAAATAAAACCGGAAACCGAGGGTAACGTGGATATGACACCATTTACAGGCGACTCCCTCACACATACCGGATCCAAAAAATTGCAATTTTCTCACGATTTACAAACCGCTGGAAACATTTGTTTCTGATATTGTAAGTACTCATCTGAACAAAATATATAACCCTGGTCTAGTGGTTTTTGGATATTTTACTACAAAAATTTCAATTTTTCAATACCCTTCAATACCCTAATGCTTTTTGGCAAGAAAAATCTTGCCAAATTATTCTCTCGATAATTTTGACCCATAAAATGTATTGTTGGCTATTGCTACAAATATACTGTGCGACTTATGACTGGTTTTGTGGTCCAGAGTCATAAATATTCTAAATAAGTATCAGATCATATAAATTAGTAAATATAAAGTAGTGTTTTCATGTATTATTAGTGGTTTGTGGTCTAACTGTGTCACATTTTTCATTAAAAATACATTTTGATAAATATTTAAAATTTTAAAAAGTTTTTAAAAGTTTTATCAACTAATTAAACAGTTCAAAACAACTATTCTTAAAAATTTTAGTTTCATTGTGCACTCAATTTAATCCATTTGAGCTGGGGCTGCATTTTTCCCCCTTTGGACAAAATGTAGACTCATATTGTTTCATGTTCATTTTTTTGGTATTTATTAATACGAGAAGAGATTGTTATGTTGTTGATTTGGATCTTACTTTTTTGGTGAAGAGTAAAGGTAAAATCTATACATTTATGTTCTTGTATATTGATTTTAGTTAAAGGTATTTGTTGTAAATGCTTGAGTAATAGCATCAAAACTATATAGTGTGTTTGAGTGCGTGTGTGTGTGTGTGCTTTGCTAAGTTTTTTAGATTTATTCAAATCAGTTAGTGGCCACAAAATGTTTAAGAAAACTTGTTTCCAATGTGTGGAGTCATTATATGATTGAATTAAGCCAAAGAGTGTGAGTAAAATAACAAGCTTGATTAGTATCATGTAGCTTAGCAGTTTCAAAGAGCTAAGCATAAAACTAGCAGCAGCCAGACATGCTGACCTGTATATCACACCTCAGATTGTGAAGACATCCTTTTACAGACGTCTGTCATATCCGTGCAGAAATGCTGATGCCTTGTCACACATATTAGGCTCTGTATTATTGAATCGTTCAGCGTATGATCAGATGACTGAGCTGACAACATCTATATCAGCGCCTTAGCAAGGGCTAGGGAAGGACTATACAGTAAACACACAGTGAATAAGAGTGACTGGGCAAAGAGTGGCACGTCAACCACGTGAAGAAAGAAAGCACCCTGACAGGTGCCAGGAGCCCAAAGGATCGATATATCTATGCTCAGCTAACAAGCGGTTATATTTAGCCTCCAGACAAGTGTCAAAGCGTGGCTGCGTGGGCTTCCACCTGCTGAGAAACTTCAATTTCTGCTTCTCTGTCATCTCCTTCTCACCTAGCAGGAGTGGGGATAGACCTGTCGGGGCGTGGAGAGTTTGGCGCTGAGAAAATCCAGGGAAGTGACACTTTCCCTCAGTAAAACAGTCACACTCGATTTCATGGTTATTTGATTAAAATGCAAAGACGCTGAACATAACAAGCATTCATGTTATTCATGCGGCCTAACTTGCAGTTTATAAACTGCTATTAAACACTCTTTAAATCCCATGCGATGTCATAGAAGAACCGATTTTGGTTCCCCAAAGAACCTTTCAGTGAACAGTTCCTAAAAGAATAATTTTTTTCACTATGAAAAGCCCCCTGGAAAGGTTCCATGGATGTTAAAGGTACCAGATGTCAATAAAGAACCTTTATTTTTAAGAGTGAATCAAAGCTCTGACTTCATGCCAAGTATTCCATTTCTCACTCTGAGGGGAAATACTTTTTGAACTTCTGGTTCCATTTGATTAAATGCCTGAAATAAGGTCTGTGGTTAACACGAGCTTCCCATTTTATTTTATGATATAAACTGCATCAGTAAAACCCCACTCCAAATGGGACTAAAGAGGTTGTTGTGATATTAAACGTCAAAGCGTTTAACAGGTAAACTCATCAACTCACCAGTCCGTGTTTACAGCCTCATGTATATACAGCTTTTGTGCTCTTGTAAACTATTCGGTCACACTTTATTTCCGTGGTTCACTTTAGACATTCTATTAACTATAAGTAAGTTTGCAACTACATGTAAACTAACTGTCATTAGAGCATTAGTAGACTATAGTAGACTGTTAGGTTAGCATTAGGTGTTAGGGTTCGGGTTCATAGAAGTTGACATTTAATTACAAAGTGACTTATTGTCAGTAGAATTTCTGCTGAGGGAGCATCAAAATAATTGGCAGATATTAAGCAGACGTTCTACTAATACTCTAATGAGAGTTAGCAGACATGTATTGCAAAGTGACTTATGGTTAGTAGAATGTCTTAAGTGGACCATCAAAATAAAATATTCTAACTCAAACATTCCTGTAGATTTAAAAGAAAAAAGTTATCAGAAACTTTGTCTTGGTGATCCCATGTGACTATAGACTGTAGTTCATTTATAGACTAACTTTGGCATTTTACTTCTGCCAGTTCTATTTAGGTTTCAAAAGTTTGTTTGTGAAGATTACAAAATGTGTAATCAAAAACTTTCGTTGTTAAGAGAGCTTATGTTCTACAGTAATCCAAAAGCTAATGGAAAAATCGAATTAGCTTTTTTGTCAAGGGAAATAGTCAGTGATATTGTCTTGGCCTACGAAAAGTCTAGACACAAGATGTAAAAACATGAGAAATCTTGTTTTTTCGCAATTTCTGTGCAGTTGTGAAAGAAAACAGTGATGTAACTTTAGATATTGTTTCATGTAAAGATGTAAAGAAATACTTTGTCATGTTGTTCTTGACAAATTTTTGGTCATCCCCTTCATATTTTTCCATGATTAAATGACACTAAAATTTTGTATTTTAAACATGTAATCTTTACAAATCAAACTATATTTCTATTCCAATCTATCTAATAGCTTTAGATAGATATTGCATTTATACAATTTTTACTACAATAATCAAGAGGTTGATGACATGTAACTTTACCAAATTTGAGAACTGTTTGTTTGCTCCAACTTTGCTCTGTGCCATCATTAATATTATCAATATAATGTGACAAAAATCACACAAGAAGGTAAAATCTCGCTCCAGCCTCAATCGGCACATCTCACTTACCCCAAGTGTGTGCATTTGAAGAGAAGCCTTTGTGTATTGTACTCATGTATATGTCTGTACTGTATATGTTCAGGTGCATTAGTCTGATCGGTATAGTAATCTTGCCATTTGCACAAAGAGAAGTGAATAATTACACAGATATCTCTTATTCTCTCATCAGAGGGGCTGATGCTCAGCCTGCCAGTGCGTTCAAAGCATTCTTCTTTATTAGAGAGGGAGAATTCAACGTAATTATCCTGTATTAAGCAGTGAAAGATTTCAGGCTACAAGCAAAGAGGCTTTACTGACACGGTACATTAATTAGGCTGTGAGGATTTTTTTCCTGCTTCTGTTCTGGCAAACCAGGTGCAATCGGTAACAAGAGGCCAGGCGCATAAAACATGGTCAGCAAGTGAGACTATTGTGTGCACAACATGGAATCCATTTATGATAAATCCATATAATTGATACATCCCTCCCTCAGCTATATTGCATGTTAATGATAATGCTGCGTCGTATTCAATGCGACAGTCTCCCTGTCTACTTGTGTACGTGAGAGAGGGACAGTGTGTGTGTGTGTGTTTGTATGAAAATAAGCGTATATAATCATTTGGTACTGCTCCAGCTCCTGTGTGCCAGAGGCAGTGTTGGCGTGGTGGTGTGTGACTAACTGGGAGGGGGGGTTGGCAAGGGGACTGGGGAAAATGTATGTCAGCTGGGCTGTTTTCTGCTTCCTGCTCGGCATGGAATCTGCCCAGCCGGGGGTACAGTCTTGAGTTAAAGAAGATGACTTCATGATTCAGCCTAGACAGTGTGTGTTACTATTGCTGAGATAATTTAACATGAGCTTAACTATAAATAGTCTTAACTGAGCAATAGAGTATAATCTGTCTTTAGTTTGTCTGCCATGGTTAATAGCTGTTATAAGGTCGTTTTTCAGTAATAAAAGCTTTTTCTATTCCAGCTTAATATGCAGAAAGAACTATTAGGCCAACTTTAAGAAAGACATTGTTGATTCCTCTGAAAAGAGTACACACTGTGACAATATATTTGGAACTATATGTCTGACAAGCCAAGGGACACACACACAAAAAGTTTTATTCTCAGCCTCAAAGTTAATTTTAAGATTATTAAGCTATTATTATTTATAATCATTCCCCTGAAAAGTGTAAACACTGTTCCAAACACTTTGAACTGTATATTTGTCTGATTAATTGCAGCCCGGAGACACATACACACACAAAAATCTCATATTCAAATTTAAATACAATATTACTATCATCATCATAATATAAAATACAATAAAATAATGTAAATGAATCAAATCACAGAATGATTCAACAGCTCACTCATAAAGACTTCAATGAATCATTGTGTTTGAACGAATCAGTTGTCTTTCTTTATAAAAGTGACTCAAAAAGAAAGTTATTGTTTTGTTCCTTAATGAATAAGCATTTTTGGTTGAGTAAATGACTCAATGACTCACTTAGAAAGATTTGCTACTTGTTTCGTTTCGCAATTGACTCTTCGCAAAGACCCGTCCCCTTTAGTTATTGTTGCTTTGTCTGACAAGCCATGCACTCTCACGCCACATATCATGTTCTCACGAAATGAAAAATACATCCCGGAGCAAAGAGGACACTAACAACGCGTCGACAGACATATGAAACAGTTTCATATTTAATATATAGTAATTTTTGAAAGAAGTTTAAACAATAAAAACCATATAGTGACTCTGTAGGGGCCATTCACATTTTGCGCCTAAAAAAGCGTGGAAAGCACGGCCGCGTCGCTTCCTCCTTCTTTTGCAAGCGTTCGGGAGCCTTCTGTAGCATCTGTAGTTGCAACCATGAACAGCTTTCTCCACAACTACACGGAGGTTTCAATGGATTTCCATCACTGAAAAGCCATTGCAGAAGCTCTAGTATAAGATTTAATTATGGAGAAGAAGAAAAAAAACTCCCGCAGTGTTTGGGTTCACCATGGAGAATTTCACAAACTCATCCAACAGCTCCATCAGGACGATGAGAGATTCAAAGCCTATTTCAGAGTTCAAGGACCAGTTTGATAATCTTTTAAGAAAAATTGGCCCAAGCATCACTAAACAGAGCTTCTGCCGTGAAACCATCTTTCTTGCACGACTCTGTCTTTGTTTGAGGTAATTAGCTACTGTTAGGGAAAGGGAAAGAGTTGATTGGATGGTTCTTGTCACATGACCAACGGAGCGCTTGCGACAAGTTGAGATTTTAAAGATGTGAGTACGCACAATTTTTGAAGTTCAAGTTCACCAACGTTAATCTACTAACTCCCCTGACTGCTTTGTCAGACAAAATGGCGGATTCGGGGTTATGATTGGTTAGATCGCCTGTGAATCAAACTGTTTTGCGAAGGGTCAATTAAAGGGTTTGTACTCCCAAAAATTTTAATTCTGTGATTAATTACTGACCAAACCCGACTTTCGTTCATTTTCGGAACACAAATGAAGATATTTTAATACAATCTGAGCGATTTCTGTTCCTCCATTGATAGTCCATATGCAACTACCACTTTGATGCTTTAAAAAGTTCATTATGAGATTGTAAAACTAATCCATATGAGTGGTTTAATCCAAATTTTCTGAAGAGACTGGATCGCTTTATATGATGAACAGATTTAATTTAGGCTTATATTCCAACCCGATCTCACAGCAATTCGTACATATTTTATGAGGTGCTAATTCATACAAGTTTGTACAATGTCACTCATACGAATTCATACTTTTGTGCGTAATTGTATTTTTTACGAGTTGCCAAATTTGTATGAATTCGTACGAATGACCTACCCCTAACTCCGCCCCTAAATCTACCCCTCAATTGGGTTTAGACAAATCCTATGAATTTTTATGAGTGAGGTCAAATGAATTCGTATGAATTAGCCACCTTGTAAAATACGTACAAATTGATTGTGAGATAGTGTTGTATATTCACATATAAACATTCATCAACGCACACATCAGTTGTGGTAAACGGAATGCATGTTCGGTTGAGCTTCTGTTTATGTTCGCTGATCAATGTTTTAATGTGGATAAAAACCTAAACTCAATTTGTTTGTCATTATGAAGTGACCATGTCCCTTCAGAAAATTTGGACTAAACTGCTCAATTCATATAAATTAATCTCTTTATGAACCTTTTAAAGTGTCAAAGTGATAGTTGCATGGTTTGTCAATGAAGGGACAGATATCTCTCAGGTTTCATTAAAATATCCTTGTTTGTGTTTCAAAGATGAACGAAAGTGTTACGGGTTCGGAACGACATTAGAGTATTTTTTTTTTTTTTTCATTTTTGGGTGAACTATTCCTTTAATTGTGTTTGAATGAACAGGTTGAATGAGTGATTCAGTGACTCACTTTCTCAAAAACAGTCACCTGTCGCCTCCTACTGGTGTAATGATGTAGTCAGAGTCACTGAAAAGCAATCTACATCGTTTCGGTTGTAAATAACTTGAATACATGTATGCCTCTAAAACATTAAAAAGTCTATATTTTCAACTTGATTTAGACAGGCAAATTTAACCATAAAATAACTGGCCAATATCCCCACATGGGCTGCAAAAATGTACTGTATGCCATTGGGATACACCAGATTTTGAGTCCTTAATTATAATTGAAAGCAGTCTAATATGCATCCTCGGCCAGATTGTGTGTGTGCATTATTGTCTAGAAACTGCTTGTATTTATGTCTTCCTTGTGACAGTGTGGAGACTGTGTGGGTTTCTGTGTACACATATGAGCGCAGTGGTGTGAATGTGTCACCGTGATGGTGTGCTTCAGTGAGAAACAATTGGATTGCCCCATGAACCTGGCTGTCAGGGTACGAACCACCTCAGCTCTTCCATGGCCTTGATGATAAATAAAAAAGGAGCTTTTTTGACCGAATCAGCATGGCTGTAATTGCATGCGACAGAAATGGATTTCCTGTCGCTCCCTGGGTTTATGAAGAGGCTCAGGGAATCCTGTCCAAGTTTTCTTTTTTTTTTTTTCTCACATCACAGTGTGTGCCCATACGCTATCATGAGTCCCTATGGGTGGCCTGCTCAGATGCTCTGTGGACCTGATCAATCTGGATGGGCCTTCGTAATTATTATCACTAAACACAGCAAAAACGCCAATCTAATCAGCCCTGAATCAGTCCCACACACTTTCAGAGGAAGTAAAGTGAATTGAAAGACTGAAATAACACATTGGCAGCCCTACACATAAAGTGTCCATTAAAAACTTGAATAATAGTTATTCAATAATAATTCTGTTAGTTTTTGTGTGCGCACCATGTCTGCCAATAATTTGTTTCCTTTGGACAGATTGTAATGTAATAATTTGCTAAATTAATGCACGCCTTACTTGACTTGGATACGAGTGTTGATGAGCATAGCAATTATTAAGAAACATTAAAACATTAGTGAAGAAGCCAAACAAGGCATTGAGAACAAGCAAACATATCAACATGCAACAAATTTTATCCAAAAAACGTAGCAAAAGCAGAACTCCCCTGGTATTGTAAGCATAGGCCGGTTAGTCACATGGTTAGGGATAGAAATTAGTAAACTGACCAACTAACAGACGAAGCTCAGATGAAGCTGATGAGATCATTTTTACAACAAATAAATTTCAGTTTACATTTTTTCTGAAAAGGTGCATTTACGGGCTTTTTCAATTATACATTTTTTTATTGTTAAATGTGGCGTTAATGCAACAATATTTGATCTTAACTTAGAGGCATATTTTAAATTAAAAACTACACTGATTTAAATCTCACAGATAGTTTAGCTCTATATGTTAAAGGGGTGGTTGATTATGATTTCAGTTTTTTAATTTTAGTTAGTCTGTAATGTTGCTGTCAGAGCATAAACAGCATCTGATTTCAACATCAATGTTCAATGCAAAGGGAGATATTTTCTTTTAAAAAATTTGCTGTTTAAGGACTACAATAGACAGCTGGTAGAGACTACAATAAGCTTTTTCCTGGGTTAGTGACATCACTAACCCTAAAATGTACATAAACCCCGCCCCCCGAGATTACACAACAAAGTGGGTGAGGCCATGTTGGGCTGCTTTAGAGAAGAGGAAGAGTTGTTGAAGTAGAGTGTCATTGCTATGCTGTCATTTTACGCTGGACTGCTTCACAAACGAGGGTCAATTCAATGGTGGATTTGCACAAAAGATTAACATGACGCCACATGCTAGTCAATGTGTTGAATCAACAACAACGGCAACCACATAAATTTATCCACTAACCATTCAGAAACATCCAGATGCATACTGAAAGTTGTAACTTCCTGAGTCTCTCCACACTGTAAACCTGAACAGTACTACTAACTCATAAAAATTGAGTTTGCTGCAATTAAAGTCTGTTAAATCACTGATGCAACTTAAAACAATTACATTTTCTGAATGAGGAGTTTAGTTTTAACTATTTAATGTCACATCATTGCCAATGTTACCGACGTTATCAGAAGAGTCCATTCAACATTAAACTGAGTTGCAGCAGATTTCAAGTTCCCAGCATACTTTGCGTCACACTCTGTAAGAAAGTAATAAATGTTGAATGAAGATTAATACAGGGGAAGATGTGTTATTGTTTAATGTTCTCTTATTTTGGTATTAAATGTGTTTCTGTGATGTTTTGTAGGGTTACCATCATTGTGAAGAGTAGTATCTGTGGTTAGGTCAAGAATGTAAGTAAATAGTGATATTGTCTTTGATGGTTACATAGGTGAATGCTATATGCCAACAAACACTAAACCATAAAGATTAGTTGTTAGTTTATTCAATATTTCAATCATATTGTGATTACCAAATGTGGGTAGTATAAAATAACATTTTTTAGATACTACTGAAATAATCTTTGAGTTGTATGCTAAAATGTTTTGAGTAATCTGAATTTATTGGATTTTACAACCACTACATCAAAATAATTTAAAAATAAGAAACATTACATATGGTAAACAATAGTTTTAAGTACGGTGGTCTTAAACATTAAATAAAACTAAACTAAAAAAAAATTCAGTTTGACTTCATTATGTATAATTTTTTCTTTACTTAAAAGATTTGCTTTTGTTAAATTTTTTGAGGTAATTGGTGTCTACAATAATTTTGAGTACTCTGAACTTGTCGGGTTTTACAGTGCAGTTTGAACAAGGATGAACACCGTTACTGACAATAGTCATTTTGGCTGTGTGAGATTCTCCAGTTTTGTTGTTGTTGAGCAACTGAAGCGCAAGCGTTAAAGCTCCGCCCTCTTCTGGAAAGGCTCATTTGCATTTAAAGGTACATGCACAAACGGCATGTTTTTGCTCACACCCGAATAGGGGCATTAATAAATGATCTGTGGGGAATTTTGAGCTACTTACGAACCTTAGAAACTTCACAGACACATTCTGGGGACACCAGAGACTTATATTCCATCTTGTAAAAGGGGCATTATAGGTTTTAAAAAGAACCTACTCACAAGAGTCACTCCTTCAGGAGTTAGACTGTGATATCTGTATGTTTTTGATTCAATAAAACGAATTTAAACGCGTCATTTCGGAATCTTACTAAAAAACAACCGTCTCGTAAGATATTAGTTTATAATAGCGCTTCTGAAGCACTAAAAAGATTCCCTCCAAATTGATACTCACAGTTCGGCCTGATGGTGGAAAAGCACTTTTTGTAAAACGTACAGTACAGTGTTCCATTCACATCAAAGGAAAAACGTGTGTTTGAGAACTGAACGTCATAAGGTTATTTAAACAACAACAATACTGATTATTTTGGATTTATCTAGATTTATATATTAAAATTCTTTATTTATATATTGTCTTCTTCATTTAACCCACCAAAAATGAGCCTACATCAATGCTCCTGTCACCTCTAGATTTCCCTGGCCCGGTTTCTCGTGCTGTAACACTGTGAAGAAATCATCCTTTTGAATTATATTTTGGGACATTCTTGTTGCAGGTGTTTACTGAATCATGTCTACATGATTAGAGTGCCTGTGATGCAGCAAAAATGGCTTGCTGTGGAATTGCACAGGTAGATGATTTCATTAATGTGAGGATCATTAGTGGGGGCTCTGATTGGCAGGTCAGGAAAGAGAAGGAGGTAGGGTGAACATGATTTCACTAAGAACATGTGCCTGGAACAACATTGCAATTAAATCAGATTTGAAGGACAGTTTACAGTTAATATTGTCAAGTTTAAGCTTATAACTAAGGTTAGGGGCTTCTACACCATTCACCTATCACTTGCCTCTGATTTTAGGGATAAGTTATGGTTTTGAGGTGGGATAGGGTTAGGTGTTTTTGGACAGGAATGTTGTTCCAGGATCGACAAAAGATGCTGATCCAGGAACACGTCTTACCTGGCAAAATAACAGCGACCGTGGGGGTAGAGCTTCTGGCGAGGCGTGTCTGATTGGTAGCTTATAAACATGGTCTGCTGGGTTCCCTGATTGGTTTGATGATGCCCAGGGACACAGTTCTGAATCATATGCATCTATGAATGGGACTCACTGCAGAGGTTTCAATTGGCTATTAGGATTATACACTGTCTATTTCTCATAAAAACAGCTTTGATTCTAGCAGCAAAAATGCTACTAAAAAGATATTGATGCATTTACTTTCTTTTATTGACTGCTTGCTGTGTTTCTAAAGCCATTATACTCCGCTCAAATGTAGACCTCTGTAAAAAATAAAATAACAAAATAAAAAAATGACAAGGAAGAACTTTCATTTCTCTATTGTATTGCTTTAGCCCTTCTCAGATCACAAACGTAAACATTTCTCATCAAATTCTTTCAAGAACAAATTATATAGAGTATATGCAAATTTATATATTTGCATAGAAATATCTCCTATGCTTTGATGGAGTAACCTTTGAGCACTATAATTGTCTTCTGAGTCTTTTCATACTACTTTATCTGTGTTCCAAATCTAAGTGTAGGCCTACACTTTTCTTTTGACGTCACTCCTTTTTGTTTGCCTCCACAAAGACTCCATAAACATTAATCTTTTATCAGTTTTGAGCATCTTGTAGTGAATTATGCAATGTGCAGTCCAATTCTCCCCAGGCGGCTTCACCTTGCCTGAATGGATGACATCGCAAACTGGCTCCACTTGTCATCAGAAGCAGAAAGCTGTGTGTGTGTGTGTGTGTGTGTAGGTGTGTGTGTGTGTGTGTGTGTGTGTGTGTGTGTGAAAGAGAGAGGTATTTACCTTGGATCACAATAATGACTTTGAGAAAGCAGCAGTTTTAATCATGTCAAATTTATTTTAAAAGCTGTTGTATGTAGACAGATTGTAACAAAGTATTAAAACTTCGGGTGATTATAATTTTAATTGAGATCGACAACATTACAGTATCTGTTAATTAGTAACTGGCAATTTTACTTTTTTATTAAAGATTTTATTAAAGATACCGCAATATTCCATTAAAAAAAAGAGTGATCAATTTTGATTTCATGGTGACCATACAAATTTTAAACAGAGGAACTCTTTTGGAGGATCTCACCTGTTTACGGTGATTGTTCTATGAGGTAATGTGGAGGTGTTGCAATCCCATACTGTATACCTGAGGAAGGATATGTGTCATAATGGTCTCACACTGGACTCCCAGGAGGGAGTGGCGGAGAAGAAACTGAACATTACAAACAGTTTGATGATCTGTACCTTGAAAAACTGATTTATTCTACCACAGTGTTGTAGGAAACCCTCCAGGAGATTTTTCCACCTGCTGCCATGAGACGACATTGCTTCCTTGTTTTCTTCCTCATCCTGCTGTGTGCAACTCCTCATAACCTCTGACTGTTGTCCTCATCAGGAGTGACTTGAATGCATTTGTTTTCCACACTCGTGAACCCAGTTAACCTGACTCATGCAAATAACATTCATTTTTTGAAAGAAGTGTCTTTTTTCCCCGAATGACCTGTCATGTGGCCAAGTATGGTGTCCCATACTCGGAATTTGTGCTCTGCATTTCACCCATCCAAGTGAGCGCACACACACACACACACACACCGTGAACACACACCCAGAGCAGTTGGCAGCCGTTTTTGCTGTGGCACCCAGGGAGTGATTGGGGGTTAGGTGCCTTGCTCAAGGGCTATTCAGATGTAGGTAATGAAAATAAAAGAGAGCGTTGTTCACTCACTCCCCCCAGCTACATTTCCTACCAGTTCTGAGATTCAAACCCAGGTTACAAGTCCAACTCTCTAAACATTAGGCCACACTTTGAATGTGTGCACAAATTGAATGAAATAAGTTCTTTTTGAACCTGACAATACCTGATCCACATCCGTTTTCATTGTACAGGAGTGTAAACGTTCTTCAAAATTTCTCCTCTTGTGTTCCGCTGAAGAAAGAAAGTCAAACGGATATAAAGCAACGTGAGGAATTTTAATTTTTGGGTGAACTGCCCCGTTGAAAAATTCAGCATTGCTGGTCACCAGCATAAGGTGAAAAGCATAAGGTATGTTTTGGGACTAGGATGGGATGCTTGTTGCTGGTGGACCAGCTACACTAGCTCAGTTTTGTTTGAAACAGCATGACCACCAGCTAGACCAGCATAAACCAGATTGGACCAACATGGAATTCAGGCTGGTTTATGCTGGATTTTCAGCATGATATCCCTTTAATATTTCAAAAACACTCTACCTTGAACTTCATTTCTCCGTTGTGCTTCTGGACAACTACTTAATTTCCCTTGGACTGCTGCATTAAAGTAGGAGGAACCTGATATCATCTTCACAGTTTCACTCAATGAACAGACCAATTTCTATTAAGAGCTTTGTGAATTGCAGACTAGCTTCTTATTAGATAAAATGTACACGTCCGTAAACCAAAAGCTTAGGTCACAGTCAAATAACCTTACACAGAGGTTTCTTAATGATCAAATTTAGAAAGGCATGAAAAGTTTTCTTTTTTCTACTGTGTGTCTATGAGATGGAAGTGGACGTGGAAATGTGAGAGGTGCTAAAGCTTGGGTTTTGAAGGCTAAGGAATTGCACACATGATGTATAATAGCAGCGTCCTGTGAATTAGCTTTAACTCACTGTTCCTGTTTAAGATATGTTGTTAATTAAAGGTGTGGAAAGGTTCCATACCAGAATCTCACTGCATCCATCACTCACTGAACACCAAGAATAGGAGAGAACAGGGCGAGAAAAGCCCTCCTGAAGAGCTAAAGGGAGACAGAACAGATGTTTTAAAAGAGTCTCCTTATTCTCACGTTTATCGAGCTGTTTTATGGTAAAAAGTGAAACAGCACCCCTCTTATAAATTTTGAATCACTTATGAAATCTTTTTAATATCTAAGTTTTTTCACCTAGATGACAGTGAATTAAATGGAGACTTACCTAAAGGAATTGTTTAGCCCAAAAATGTAAATTCTGTCTTTGTTTACTGATGCGATTCCAAACTTGTATCTGTTCAGTGGAACACAGAAGTGTATGCTGCTCTGTGGCATTCAATATAATGAAAGTGAATAGGGACAGATGCTGTTATACTCCAAAAATGACAAAAAAAGGTTATATAAAAAGTAATAAATAATAAAAAGTCTTAACCTTCGGTTATTTTAGACCAATTTTTTTTAAGGTCTTTTTAGAATTTTTACTTCATTTGAATGATACGAACCTGAAGTTTTTTGCACTTGCTATATGAACAAAAAACAAACCAAAAAAAAAAAAAGAAAAAAAAATACTCACACTTGTACTCCTTGCAGTCAAAAATGACAGCATTGGAAATGAATGGGAAAAGAATTTCATCTAGAGGAAACATTTGGTACAGCACCCAAATAAAATTTTCCTAACAATAAATTTAAACTTCTATAACTTTTTTTTTTTACTTCAGTAATAATCCGCAAAGCATCTTCTTTAAAAAGAGACCAAACTTAAAGTCTGGGTAAAGTAAATTCTGATAATTGTTTCTAAACACATTATAAATGTTTCAAATGTATTACTGAAACATTACAAAGGCTGTGAACTATGTAGTACTGAATTGTGGAGTTAGACCATTAAAACAGTTTTTCACCAATTGACCCTTCGCCGGCAGTTTGATTGACAGGCGATCTAACCAATCATAACCTCGAATCCGCCATTTTATCCGACAGAGCAGTCAGGGGAGTTAGTAGATTAATGTTGGTGAACTTGAGCTTGAAAAATTGTGTGCTCACGTCTTTCCACACTTTAAACAACATTCCTTCTAATGTCCATTCATGTTTATTTGATGCTATAAATGAACTAGTATGAAGAGATGAGCGGTTCACGAGCCGATTGAAGGAGCTACAGCGATCTGTTACAACACATTAAAGAGCCACTATACGGTATTAATTGTTTAAACTTCTTTAAAAAAATTACAATATTTTAAATATGAAACCTGCAGTCTGTCGACGCTCCCTATTTAAATTTCCTAAAAATGATAATATGAAGAAGAGGTGGATTAATTTTGTGAATAGCCATCTTGATGAAGAGCTGACAATCACCACCAACACCCGCCTCTGAAGGCATAATTTTACACCGGATAGTTTTACAAACTTTCATCAGAGGCAACTGGGACTCACTGATAATTCGCTGTTATTGGTGAATGGGGTTGAACCGACTATCTCCCGTCCGGGCCTTCATCCTCCCGTCTCGCGGCGCCCACATCTGATGCCACAGTCGGCAGTTTGTGCCCACCAATGACAATGAGTGTAAGTTGCCTGGCTTCTGTGCTTATGTTGTAATTCATGTAATTTAAGTTGTAATTTTTTTAATCATTCAAATTTGGCTGGGTGGTTAATGATATTTTTCTGTGGTCTGACAAAATCAGAACACTGATTGCGGGAACACTTTACAATAAGGTTCATTAGTTAACATTAGTTAACATCATTAGTTAACATGAACTAATAATGAACTGCACTTATACAGCATTTATTAATCTTTGTTAATGTTCATTTCAACATTTTCTAATACATTATTAAAATCTTGTTAACACTGGTTAAAGCTCTGTGAACTAACATGAACAAACAATGAACTGTATTTTCATTAAAATTTACAAAGATTAGTAAATACAGTAACAAATGTGTTGCTCATGGTTAGTTCATGTTAGTTAATACATTAACTAATGTTTAACTAATGAACCTAATTGTAAAGTGTTACCAATATTGCTTTACATGGATTTTAAGTCTTCAAAACATTCAAGATATGAGAGTTGGAAATTTCATTTTCAGGTCTATGCTCAAAAAGTGAATTATTGGATAATACTCCTGCATAAATATAACTTATTTCCATAAATCCCATAAAAATAGTACATTATTTTTTTGATGAAAAAAATGTAAAATTTGATTAAAGAAAACCTCATGAGGAGCAACAGAGGAAATTAATTACATTTTTATTAGGTTTCATTGAGTTTTTTTTTTTTAAGAATTTAATATTGTTATTTAGCAAGAATGCATTAAGTTCATCAAGTGACAGTCAACACTTTTACATTGTTGCAAAAAATCTTTTTCAAATAAATGCTGTTCTGTTAAGATTTCCATTTATTTGAAGAATCTTGAAAAAATGCATATTGGCGTCCACAAAATTAAGCACTTCTGTTGTCAACATTGATAATAATAATAATATTTAATGCATATAAATCACCAAATCAGCATATGTGACACTGAAGACTGGAGTAATGGATGCTTAAAATTGCATTTTAAAAGTTTTTTTTGGGAGGTTTTGAATATACATACGTATAAATATGTATGTAACAGTGTCTCTGTTCCATTTTTCAAGGCAAATCAATCAGCAAGCTTTACAGAATCAAAGGCTATAGGTAGATGAGGAAAAAGTCAATGAAGGAGATTAGAGATGTGTAGGAAAATGAAAGGAGATAAAGTGGGCAAAGAAAGGAAACAATTATTAACACACCACATCAAACACTATTCCTCAGAGCCAAACAGAGGATGTCTCTACTTGCTGAATTTAGTCCCACCATATGGTTGCCGTTTCAAGTCTGCAAGTTCATCTCATCTGGATTATTCTCATATTCAAAGCTATCAGATTGTTTCATGTGGAACTGATTCGTTGAGTCTGTTGAAATTGCTGGTTGTCTTTCATGTGAAATATGCTAGCTTTTGAACTTTTCTTGTGTGTTGGGAATAGTAGATCTGCAAGATTAATAATATCCATCCATAAAAAGGAAGTCCGGTGGGTTTAACCCTGAGAACCGTCCATATGCATGGTGTGAAAGTGTTTGTTATTTTCAGCTGTGACAGCATATGGGCCGGCTGTTTGTTTATATCTGTGTGTGTACAGGTTTTCCCTGAGAGAGGGAAGATTGTAATGACCTCCAAGCTTTCACAATAGCATATGAAATGCTTACTCTGTTTCCATGACCATGACCTTTCTAGCCTGAGGTCAAACTGTCTGACACTTATCCGAACGTGGAGAATCTCTTTTCTCGCTCTCTTTGGAGGGAAAGCAGTCAGGAAGGGATGCTAAACCAAATAGAGCAGAGCGAGCATTCAGCTGAATGACTAGCACAGCACATTTCAGCACAGAAATGGAGCTACACCCTGCCAAGTTGCATCTGACCCCTCCATAACGTGCTGGACTCAGAAGGAGGATTTTTTTTCTCTTTAGAGATTGTTTTTCTTTTCTTGTTACATCAAATCAGGGCTGCTGTTAGTGATTCTTCTGGTTTGGACAAAACTATCATCACGGCCCCCACCTAAATCGCACATCCTTGGTTGAACAAATAAGTTGTGAACCAAGCCAACTGGTTCAGTGAGTCAATGTCATTTGAACTTTGATTCTTGAACAAATCAGTCTGCTCATCTGAATCATTCAATCCAATGTGTGAACCAAATCAATAACTCACTGAGTCAGTGAGCTGATTTCTGATTCTTGAACAAATCAGTCCATTCAACTGAGCTGTTCTATCCGATTTGCAAATCAGCCAATTCATTAATTCAGTGAGCTGAAGTCAAATTTTTGAACAAATTAGTCTGATTAATTGAATAGTTCAATCTATTTTTTTAATCAAATAAACTGTTTATTGAGCTGAACTCAAATTTTTGAAAAAAACAGTCTGTTCAACATTGTCCCATTTTGAACCAAATCAGCTGATTCCTTGAATCAGTTAGCTGAATTCTGATTCTTCAACAAATCAGTCAGTTCAATCAAACTGTTCATTACAATTTGTTAACTATATTAACCGATTTATTAAGTCAGTTGACCATAGTTGGCTAACAATAGGCTTGTTCCAGATGCATCGACACTTTGCAGACCAATCGGCGTATGACACCAAAGTACCGCGAGAGTGAACAACTCCTTATGCTTTTCAATCGCACTCGCGGTTCTTTGATGTCATATGCCGAACGGTCTGCGAAGCATCTCGAACAAGCCTAATGCTTTTAAAAAATGCTCCCCTGTTCATTTGAACTGTTCAATCCAATTTGTGAACCAAATCAGCCAGTTTGAGTCAGTGAGCTGAATTTTGATTCTTGAACAAATCATTCCATTTTACCGAACTGCTTAATCCAATTTGTGAATCAAATCAATAGACTTATCCAGTCATTGAGCTGAACTCTAATTCCAATCAACTGAATAGTTCAATACATTTTTTTACCAAATCAACTGTTTAACTGAGTTAGTGAAAATTCTAAATTTTGAACAAATCAGTCTGTTAAACTGAATCATTCAATCGAATTTAACCAAATCAACTGATTCCATAAGTCAGGGAGATGAATTCCGATTCTTGAACAAATCAGTCTTCTAAATCGAACTGTTTAATCCAATTTGTGATACAAATCAAATGAGTCATTAAATCTGTTAACTGAACTCTAATTCTTGAACAGTTTAATCTGTTTAAATAAACGGTTCAATCAAATTTGCAAACCAAATCACAAGTTAATTGGATCAGTAAGCTGAACTGTGATTCTCGAACAAATTTGTTCAATTGAATTGTTCAATCCACTTTCTTTAACCAAATCAACTGGTTTATTGAATCAGTGAACTGAACTCTAAATCTTGAACAAACCAGTCAGTTCAGTCAAATTTGTTCAGTCCAGTTTGTGAACTGTTCCTTTTTCTTTTTCTTCTTCTTTTGTTTGAAAATAATTCTTCACATGATGATGATCATTTGTTCACTGATCTGATTCTCAAATTCATCTGATTTAATGATCTGGCTGTGTCTGCAAGTCTCAATGAAATTTTGATGAAAATATTGTTCGGCTTCAAGACTTGTCGTTTACTTTTATGGTGCTTTTGTGAAATCTTTTTTGTTGTTGTTGTTTAACTATTCCTTTAACTACTTCTCTAACAAGGTGTTTACGTGTGTGTTTGCGCATCTGACGGTCCATATACGAAATTGCGCATGCAAACACTCACAGGCAGAGGCAGATGGTTGCATTACTCATCTGAGACTCTAAAACTGACACATATTTTCATCCCCCTCTCCTTCTTCCTTTCTCAGCAGAATCACGGCCCACAGTGCTGTGCGTTCACACGTCCAAACCTCCCCCGTATTCCAGCAAGACGAGACGCTTAGATAGAACAGGGACTGCTGTCCTAAAGCCTCACCATCTTTGCAGCAGCCACACCAGTGAAAAAACAAACACCTTGGGTATAAGACAAACAAACAAACAAGTCAGCAAACCAACAAAACCACTTGCTTCATAAATAAGGTATGATTGAAACACTTTTTTGCTACACTCCATAGATACCGAGCCATGTTGTACCTGAAGCTTGTGGTATGAACATCATACTCAAGGTAACCGATAGTATTTTGTGTTGCACATATATTTTATTTGCATTTCTTTACAGTATTTGTTTATATCCATATCTTACCACAGTTTCCATGCACCCTAATCTGAATCCAAATGACTGAAAAACCTCAGGGTATGGCTGAGGGAATTTTATGCAAGTATGCCAGCAGACGTGCCTTTAATGTCTGTAATAGGATTTCTAACAAGATGGGGCTGTGAAAATGACAAGTTAGATGGTACTAACACAGATAAGACATAATTCAAAACTGATGCCCTTTGTTCATTCCTCCCTCACCCAGGCCTTAGTTATCTCTCCACTAGATTATCACAGCTCTCTCATTTCTGGTTGGCCTGCATCAGTCATTTGCCCCCTTGAGCACAACCAAAACACTGCCTGCTGTCTGACTTGTATTCAATCTGCAGAAATTTTCACACGCTATGCCTTTGTGGCAAGACTACAACTTTTCTGGCCTCCCGTGCAGCTGTGATCCACTGAATATTGCTCCTCAATGTGAGAATGACCTCCCAAAAAGAATCATCCACCAACTCACTGCCAAAATGTGAATAAAAGCGTAAATTCAGTCCGTTCATCAAATAAAGAGATTGAATCTTTTCAGAAAACTTGGACTAAACTGCTCGATTCATATGATAAGATCACAATAAGAAAGAAAGACTATCACAACTTCCGTTTCGTGCCAACTTTAAATAAAAAGCAAAGCCCTATTTGAAAGTTTTTTAAAAGAAAAGTTTAAAAAGCCTTAAAGTTAGATAGATAGATAGATAGATAGATAGATAGATAGATGGATGGATGGATGGATGGATGGATGGATAGATAGATAGAGAGATAGATAGATAGATAGAATATACCATCTGTTCTACAGATGACAGATCGTTCTTGTAGCCTCCAGATTATTATTAGAATACTTCCACCAAATCATTGACTCTCATCTAACATTAGATCCATTTACACGAACTTCCAAGGTGAAACCTTGCCAAAGTGTATGTTTTTCACAGCACACTTCCATTTATAACTGAGACTAAATAAGCAGCAAAACAATAACTCCAATCTAACTGAAACTGTTGACTGGATGAGAGAATAGAGTTTTACTGCAAAGATATAGCATTACCGCTTACTTTGAGCTACTGCATCTATCGTGTTAGACATTCATTTTTCGGTCAAATATGCATGTGAATGAATAAATCTGAAGCCCATCTTTAATAACTGTATTTGCAGTTATATGTTTGGTCAAATATTTTAGAGACAAATTTAAGGTAATATGGTGAATAAATTATAATTTATAATGGTTGAAAATGCAGATACTGTTACCTGAGAGTGTATAAAGATTTGGGTGGGTTGGGTTAAGGGATTGAAATTGACATTACAAACGTGAATCTCATTCTATCTGTGTATTTCGTGCGGATATGCGAGAAAATAACTGGAAACCTTTACTCGTGCTCCTGCTCGGAAACACATTTTTCTCCTTCAATCTCACATCAGAGGGTTTTCCCAGCTGTGATGTCCAGGCCAAGGGCAAAACTGAAATAAATACAAGTTATTTGAACATAAAGGCGACACATTTGTGCTTGACATCTCAATACGCAGTGGAAAAGATGATAGCATTATCTGAAAGTACAAAAATATATCATTGAAACCCAAAATAGAGATATGTATACCCCAGGGAGGCATTTATAAGGATTATTTTACCCCAAAATGAAAATTCTTTCAATATATAATCACCCTCATTTCATTCCACACCCGTGTGACCTTTTTTTCTGTGAAACACAAAATATTCCAAGCTGAGACAACTCAAAGCATGTAGATGAATGGACCAAAAAATAAAACAAAAGGAGTATTTATGACTATTTGGACTAATTTTTTTTTTTTTTTTGGAAACAAACGTGGTTTAGAAATAGCCTACACATAATTCATCATTTCAGTATTCTATAATTCTGATCTTATATTCATTACATTGCAAAGAGTTCACACTTCCCCATGTTCACATGGCACAGGTGACCAAGGACGCCAGCTGCTGATCCAGATTTGCATCCTTTGCGCGCAAGAAAGTGGCGTCTGGAGCCATGACTACACGCTTTTTTGCGTAATATTGCTCTCCCCGCTTCTGTCAAATTCCGATCGCGTCCATGAGAAACAGATTTAGCATCAGAAGCCTCCCACTCCCCGCCCTCGAGCTGGAGAACCCAGAGTCTCCAGCGCGAGCGCGCTCGGTGAGCAGGTGGCCGCCCACGAGCCAAACGCTGGAGAAACCGCGAGAAGCCGAAGCGCGCTTTCCAAGCGCAAATCCGGTGGTTTGGCGCCAAATATCTTTGCGAGCACAATTTACATTCAAACTGACGTCGCATATTGTTTTGTAACACGTTTTCCCCTCTACAATTTTAATAAATATCCATAAAATGCATTTTTTTTAGCTAGTACTGTAGTATCCGTATACAGAAGTGATGGAAAACATGATATATCATATATAAATAAATATATATCATGCTATAATATATAAATAGACACACACACACACACACACACACATATATATATATATATATATATATATATATATATATATATATATATATATATATATATATATATCTGTATATGTGTGTGTGTGTGTGTCTATTTATATATATATTTTGTAATATAAAATTACTTTTTTTATAATCGGCTTTGAATGGGTTAAACAACTGCCTCCGTGCGCGCGCGCGCGCTCTCTTTCTCTCTGTGCGCTTCATTTTCACTTTCTCATCGTTGTCTCCTTCATTCTTGTGTGACCCACGCAATGCTGTTGCTCCACAAGGGGGGGCTGCTGGATATATGCTTTAGTGCCCAACTCCCTGCCTTCAAACACTGAATCCAGTTTGTGTGGACAGAGCGGGCGAGGAGAGGAAGACTCCCACTGCCTCGACACGCACGGAGAGAACACCCGAGCCCAGCCTGGGCTACACTCACCGCACACTTCCCTGGAGCCTTCACACACCACTTGAGGACTTTTTTATCCGGAAAACGGGAGAACCATTACAACTTGCGCTCTGGATTAAATAATAAACATTTTGGGGGGAAAGAGTAACATTATCAGAAGTCACAGAACAGAAACACACATTAACGGGATCCGCTGTGAATTTATGGATGCTTGTTGCTTTATTCGGTCCTTTGAGAAGCTCTCTTCCACTGGAGCAAACAGACCTCCTTTTGTGTCATTGTTCAAGCAGATATTGCCTGTTGAAAGAATGAATGCACCGAACTTATTCTGAACAAGTTGGAGGAATAGTCGAAGGCTTTTTATGTGCAGACAAACAGATGGGACATGCCAACTTTTTGGAGGTAAACCCTAGTTATGATTGCTGATATCCATAATGTGATTAGAGATCCCACATTGACCTTGTAATTGAATCAAACACGCGTTTGATTACACATAATAATAATATATGCATTTATCTAAATATAGACTCATCAAGTAAACAATAATTGAGAGATATCTCCTTTTACGCACGCATTGTCTACGCTTTATAAGTGCTGCATCAGACAAATCTGTATTAATTCAGTTTGAAGAGGATTCTGCTGTGCTTGCGGTTCTCTTCAGAGAGCTTTCGCTGTCCAGGGTACCGAACTGCGTTGTTGACCAGTCCAGTGTCCAGTGGACAAAATAGTTTTGGCGTGAGAACATGATTCAGAACATACAACATTTGACCATTTTAGCTTCGCTAGAAGCATTTAAGCAGGTGCTGTCTATGTCTTTTATATTGGTTTTCCATTGTGCGCAATAGTTGCTCCCTTGTGGAATGGGAATACACCTTCCCGTCTCGTGTCTCCTTCGCTTCCCAACAGAAATGGACGCTATACTTTACGCTATTTGCAAAACTGTACATAAACCAAGAACAAAGTTTCCCTAAGATTTTTACGACGTAAGAGAGTTGTTTTTTCGTTACTTTGTCTGTTTAAAATCGCATTGGTCACATTTTAAATTATAATTGCAACAACACGTTGTCTATTTGGTCATTCCAGAGAGATTGAGTCTTGTATTCGCTCATTTTACGAGAGGTATTTAATATTTAAATATCATTACAAAACCTGTATGTCACTTGATATTAAGAGCACTTGTGATGGAGAGCCACATGGAAAGAAAGAAAAGGCTGAGAGCTCGTGTTTTGTCCGGTTCAGTGATGATGTCCCTCTTTAACAATGAGAATAAAAGGCAAACTCTCATTTTCTCTCTCCATCTCTCTCTCAATTTTTCGATTGTAGAGTACTTATTTGTATGCTGTTGCAAAATCATGTAATAATAAAAATAAGATGCCAGTGATGTTGTTCAAATAGGATAATATTTCCAATACACTATATAAAGTAAGATATAGCAAAACATGAATGAACTCTCTTTTAGCCTTTCTGTTAAACTGTCTTCCCACATGCTGTTTACAATGTCGAAAGCACGCGCCATTACACTCCGACAGTATGGAAACTTCTCGTTTGGTAATAATAGATGTGGTTTGCTGGTTTTTGGCGGAGAGTTAGTGAGGGTGAGTGAGTAGAAGTTCCGTGTTTGTACAGTAGGGGGGACTGTGCCAGCGCTCAATTCCCTCCGTGGGAATAGGGGAATAAACGGCGATCACGGAGCAGGAGATGCCTCACTGCGCACTTTGAGGCTCACGAGAGCCTCTGACTGCAGCACGCGCGAGCTGTGCCCGTCTGAAGCACACAGCCAAGCTCCACAACAACAGGTTATGATGTGCAAAAGTATTTTACAAATATCTGCAAAAATATGTATAATATATAGTTTTATCAGCATCACCAATGATAGCAAAACAGATATGAATTATTAGATACAAGTTTTTTTTTTTTTTTTTTTTTAAATGAAATAATAATAATAGCTAGATTTGGAGTGGTGAAACTCCCTGCAAAATCTACAGTACCCTGAGGGTTCTCAGTACACTGGCCCAAGTCAAAAGAGCCCTCGATGTGTTTGTGATATTCTTCTGCTAAGATATGGCTGGTGCAAGTTGCTATACGGTTGCTAGGGTGTTCTGGCTGGTTGTTAGGGTGTGGCTAGTAAGTTGCTAGTGTGTTGAGTTAAAAACCCCACCTCCAAGTTTTTATTACACTATGATCTCAATATGATCCATCTGATTTTCTTTCTAAATGTTACTCTATTGGATTTTAGCCATTTTTTTGTTGTTGTTGTTGTTGTTGTTGCATGCCTGATCGCTCTCCAATAAGCTACATGATTTGAGCTCATGTTATTATTGTTATTACAAATCAGCATGTTAGAATTATTTCTGGAGGATCATGTGACACTGAAGACTGGAGTAATGGGTGCTGAAAATTATTATTGTTATTATTATTATTATTAATAAAACATTACTTTTGCATTTCTTTCAGTATCGTCGGAGAAAATACGTCATCGTTCTGAATGATTTTGGTGAAATATGCATGTCACAATCTTTGTGTTAAATCTAAATGGCACAGTCACATCAGTTCTGCCCGACTGCCTCTTTTAGATACATGTCTGCCGTGAGTCTCCGGGGAGTTTTGAGCTTAAGAGGCAAAACATAGAACGCAGCGCTTGCCCTGTGGACACAGATTTTTGGACGGCTGTGTTTTTTTCATCGGAGGAAAAGAAGAAGGGATGATATATTGAGAATAAAAATAGATCAGGCTGACAGCATAGTTCTGAATCACGAGCTAGGGGTGAAATTGGGCAAGCTGGCATTATTGGCTTTTTTGGAGGGCAGCCATGCATGCCTTTTAACCTAGATGTCCCGCTTTTGTCTCTCTCCTGTGCATCCTTATTCTGTCGTTCACTTCGGGTCTTCTTATTTCCTTATCGTCCGATTGAAGCGTGTAGACCAAAAATCCAAACAGGAACAGGATTCAAAAAGAGCCCAATCATTAAGCACAGTCATACATGCACTATCACACCAGATTTGTGCATGCACAAGCCTCTCGACTAGTCTGTTTGTGACAGGTTCCCAACATACACAGAAACGCTTCACACGCTCTCTCCCTTAGTTTACACAACACCTCGTGTTCTGAAAATAGTGTCTGAGGCTTTTCGTAGTGGAGAAGCTTGGAAGGGAATCCAGTACACAGTTTAATGACAGTCAATCAACAATGAAAAATGCTGTCTCCTGATGTCTCACTCAGTAAGCCACAATAAACCTTTTTGAATACACAACCGGTCAAAAGATATGATTATTTAGTAATTTTTATAAAAATGTTTTTGGAAGAATGCAAGGCTGCATTTATTTGATTACAAATTTACTGCAGCAAAACAGTAATATTGTGAAATATGATCAATATTTTACTATTATTACTAAAAGAACTTTTTATTTTAATATATTTTAAAATATTGAAATTCTTCATGAGATGGCAAAAGCTGAATTTTCAGCATCATTACTCCAGTCTTCAGTGTCACATGATCCTTCAGAAACTATTTTAATATGCTGATTTGGTACTCAAGAAACGAATATATATTTATATACCTTTATTCCGTAAGGATCTATTAAATTGGTCAAAAGTTACAGTAAATATTCATAACGTTATAATATATTGAAATATTTCTATTTCAAACAAATGCTGTTCATTGAACGGTTTATTCATCAAAGAATCCTGAGAAACGGCATCATTGTTTCCATCAAATATTAATCAGAACAATTATCACCAAATCAGCATATTAGAATGATTTTTGAAGGATCATGTGACACTGAAGACTGGAGTAATGATGCTGAAAATTCAGCTTTGCTATCATAGAAATAAATTACATTTTAAAATATATTCAAACAGAAAGCTGTTATTTTAAATTGTAATAATATTTCACAATATTCCTGTTTTTACTGTGTTTTTCATCACATAAATGCAGCCTTGTGAGCATAAGAGACATCATTAAATAATCTAAATTATTCCAATCTTTTGACTGGTGGTGTAGAATTACAGTAGACTGGAAATGGCTGGGTATTGAAATGGGGGATAAGATTGGGACACATTATAGGCTAAACTCGAACCTGCGCCACATGTGGCCGTATCATGGCTCTAAAACCTAAGCTATGAGTTCCGTTAAGACTCCGTGATGCTGCATACGTCCCTTAAACTATGTTGCTGACTATTTTGACCTCTAATGATGGAGTTGGTACAGGGAGGGAGGCAGGTGTTGAGCGAATGAGGTCGGTATGTTTGCAAGGTGCTAACCGATTAGTGGTATGATTGTGCACAGGAGCCGGTGGCCCCTGGCCATCCTCGTTGAGCACAATGATCAGGGCTGGAACAGAGCGCGTTTGGCCATTCGCTCTCTAATTAGGGTCTAAATCAGAGCCTGTGCTCCTGCCTAATGAATCTTAGACAGGGAGATGAGAGACAGGGAGAGCAGGCATGGAATGAGGTGGCGAGAAGAATTCAGATTCCAGCATCCCATCAGAGGTCCTTGCCATGAAAGTGTATTAATGGGTGGTTTTCAATCGCTGCACAGATGGCTTTGCCACTGTGTGTTTGTTTCGGTGCCGCATGATGCAACTTTGGTCGCTTAAGAGTAAAGGAGTAAATGTGTGTGTACTATGGATGTGCAGAGAAGCCATTGTATCTGATGCAATGACAAAGTGAGCTGTGTCTGATTTGGATGAGATCCTGATGTGGGTGAGGCTTAAACTGGAAATGTGTCAAAACTAAATAAAAAAGCCAATTTTAGATGTAACTATTCCATTAACAGCTTCCATGTAGCAAATATTTATTGTTTAAAATTAATAAAAGAAGGAGAAAAAAAGGAAGGAGAAATCCTTATTGTTCACAAAATACATGCTGAGTGCTAAAGACACACTCGCTCAGAAGGTTAAAAACATTATAAGACAAGTGTAAAATATGTATGCCATTGTATTTTAGTTCAGTGTTACTCTTGGAAAGTTCAAGTTTCTGAGACCTGCACAAAAAATGGAGACTGAAACGTGGCCATCCAATCTGAACTTGAAATCACACTGTGCACATTTCCAATCATTGGGTTCACAGACTCACCATTGCTTTGTAATAATAAGATATGGTCGTTAAAATATCACTTTTTCGTTGTGCTTTTTGAAAAATCAGTCTAACATTTTTTGTCTAATATTTTTCTCCTTTTTTCTATTAAAATAATTAATATTATTATTTATATTACTTATCAAAAATCCTCAATTACTTTTTCTAAATTACATTATTCTTGCATTTCTAACCTTCAGCTTTCCACTGATGTTCGGTTTGTTAGGATTAGACAATATTTGGCCGAGATACAACTTTTTGAAAATCTGCAATCTGAGGGATCAAAAAAATCAAAATATTGACAAAATCGCCTTTAAAGTTGTCCAAATGAAGTCCTTAGCAAAACATATCTACTCACAAAATTACATTTTTGATATATTTACAGTAGGAAATTCATAAAATATCTTCATGAAACATGATCTTTACTTTATATCCTAATGATTTGTGGCATAAAAGAAAAATCACTAATTTTGACCCATACAATGTATTGTTGGCTATGGATACAGCTATATCCATACGACTTATGACTGGGTTTGTGGTCCAGGGTCACACACACATATGTATATATATATCTCACTCAGGTCACCAACACATTATCCTCTCCTGTGATTTTAGGCAATCTACTCTATCTAGGATGAACAACTCTTGATATTAAAATCAGCATCCTCAATGGTTCTGTTTACACCTGGCATTAAGATGCGTTTTGGTCACAAGTAGGCAAAGTCAGAAAGTAGTTTGGTCAGATCACAAGTAGACAAGGGAGACATGTTCCTTGTTACACCTGGTTTCTTTTGTCGACTTCTGTCCTGATTTTCTTATTGTGATTTTCACAATAGGTGAGTAAATATGGGCTTTTTCAGATCTTTCGATCTAATAGACAAAATTAGCTTGCGCAATTTACATTTGAACACGCCCCGAGACTACAGAAAAATAGCAGCATCTTTCGTCTCTACTCTGACAGCCACAAGACCACGCCAAACGCTGTGAGTGAGTGATAGAAATCAGGAATGGTGAGAGAACATTATGCTTGGTACGTCTCTCATCTTCAAACCAAACTCGGGATTTCAGCCGACAAAGTTTAAATCGCACTTGGCTTGCACGCTTCCCATAATGTTTACACATTAGGTCAGTAGGTGGAAAGTAGTCAGTCAATAGCTGCTATTCGAACACATTCAACCACATGAGCGAATCCAGTCGAA
Source organism: Zacco platypus (assembly GCA_038088235.1). Lineage (NCBI taxonomy): Eukaryota > Metazoa > Chordata > Actinopteri > Cypriniformes > Xenocyprididae > Zacco > Zacco platypus. Next base: position 8,999,641 of record CM076077.1, read on the forward strand.
TGCGTTTTCAAACTACCTCTGGAGGTGGTCGAAAGTGGACAAGCTCAAAACATTTTAGACCCCATTTACACTTGTATTTACCGTCGTTCACTTTTTGATCCGATCAACCAAAATGCATCTCAATACCAGGTGTAAACAATGCCAATGGCTCGATTGCCGGTAGTCTTCCCACATTAAAGGTGAAGAACATGGCAAACAATGAAACCTTTGACAGAGAGCAGAGTCAGAGAGGCTCCATGAAGCAGCGATCTCACAGATCTGAGCTCAAAATAAACCTGTGATTGCTTCAGGGAGGGAAACACCTTGTTAGAGAATGCTTTTCTCACACACATACGCACATCTTTCTCTGTATGTTTTCTAACCTAAATTATGCACTGAAACTCCGTGAGTGGAAGGATGGCAGATGACACAACGTGTGAGGACACCGGAGCTGCATGACACCTTTGTCAGCTAATTATAGATGGCAGAGTACGACTAGAGCAGGATGACGAAAAGCTTTTTCTTGGCTATGCGAGTATTCATATTTTAAATGTCAAATGCATGTGCACATGAGGCGTTTCATTGTTTCACCGGCATCTATATGGATGCCACAATCAAACCACCCATTTGCATTGCAAATATTACTTGTCTTCTCTCCTATAAGCAAAGTGTCAAATAAGAGCACTGTTCTTCTAATGTGAAGATAACGTAGCATGTGTCCTTTCAGTACTACTTCTCACTATTTAAGAAGTGAAAATTAGCTTGGCAGACATTTGCAGGACAGGATTTTTTTGCTGATTTGATACATAATTGAATTGGAGTGTCTTCCAATGCTACGTCGCTGAGCATGTTTAGTGAAAAGTGAGATAATGATCTTCCATTCATATTTACAGTGGGCACATAAAAGCAAAAAAGTATTTTTTTTCAGGCCTAGCTTTGGTTTTCCAAGCCATTTTTTTCAATTACTTTCAAGTCTCAAGATGATTTTAGTGGAGGCATGAAATCAGCTCCTCGAATTAATTACAAAATTACATTTTTGTTTTACGATTGAAACTGTCAGAAATTACAGAATTCTTTTCTTTGGAAAGTATATGCTTGTGCAACCAACATATGAGTCACTAATATATATGCACAAACACATACACACACACGTGTTGGACAATATCAAGTCTCGTCCTACATTTTTGATGTTTTGAGAATCTGTTTCACTCATATACGTCACAATACAGAAGAAAAGATAGCAAATTCCATTTCATGCCGCCTTTAAACACATAAAATGAGTCAGTATACAAAGGTGAAAAGAGAAAAAGAAAACTACACAGTGAAGGAGAAAGCTATGATGCATATCACAGATGGCGAGCGTTCTGTATCTCTGTGATTTCATTTCAAATATTTGTTTGACCCTTCATTTGAAGCAACCAAGAACATTTAGGAAAAAAAGACAAAAGAAAGCAAAGCGACTTGCTTTTATCTCTAGCTCACTTTTTCCTTTACTCTTTAGTCATTTGTTTTCTGAAAAGACAGAGTGTTATTCATGCTAAAACTGTTGACACAAAGGGAGTCCCTGTCTACAGCAATGTGTGCAAGACTGAATAGCTCAAAATCGTTACATCCTGGAGTGCCTACGCAATTTCGTACAAGAAAGCTCTTTTAAAGACTTTTTGGGGCTTTGTGCCGCGTCGGTTTAAGGCCATTTTGTGTACAAACTTCAATCAAAGGGGTCTGTAATAGCGAATGAATGAATGTAGTCGCTCTTTTTCCGCCTGTCTATGTTCTCTTGTGAGAACAAAGCTGTCTTTGATGTGAAGTGCATGCATAATCCTCTGTATCTGACATTGCATCTCTGTCGCGGAGTAAAGCCCCCTCAAATCTCGGAAGGCCTGCGTCTCCGGAGCAGTGTCGTTAACTCCCCCACCGCGCCGTGTGTCACTCTCGGCACCGTTGTAGCGGTTGAATAGCTGTCAGCACTGCGTGTTTGCTATTGTGATATACCTGACTCCATCACCGTAACTGTTTGTTACCTGAAGACATGTTTGTGACTTTGAATCACTGTATTCTGAGGGCGCAGCGGTCGTATTTTTCTTATTTTCTGACGTCGTTCGTTCGAGTTCATAGTGGCCTTTCAACATATCGTGGCAGACGTCGCTTCTCTCGTTGCTTTTTATGACTGTGTAAAAAGCAACAAGAACAGATAAACCCCAGTGTTCCTCATCTGTGATTCTTTTTACTGGCTAACATGCTGTAATCAAATCAGTCTTTTGAACATCTGCAACAATTAGACTTGCTTTTTTCTCTGTGTTTATCGCATTTTGTATTTTTTATCCCTTCGATAAACAAGCACAAGGATGAGAAAAGCAGACGAAAAATGAAAACATCTGCTCCTGGAAGTGCAGACTGTCCAATCTGGCCATGTCAGCCTTTTTGTAGACTCTGGTGAAGTAGAGCGTTTATCTGTGGCAGTGAAAACTCGCTTTCCATCCCATTAATTTCCAAATTCTGCACAAATGTGGTTTTCCTCAGGCAAACTGCAGCTGCATTTCTGTTTACTGCACATATGATGCCGTGTGTGTGCAGTGCAGTCCCAGATTCCAAGGGGTCATGTGTCTTTTCTGACATCCACGTTAAAAGATTGGCCCACTTCAGAATTAAAATTTCCTGATAATTAAAAAGATGTTTGTCTTTCTTTCTTCAGTTGAGAAGAAATTATGGTTTTGAGGAAAACATTCCAGGATTTTTCTTCATTCAGTGGACTTCAACAGCTAACAATGGGTTGAAGGTCCAAATTGCAGTTTCAGTGCAGCTTCAATGGGTTCTACACAATCACAGATGAGGAATAAGGGTCTTATCTAGCGAAACAATCGGTCATTTTTTAAAAACCAAAAACCAAAAATGTATATACTTTTTAACTGCAAATGCTCGTCTAGCTCTGCGATGCGCCACAGATTACGTAATCACGTTAGAAAGGTCTCACGTGATGTAGGCGGAAGTATCGCCTTAGGGCGAAAAACTCCATCTCATTTTTTCCTCCAACTTCAAAATCGCCATTCAAAAGGCCATTTGACTTAGCATTTGCACGATTGCTTTATAAACACCTTGCTCAGTACTTCCGCCTACATCACGCACATCGCAGAGCTAGTGCAAGATGAGCATTTGTGGTTAAAAAGTATATATATATAGAGAAAGGCCAATTGTTTCAATAGATAAGACCTTTATTCCTCGGCTGGAATCGTGTAGAGCCCTTTAAAGCTGAATTTAAACTGCAATTTGGACCTTCAACCTGTTGGTCACCGTTGACGTCCACTATATGGAGAAAAATCCTGGAATGTTTTCCTCAAAAACCATCATTTCTTTTCAACTGAAGAACTGAAAGACGTGGAAAGATGACATGGGGGCGAGTAAATGATCAGGAAATTTTAACTCATATTTTAGTTGTGAATGAGTTTGTCGATTGATTTGAATTTGAAGCCAGTGTAATCCGATTTATGAACAAATGAACCAATACTTTTTAGTGAACCAAAAACATACAGCATGACCAGTGTAGCACCAATTCACAAACAAATGACTCTTATGAACTGTTTTCTTTGTAGTGAATCAAAAATAAACAGTGTGACCAGTGTGTCCCGATTCACAAATGAGTTGATTCTTTTAAAGAATAGTAACAAAAAGACGAATTACCTGTTCCGAATCAGTCTGGAACACTGACCTTTACCATAATTTACAGATTTAGCGGATAGATGATTTTTTCATATGTAAGAAAAATTAATGTAATTTCACATAGTAACACACATCGAGTCGGTGAGTCTGTGACTGCACCGTTCTTTAAGAATTCAGATTAATGTGGTGTTTAAGGTTTGCTAAAATGTATGTTTTACACCCACATTTTTTGTGTGTAGCTTGCTTCTAAAGGACTTATTCGCCACTTCACTCCATCTTGTAAATGTCAATCTGTCCACATTGTCCATACAGATTCTTATAATAGGACTATATATCTTTTCTAATGAGAGAGAGCGAGAGAGATTAAACAGGCTGTAATCTCTCTTCGTCTTTCTCTCGCTCTCAGGTCGGGACTCAGGACAGTTTGATAGATGGAGGAGGTCATCTCTCAGGCGCTGACAGTGATAGCCTGTGTCAGCCCTCAGATAGTGACATGGCTCAGTTGCTCTCGTTCCCTCCTCCTGTCATTTTCCTGTTCTTTTAGTATGATCATGACTGTACTGAGGACAGATGGGGTGGGGTTACCTCAGAAAGAGGTTTGGATTACTCTGTGTCTTTGCTGGCATGAAATAGTGTCCCACCGGTACTGTCAATGCGTGTAATCATCCATATCCCCCTGCGGAGTCTGCATGACTTGGCTTCTCACTCTCAACCCTGCTGGGAAACCAGGTCATACTAGCACAAGGTGGTCATGCTGGTTTTTGGAACATGTTTTATTTTGTATTTTTTTTTTTTTTTTTTACTTTTGCTGGTTCAAGATGTTCTACCAGTCAGCCAGGTCCTCACCAGCTGGTAGTGCAGCTGGTCAACCACCTAAACCAGCTTGAACGACAGCTTGGACCAGCTAGAAACCAACTGAAACCAGTTCCAAAACACAGATCTATGCAAATCTGGTTCTTACTGGATGTTGTTTACAAAAAACAGTAATAGTGCCTTTTGTACAGTGTGTTTCTTCTGTTTCAAACTAAAAGGGGTCATTCACACATATTGGCTTATGCATTGAAAACTGTAATACAAAGGCAGTGGAATGTGGGAATAAAAGCAAGGTCTCGAAACTTCTTTTTTTTAAAGTTTAACATCTTTTAACTTAAATTCTGTTTTTAGATTGCTGTCATGCGTGAGACACTGCAAAAGACACTGCAGTCAAACACGATCTAGCACAAAAACAATAGAAAACAGTGCATTTTTTTACTTTTTACCACACCTTTGTTATTTTAGCGATCAATTATGTATAGAGTTTGCAGTTGTACCCTTGTCCCAGATTTTTAATCTTTAACCAATCAAAAATTATTGATAATATTATTTATATATATATATAAAATATTAAAAAATTAAGTCATTTTGCCCTTATAAATGGTGTCAAGTGAAGAAAATGACTGAAAGGAAATACGAAACGTGAAATAAAAACATAAATAACTCTCATATTTTTTAATGTGCATCATTTCCAGTTTAGACAAATTATGCGAAAACTGTAAAAATATTATTTTCAGTGCTAGTTATGAAACTAGCTTTATTAAGACAGAGGTGTTGGCCATTTTATTCCAAAATGAAAGAAAAAAAAAAGTTTAAAATATTATTTCCAATAAATAATTTCAGATGTGGTGGAAATGGTCATGAAATGTGATGCATGTTCACTGAAAAATTAGTGAAAGTTTGTTGTTTGTTTTAGAAAATAAAGTGCACAGGCTCAAAAGTGCTTACAGCCGAAGATAATATATCATGGTCCTGAATGATGTTACATATGCTACATTTAAAAAAAAAAAAAAAAAAATGTTATCTCACTACCTTTTTTTTAAGTGAGGTTAAGGATATTCATAAGTTCCTTTGGGCTCCATATGGACACACGCGTGCCTTCAGAGACCCCTCTGTGAAGTGTCTGCATGGAGAGCTAATTGTTGACATTGGGTAATTGTGCCCTGAAGGTCTGTTGTGTTTTATTTAGTTTCGTGATGAGCAACCACGGCAGGCCCCTCAGGCTGTTCAGGGCAGAATGGAGACAAATAGCAAAAGAGAAAATGGGAAAGACAAAGAAGGGATAATTCTTTAAACTTTTATTGCTTCGTTGGCACTGCGATCAACTCAGCAAGCATTTAATGTAATTAGCCACTGAGCGTAATGTTAACACACTCATTGACTTTTTGTTTGTTTGCAAGACATCTGCGTGCCAGTGCCATTGACCCCGCGACGGAGCTCCCCCTCCATATCCGCCGTTCGCTTCTCGATACCCATCCGCCTTGTTTATGTATTCATTTATTCCTGCCCGTGTAGTGAAATGTTAGCTGCGTTGGCCTGTAGGTAAAACTCGTAAATTTCCTGCCATTGATTTGTAGTAGATATGGATTTCCTCTCTTTCTCTCTAAAGTGGTGGGGTGAAATAAGCTTTGTTTGGTGGACCGGCCTTGTGTAAATCTGCCTGTGACATTTTGATAGCTGGAGATGTACTGGAAAAAAAGCAAATATGATTAGAGAGGAGGCCGGATTAAAAGCTGTCACTCAAACGTTCCATTATCAAACCAAACGAGAGAGAACGGATGCGAGAAGAAAGGCCCAGATAACTCGGAGACAAAGAGAAACAGCAGAGGAGGAGAAAAGGCGAGGGACGGACTTGTGGGCAAGTCAGTCCGAGAGTCTTTCAGTAAACAGCGAGTCGTAAATATTTCAGCCGTCACGGCAAAGTGTCGACAGCTGTTCCCATCTGCATGTTAATGAAGGTAGAGGCGAGGGACTCTGGCTCAATGGGTCCCTTCAGCTCCCACACTCTCTCTCACGCACACACACTCCCACACCCAAACTCTCGCTCTCGCTCTCTCTCTCTCGAGGTCTGCCACGGCTCTCTATCACTGGATGGGCATTGTACGCCCAGAGCACCCTCAGTCCCACGTATCTACAAACACACTCGTGCGCTTGTTTCTCTAGAGCAGCCGTGAGGTCAGTAGGCTATAGACAGAGAAAGATAGAGAGACAGAAAGACACAAAGTATGGGATGGATGACAAGTGGTTGAGTGTGAGATCAAGTCAAGGTGAGCAAAAGATACTCAATATTCCTTATTATACATATATTTTCATTTATATTATAAATTATTATACGTATTATAAATATGTAGGGCTAAATTTAGATTTTACTTTCAATTCTGATTTTACACCAGAAGGTTTTTGAAGTTAATTGATAATTAAATCATTTATTGAACAATACAGTTTATGATCTTAAAAAAGCCAGTTAATGGGGGGATTTTGGCAGTATTTTCATTTAGCTTAATGGGGTATTTTTTTTTTTTTTGCAGAATATAATTAAAAGAATACATTTATGAAACCATTGAAGACATTTTACATAGAAAATCACAAATTTAGTATTTTACATTACATAGAAATATTTAAAATATTTTTGTTTTACACATTGTTTTCAATTTTGTGTAATACTGAATTACTAAATTAGCAATTGTTTTTCTTTCATTTTCCCTTCCAATATAATATGTACATGCTGAACTCATATCTATGTTACAGTTTATAAGTAAATGAGCAATGTTCTTAAGGGGACGTCCTCTACTATATAATTTATAAATGGTCGAAGTGAAGGAACCTGGAAAAAAATATGGAATGATAATACAGTCTCTGACTAATTCATCAACAATGGCTATTATCTGCAACATTAAAGCCCGATTATGTGTGACAGCTCTCTCTTTCTCCCTGAAAGAGTGACATTTACTCATAGGACATGTTATTCTGGATAAACAAAAAGCAGAGTCATCCATCTAAGACACAAAAACAGTTCAGATAACTTTTTTTGTGCATCATAGAACCATGATGCAATACTCCTGGTTATGTTTGTCCTTAGCAAACTAATTCCCCCTTTTGTCTCCCGCCGCAGATGTCCCCTATAGTCATTGGGTGAGAACTGACTCATGCTAACAGAGTGGGATTGTTAGTTCTGTTATGGAGCTGATGAGAGCCATACTCTGTCTGTGTGTATATAAGAAGCGTGCAATGTTTGGCCTCAATGTCACTCCGAGGATGATGTGAGGTCATTTAGTTTCTCAGCTGCTGGGGTCAAGACCTCAGTTCTGCATCATGTGCTATCAGAGTTTTGTACAATAATACTGACCGAGTGCATGCTTTTAATTTTTAATTAGTCAGAGCGTGACTTTTTAGGCTCTTTCCCAAATGGCAACCTCAGCCCTTGCGGTCTTCCTCTGAGTCTAAACATTGTCGCATGAGCTGTTGTGTAATAGTCCGCTGTAGAAGGAAAGAAGGACGAAAGAAAGGAACTGGAAGACTGAAAATAAGGAAAGATGGATGGACAAAGAAAAAAGAAAGAAAAAAAGTGGAATAGTGAAAAGAAAGAAAGGAGGATGGATGGATGGATGGATGGATGGACCTAGAAAGAAAGAAAGTATGAAAGAAAGAAGGATGGATGAAAAAAATGAACTGGACTAGTGTAAAGAAGGAAAGGAGAATGAAATGATAGATGGAAAGATGGATGGATGGATGGATGGATGGATGGATGGATGAGAGAAAGGAAGTGGAATAGTGAAAAGAAGGAAAGGATGAATTGATGGATGGACCAAGAAAGAAAGAAAGATAGAAAGATGCATAAAAGAAAGGATGTGGAATAGTGAAAAGAAGGAAATGATGGATGGATGGACCAAAAAAGAAAGAAAGACAGAAGGATGGACAAAAGAAAGGAACTGGAATAGTGAAAAGAAGGAAAGGATGGATGGATGGACCTAGAAAGAAAGAAAGATAGAAAGATGAATAAAAGAAAGGAACTAATAGTGAAAAGAAGGAAAGGATGGATGGACCTAGAAAGAAAGAAACATTGAAAGAAAGAAAGAAAAAGAAAACATGGATGGACCTTATAAAAATATCTGAATGAAAAATACATAAATATGATGGACCACAAAATCAGTAATAAGGGTCAACATTTTTTTTAACTGAGAGTTATACATCATCTAAAAACAGAATAATTAATCTTTCCACTGATGTTTGGTTTGTTAGGATAGGTACAATATTAGTTTTATAAATAAAACTATTTGAAAGTCTGGATTCTGAGGGTGCAAAATATTGAGAAAATCACCTTTAAAGTTGTCCAAATGAAGTCCTTAGCAATGCATATCCACTCATAAAAATACATTTTTGATATATTTACGGTAGGAAATTTACAAAATATCTTCATGGAACAAGAAAAATCGATAATTTTGACCCATAAAATGTATTGTTGGCTGCAGATATACCCGTGCGTCTCATGACTGGTTTTGTAGTCCAAGCTCACAAATACATAAAGATGCATGTCGAAAGATGTTGAAATCAAACCTATGAGATGTGGTCCCTGAACAAGTGGGCAACATAACACCTCAGGGTACAAAACCTGCTTTTAAAACCCAAATGCGCTGTCTGGCTCATTTGCTGTGGACGTGATATGGCTTGATTGGATTTGATATTCACTACAATTCCCTCTCATATGTATCTGATTATGTTCAGGCACAAAGCACTCATTATCTGTGGGATTGATTCTGATGGAGAGAAAAGAGGACAGTCTCGGCGCCATCTGCAACAGCCCCACTGTGAGATGTGTGAATTATGAGCGATTAGCCATTTCATCTCCCGAACTCTCCCAAACACTGTCTGCACGCTGAAATGCACTCACACACACACACACACACACACACACACACACACACAGAGGCCAGTGTTTTTCCCAGCCACACTTGATTCATTTTGTCACCCTGCTTCCGGAAATAAAGGACCCCTTTTAAGCTAACTGCGCCCCTGATTGTAAATGTTTGTGACGAACCACTGCAGCATTGAATGCGTTTATCATTAACAGCCCATAAAAGTGTTTGTAAAACCACTTTTGTAATTTTCTTTGTTTGGCACCACTATAATCCGAGTTACAGATGTTGTAAATTCTGCCGGCATGAAACCCAATTAGGGTAGTATTCAGCGCCGTATCCTTTCCAAGCCCCTGCTCGGGATGTTGTGTACGAGAGGAGATAATTGCTTTCTTTCATGTGAAGGGATGATGCCTCTGGGTATCTTCTGGACGGATGGACAAAGTGCACACAGATGTGGAAGCTGGATAAGAGGAGGAATTATTTTTTTAATGAACTGTTGGTTCACATATAATCAATTGGTGAAGGTAATGAAGGGGCTGAGGAATCGAGTATGTAAACCAGAAATGAAAAGAGCTTAAAATAGATTCATTAGAGACACTGGGTTTCATTCACCAAGTCTGAAATGATTCTTCAAAATCTTCAGATTCACAACAGGCGTGTAATGCGTATACACTACGGTTTCTTCTTATCCTCATTCTGATGCTGATGAATCTGGGTTATTCTATACAAGAGTCCACAGTTAGTAATTAGCACAATACATGCCCTAAACATCTCCATATAGGGACTTTCTGCACAATTTCTCCTGTTTGGCTATTTGTCAGAGCCATATTTCACACAAGTCCACAAATTCAAAGGTGCAGTCCTGTACTGAACTCAAGGGGGCGATAGAGTTACTATCAAAAATAATTAAAGGATTAGTTTACTTATAATTAAAATGTCCTGATTATTTACCCACCCCCATGTCATCCAAGATGTTCATGTCTTTCTTTTTTCAGTCAAAAAGAAATTAAGGTTTTTGAGGAAAACATTCCAGGGTTTTTCTCTGTATAGTGGACTTCTGTGGGGTTCAGTGGGTTGAAGGTCCAAATTGCAGTTTCAATGCAGCTTCAAAGCACTCTACACAATCCCAGGGTCTTATCTAGCGAAACGATTGACCATTTTCTTCATCATTCAAAAATGATATACATTTAACCACAAATGCTCATCTTGCACTCTCTTCTTCTTGCAGAATTATGGCAGTTTAGATGCTGCTAAGTGTATTACTGCCCTCCACAGGCCAAAGCTTGAACTAAATTGTCATATACAATATGCTAGTGCAAGTATATAAGAATCAGTTCAAACTTTGACCTGTGGAGGGCAGTAATACACTTAGCAGTGTCTACACTGCCGGAATTCTACAAGAAGAAGAAGAAGAAGAGAGCTAGTGGAAGATGAGCATTTGTGGTTAAAATGTAAATATTTTTTTATTTTTAGAAAATGACAGATAGTTTCGCTCGATAAGACCCTTATTCCTCATATGGGATTGTGTGTACTGCTATGAAGCTGCATTGAAACTGCAATTTGGACCTTCCACATACTGAACCCCACTGAAGTGCACTATACACAGAAAAACCCTGGAACGTTTTCCTCAAAAACCTTTCTTTCTTTTCAACTGAAGAAAGAAAGACATGAACATCTTGGATGACATGGGGTAAATTATCATGAAATTTTAATTCAGAAGTAAACTAATCAATTAAAACGATAGGTGTGTCATTTGAGTTGGTTTTGAATTTTTGTTTTAGGACGTTAAAAGCATCCTACTAAGATAAACTGTCTGATATAAAAATGCATATTGGCTTTTACACAAGCTCTCACAGGGCTCATATCATACAATTTGAACCGCAACAATCGTAAAGGACATTTAAAAAAAAAAAAGCTCAGTGCATACTTGATGTTCTGTCCATTTGTTTATATTTTATCTGTCTCCTACAGTCTGTCTCTGTTGTTGTCTGATGTTGCTCTTCAGCTTTATTCATTTCTTCAGACAGTTAGACGCCTAATTGAAATTAGCGTCAGGTAAGCGCTAGTCTGTGGCAGAGATGACAGAGAAAACAAACAGTGCCGGAGCAGGCGTGCCAGGGGAAAGAGAGCATGCAGACGCAGCCTGTTAGATCATCACACAAACAGATGTTCAGTTTTCTCTCTTTCCCCCTCAACATTTGTCCTTCTAACACTCTCTCCATCCCCTGCCAGTTTGTCCATCTCCTCCTTCATTGTCTCTTCAAAGCATGATGTCGACCGCTGGCTGTTTCTGAGCAACCTCTGTGCGATACCATACGAGTTTTGCATTAGACTGTCTGTTAGCATTCCCATTCAATGATTCTGCTGGTGCAGAACCCCTTGAAAGTGCGTCATTTGAATTCTTTGCTACCACGGAAGCTTTTAAGTCAAGCACCTGAGACATAAATGCCATGTGACTAATCACCCTGGAGCCTGAAGGAAATTGTCGTGACAACACTGATTGTCTGATGGCAATGATCTTGAGCTGTGATAAAAGCAGAAAGCTGGAAAAAAAGTCCATTTCATGCTTTTAAGAGACCTAAAAATAAAAAAATAAATAAACTGTCCATTTAATGCCCTCTAAAATAAAATAAAATAAAAAAAATAGTAGTCATTGTGGTCAATGCATCCACCACGAGGGGCACTGTACTTTTAGGTGTACAGCTTGTCACTGGAGCAGCACCCTCAAAAGGTAAAATGTAATTTCATACATTAACATGCATCCATAAAGTATCATTATGCACCCTTTAAGGTATAAGGTGCAGAGGTATTTTGAAGGTACAGTCCCAGTGAAAAACTATTGTACCCCTGAGGGTACAGGTTTTCCTATGGAAAATATGTAAGCCCGTTTCCGCAACTGAAAAAAATATATAAAAAGAAGATTATTGCGACTTCACAGAATTGTGAGGTATAAAGTCAGAATTGCGAGTTATAAAGTCAGAATTGTGTGATAAACTCACAATTCTGACTTCTTTTCTCAGAATTGCGTGATATAAAGTCACAATTGCGAGTTATGAAGTCAGAATTGTGAGATGTAAAAAACAGTCACAGTTCTGACTATAACTCGCAGTTGTGACTTTATATCACGCAATTCTGACTTTATAACTCGCAGTTGTGATTTTATATCTCGCAATTGCTAGTTTATATCTCACAATTCTGTGAAAAAAGTCAGAATTGTGAGATGAAAAGTCGCAATAATCTTTTTATTTTATTTTTTTTCAGTGGCGGAAACGGGCTTCCAAATTTTCCCTATACAATAATGTATAAAAGTTAGTAACACCTTCCATAAATATCACATCTAAAACAAACGGGTATGAGCTGAAAAATGATGGAGAAGAAAAAGAAGTCCAATGAATTATACAACACTGACTTGCAAGAGCTGTAAAATTCTGTACAGAAGTAAACAAAATTGTAGAAACACTATACAGTAGTGTGTTTTTAAGGTTGTGCAGATCTCTTTCCTTAACCCCTCTCCTAATTTTAGACATAAAGACGATTTTAGCTTTGTTCGGTAAATCTCCCAGGCAAGCTCTGATCCTTTAGTTCACAGAGAGCTTGAGACAGCAGAGATAAGTATGCTCCACACCCATTTCCAGAGCAAGAATACTGCTACCTCTGATCTCTTTCCCAAGCTTAAGGTTAACCCAGTAAGCACTGAACATTGAAATTAAAGTAATAGTTCAGAGAAAAGTCCCCATCCCCCTCCCCAATGCAATGGAAGTCCAATGTTGAACCCCAAAATTCTTCAAAATATATTCTTTTGTGTTCTATAGAAAGAAGAAGTCATTCAGGTTTGGAACAAGGTCGAGGAAAATGATCACTTTTTGGCTGAACTATCCCTGTAAGAGGGACTCAAAAGGACTTTTTAAGAACAAAAGAACCTCTGTCTGACATTAACTATTTTCTGATGCAAGATCCCTCCTCATCCTGTACTTTGTCTGATAGGAAAATCAACGTTTATAAGTTGATGAAAGAAGGCCTGGCATTTAGCACGGTAAACACATTCATCACCAGAGACAGATAATTATCTCTTTAATTCCATGACCGCGTGAGGCCTATAGCGCTTGTTGTCACAGACGTTGGAGCGCAAATAGAGGAGAATGGGGTTGGTCTTGAAAAAGGCTGCGATGCTTGTTGCCTTCTGTTTGTTCAAATAACCTTGTTCGCTGGGGTGTCATTGTAGCTCTTTAATTTGAGAGGAAGAAAAAATAAATAAGGGGCGGAGTGCGGAAAGAGACGCCGATGAACGAGAGCGCCCATGAGACATGACAGCCTGTCTTCTCTCCCTTCTCTATCCCTCTGTCTTTCGCTTTGTCTGTCGCTCTCTTTCTTGTCAATTTGTCCTCTAACTCCTGCATCGTTTTCCACCCACCCAAGTTTTTTACACAAACTAGCGCTACTTTAAGCACCATTTCCAAGTCAAGTCAAGTCACCTTTACTTATATAGTGCTTTTTAAATTGTGGCAAATCAGCTTTTCATTAATAATTGGCAAATAATTTTGGCTGCACAGCAGCTCCCAAAGAAAATGGTGTCATTGTCAATCTTATTCTATATATTATTGATTCATTCTGTTGCAGAGATCAATAGTTATTAGTCTAGGTAATTTATGTATATCAGCACTGGAGAAAACAGTGATGTAATCGTCCGGCTCAGCTCAGTTCGCATATAACGGCACCAATGCAGGCATTTCCATGATGTACTATGATTACATGCTGTCCATGACAGACAGTGAAAGGGATAATGAAATGGCATGCAGAACTCAACACAGTGCAACAGGGCAGAAGTCTAATTGAACGAAGGTAGTTGTATTTTCTGTGAGGTTTCAGACATCACGATCCTTAAAGGCTTCTTTTCTGCCTAATGAATGTAGAAAGCAGGCCCCATCATGGCATAATCCTGCTATACTGCTTCTATACTGTCTCTTTTTTTATCTACCCACCTTCACAGAAGCCAATGGCAGTACGTGAACCCTTTCTGCTTGAGCATTTTTTTGGCATATTCAGAATCCAAGGCTGCTAATAGTATGTGAGAAGCAGCCTGTGTTTCCATAATGCCATAACACCCACTTCTGGATTTATGTGAATACAGATGCAAATAATTTTTTGGACTGTTACAGATACAGATATTGGCTCCGCTGCCTACTTGATATGCACGTGAGTGACAGATTAGGACACATTGACAAGCTAGTTCTCTATATATTCGCCAATGGCAGGTTAGTTGATCAAAAAATGAAAATTTTGTTATTTACTTTCCCTCATATTGGTTTAAAACTGTATGACTTTCCTTTCTCTGTGGAAACAAAAGAGTATATTGAGAAATATGTTCCAGTTGTCCATACAATGAAAGTTAATGGGGTCCATTGTTGTTTTGGACCTCATTGACTTTCATTTTATGGGCAACAGTTGCAACATTCAGCTAAATGACGTGTGTGAGTAAATGATGGTCATTTTGGAATGAACTATCCATTTAAAGGCCAATTTGCACGACACTCACAGACGGTAACAGACACTTCATCGGGTTTTGATTGGATCAGTGTGTTACCCCTGTCTGAGTCTGTTGGCGTCTGTCAAAGCATGTTTTCGCAGATTAAACATGCTGAATCAGCGTTTGTCAGTCTTTGGAATGTCTGAGAAGTGACGTGCTGTAATCTGGTGACTGTCGCGTTGTTCTGCTTCTGTCGAAGTGTGAATTTGCCTTAAAGCTAAAATCAGTCAGACTCATTTGTTCTTTTGTATCCAAAATGTAAGTTTTACAGCTTTACTGACAGTGCATAAAAGCATGGGCTCAAATAACCGAATAGCAGTCTTCGGTGTGTCACTGCTGCGATCAATAAACAAGACATTTCTGTAATGAGCTGGCCACTGCGCAACACTTGCCGACCCCGTCCAGGACATGCTGGGACAGTAAAATTTCTTGGGGAAGAGGAGAATGGATGAGTGCTCATCCCTGCATCAGTAGAGGTGTTTCATGTTGGTTAGCCTCACAGGCAGTTCTACCAGAAAGACTCGGGAGGTAAGATTACTTAATGATATTTATTAACAGCAAGTAAGCAAATATAGTAAGATAAAGTTCTTTGGCGTAGGCCCCGTCCGTAGCTTAGATCCTGAGGGTTGCAGACTCTGTATTTCCTGCCTAAAGATGAAGGCAGGGGCATAGCCGACCCCCGGGAGGTATGGACAGGGACCATCCTGGTGGTGGTGGGGAGGATGGAGGTAAAGGTTGACGTCAGCATCTGCAAACTCAGACGTGTTGGTGCCGATCTTATACACTCCAAGTGTTAGATAATGATTGGCTAAATCTAAACTCATAGTGACGTAACATTTGAGTCTTCCTGGCAGAACTTGAGCTAGAGCTTCCATTTCTAGGATTTGATCTTCAGTGGGGCTTAGCCCTCAGTGAGAATGTGCAGCAAGAGACCATTGCCTACCAATTGGCACCAATATATTACTTATATAGTAAGTCAAAAGTACCCTACCAGTACTTAAATTGGTACCAAGTCAATACAAAAACTTCATAAATCATATAATGAAACCTGTCTTTGTGCAGTTCATTTCAAACCGGTACACATTTAAGCTACTGTTTGACCAACAGAAAATTGTCATCATTTCATTATTATTAACAAGTATTACTGTTAACTATGGGTAAAAAACAAAATATGAACTCAGGGCTCAACACCAAGGATTTTTTTCTTCTGGCCTGATCGGATCGCAGCAAAAACTAATATTAGCCTAATTAATATCAGGTTAAAACATTAAAGACAAAGAAAATAATAAAATAATAACCAAACAAATTACAAACAATAATGGCACAAATGAATACGAGAGAAAAAATATAGAAATAAAATAAACAGTTGGCCACTTTACGGTGTTTGTGGTATTATGTGGTAAAATGGTATTATTGAATGAAGTAAGTATACACAGATACTGAAGTTTAGTTAATCGCAGTGAGTGTTTCTTTCTTTTTCTTTTGTTGTTTGATTAACACTATTAACACAGGAAACAGAAGGTATTTGAGGCTGCTGTCACTTTAAGATCCAATGCACAGATCCGTTATATTGGCACACATCCAATATTTTCTTAACTGTTTTCATTCACTTAAGACATAACCGGCTGTGTTCATGTGGACGGGCATTTTGACATAATTTTGTGCTGTCTGAGAGACGGCTTTTTGTGTGCATGCACAAAAAAACAATCCATCACAGCATACGAGTACTGAATTAAGTTACTTTCACAGCATTTTGTGCTTGAAAATCACAATGTTTAAACTGATAAGACTTAAAAACACGTGAAAATTATACATTTTCTTGAAGCAATACTGGCCTGATCTTTCAGATATGTGATTATAGTTTTAAGGGTGCTGAGACGGCAAAGCCTCCCTAAAAACGGTCTAGAACCGCCCCTGTTCAGCCTTGAGAATGCCCCGGTTAACGTCAAGGCTAAGTTAAGCCATGGATTAGATGATTATACCCTCCAGCTTCATTACAGATACCACTGGCATAAAAAGCAATGTTTATTCTGTTCAAAAAACACCCACTCTTTCACTTAAAGACTTTTGCTCTGAGCATCCTCAACACAGCTTATCTTGGACCAAACAGATATGTGCTATTGTGTGTGTGTGTGTGTAAGGCAATGTTTGAGGTCGTGCTGAGATCAATTGGAGCTTTTTTTATATTATCTGCCCATAAAAATGAAACCACCTGTGCAGTCAGCCACATCCACGTATTTTGGTCTGTTTTTTTTTTTTTTTACTCAAGGCCATGTCACTGGGACTCCAGCATGCAATTTGTGAAAGAGGTTAATGTTTGGGGGTTAGTTTTGTTATAAAAATACAAACTCTTAAACCAGGGGGTTAACAGCAAGTTGACATTGCTTCAGTGAAAACTTTTCCGAAATAGGTTTGTGAAACTAAAATGAATATCACAAGACAACATACAATATTGTATGTTTAATATACACAATAGCAATTTTCTATGCGAAACATTGGTGCAAGAACAATACACAAAGCTTTTAAAAGAAGAAAAATATAAACCAATATAAATCAAATAATCCAGTCATAAGCCTGACTTGAGCTCTGAAAGGGGTATTTTAGCTCACTCAAATTTATATGCTATTTTAGGTAAACTAAAATTAATGAATAAAGCATTACGAATTACTGACTGAAAGGACATATTCATCGAAAGGCAAAAAGTATGATTACATTGCAAAAATGAACAGTGAATTACATTCACTCTTGCACATTGGATTCAGAAAACTGGATTCAGTCCTGTGGTTGTAACACACAGACACACTTCTTTTGGTTTCATTCATTTGCTAAAGAATACGCACTCTCATAGACACACACATCGATCTCACCCACACACATTCATAACAGCATTATCCAGGATGTTTGCGGAAACTCCTAATCTCAGACAATACTCTGCTATATATAACGACTGTTATATTTATTAACAATACTGAGAGGAAGGAGGTTTGCTGAACATATTAAAGAAATAATGATTACTAGAAATATCACATTACTTAATGTGAAGCTTCCCATTTTTCTTCATCCATTTCCAGAATCCTCCAGTACTTAGCGTATTTAAAACCCATATGACTCAGTGCACTTTTTTCCCCCAGTCTGGGTTTGTCTCATTTGGTAGCATGCTGAATATGAGAAACAAAGCTAATGCTTTTAGATAAGGATGATTAACCTAGAATAAAATCTGCATGGTATCTTCCTGTATAGTATACGGCACTCGTGGTGAGCCTGGTGCCGGGGCGCTCACTTTGTAAAGTGACTAATGGCACATGGAAATGTTGCGATTACATCAGAATAGTCTCCAAGATGTCTGTCTACTGCTCTTGCATATGACCTCCATATTTCTTGCCTTTAAGTGCTGTAAAACTGCACGAGACACTCAATTGTCAGAGAAAAGAATGACAGTCAGGCCCGTCTGAGAGATGATCCAGCCACTTTTAGCCTAATGATTTGCAGAGGACTGAGGCTATTGATCATTTTGGCATGAAGCAAATGCACTGGAAATAATGAATGACAGCAGGTGTTCATATTTTTGTAATTGATTGCCCCATAATTGGACAAATTATTGAGCTCACTGATGAAATACAAGATTGAGGATGACGTTTTTGTAGAAAGTGGCTGCTTCACAGGGAACAAAGAGTTCTTTTTGAATGTGAAGCACAGGTGTGGCACTTCTCGATCGATATAGCCCAGCGTGGTAATTCCTAAGTACTAAAGTCAGTCATGTCGGTGTCTACACACTTTTGAAGTTATTATGTTCACTCTTATCTGGTCAATGGATAATTGCTGTTGTTTTCTCATCTGGCTCATACAGTCTTTTTTCTGTCTTCCCTAATCCTGCAGATCTCTCTGAGGGCGTCTGGCGTCATGGACAGCAAACTGGATCAATGAGCCAAAGTTGCCTCTCATCTTGAGCTGTCGGTTCAGATGGTCCTGCAAACATCTGAGAATATTGGCTTGTCAACAAAACAAGGCTGTTGATCCTACGCTCACAAGAAAAGACGCAGGGGAAAAAAAAGAGTTCAGATATCTTCAGCCTCACCCCTTTCTGCAAACCGTTCTGTCGTTTACAGCCATGATATCAAAATTTTTACGGAACTGTTCATCGTTGGTGCTGTTGTTACCTCTTCTCCAACTGCTGCGGCTGGACATGCTCAACGCTGCCCCCTCTGGTCCGGAGTCTGACACCTGCTCCACACTGGTCCAGAGCCGCTTCTTCGGATTCTTCCTCTCGTCCTCGGTATTTCCCAGCACGCCTTGCTCCTGGACCCTACAGAACCCTGACCCACGGCGCTACACCATCTTCATCAAGGTCACAAAACCAACCAGAGACTGCATTCCCAGACAACACCGGACTTTCCAGTTTGACTCCTTCTTGGAGACGACACGAACCTTCCTTGGGATGGAGAGCTTCGATGAGGTGGCAAAGCTATGTGATGCCTCTACCCACGTTGCCTTCCTGGAAGCTGGGAAACAATTCTTGCAGATCCGGAAAGGGCTGCCAAGAGCAGGCGGCGGGTCCAGGAATGGGGATGGGGAATTTAAAGTGGAGTATCTTGTGGTTGGGAAGCGTAACCCCAGCATGGCTGCCTGTCAAATGTTGTGCCAATGGTTGGAGGACTGTTTGACCTACAGTACCTCCAACCGGCCCTGTGGCATCATGCAAACGCCATGTCAATGTTGGGACCAGCCTCCGCCGGACAAAGAAACCAATGGATGCTACCGAGATGGGGTCTACTTGGAGAACTGCATCCCTGTTGTGAAAGAAGGAACTGCTGACTCTGACACTAGTGGTGAGCTAACAGTTTTTGTCTAGGTATAATTCAGCATGGGTCAATGGTTATTGAATTAAAAAAATGTTGTTCTATCACTGTGGAGTTGGTAGCTCGTCATATATAGTAGCAAAGCAACAGAACAATCGAAGCTGAAGAAATGAGAGTTCAGAGAGAACTGATGGAGGCTAAAAAAAGAGAAGAGAGAAAAAAGGAGTTTTAGGTTTCAGCTGATGTGTCCTAGCTGGATGACCTTGGCTTCTTGGCGCCATGTGTGATCCTGTGAGGGTTCAGATAGGGATATCGGATCGGCCCGTGGGACAGTTGATGCGGCAGAGATGCTCTGGGAGTGACATGGGATAGCAGTGGTGCTGCGCTTGGAGATTGATTATTAGGAAGGGAATGGGGCCGGTTACTGAGTTCAGAGCGATGATGTGATCCAAGAGTGGATGTGGCAAAGAAACTCAACCCCTAGGAGAGGCAACAGCCATTGGGGTGGAAGATCACTCACCCTATCTCACTGACATTTCTCCTCTTCCTCCCCCTCTTCTTCTTGTTCTTGCTTTTTTCTGCTAGTTAAAAACATAAAGGGGTGATGGTTTTCCACACCTCACCAGTGTCCAAAAACTGGTTGAAAAAAAAGCACTAAAGGCATGTAATGGATAATATGAGTGATTGTTAAACAGCTGAACAAGATGATATGAGAGTCATTCTCACAGAGTATGTTCTTGCCTTCCAAAAAGGAATGATTCATTTAGGTGTATTTTGGTTATAATGTCCATTTTGCTTACATATATAGAATATGTAAGTAAAATTGACATTATACGCAATATATAGAAACACTGATACAGACAATATTCTAACTAGTCAGCAGTTCAGATTTTTACTTGCCCTGTCAACATTTTCACTGGACTCACCACAAACGAATGATCAATTTAACAGATTAGCAAGGCTTTTACTCTATATGCTGTTTGGAGTCAGTACGATTTTTGAAAAAAGCTTAACTCTTTTAATCAGCAAAGATCCATTAAATTGATCAGTGAAGACATTTATAATGTTACAAAAGATAAATCCTGTTCTTGAACTTTCATCTTTAAAGAATCCAGAAATATATATAAATATCTTTCAACATTGATAATAAGAAATGTTTCTTGAGCACCAAATCAGCATATTAGAATGATTTCTGAAGGATCATGTGACACTGAAGCTTGAAAGTATTGGCTACTGAAAATTCAACTTTGCCATTACAGGTGTTAATTACAAGGGTTCGTTTAGTTTGTAATACTATTTCACAATATTACAGGTTTTACTAAATGTTTCACCAAATCAATGTATGCATGTGTGAGCATAGGAAACTTAATTAAAAAAAACATTAGAAAATCTTATCAACCCCAAAATTTTCAACCATAATGTATACATTTAGTAGAAATATATATATATATATATATATTTTTTTTTTTTTTTTTTTCATTAAATATTAAGTTTTTTGTTTAATAAAATTGTACAGCTAAATGTAACTCCATAAATGCATAAACACACTTTTGCTGGAAAAGGATGGCATCCAATGCAAAACATTATTGGTTTATGGTTTTCAACAACACATTGTTGATGCCTCCTATGTGTTTTTACCAATATTCTTGATACTTATCACAAATTATTTTTGGTAAACATTAGTTGTGGCTCAAATGATGCACTTTGCACTTATACACTAATTACTCATCCATGTTTAAATTTTATAAGGTCATTTTGTCATTTTAAATCAGTCTGACAGCACGTCCCCCTCCCCTACGTAAAGATGCGACATGAAGTGTCAAACAGAAACTAAAAATTTAAACTGGCAAGGCATAAAAATTGATGAACGAGATCAATGTATGTAAAATTCTCAGCGGCCAGTGGCCCATCCTCATTATTGAGCTCTGCAGTATCTTAAGAAAAAAAAAAAAGAGGATGAAATCACAACAGTCAAAGACACTGTCTAATGCACAGCAAGAACTTATGTGAATGGCCTCTAAGACAAGCAAGGCAGATGAATAGATGGACGGAGGGCATGATAAAGAGTGAACATCTCATAAATTGATCGTGAGCTCGGGAGGCAAGCCAGGAATGTCCGGCTGGGCCCACTGGATGGAGCCAGGATAAAAAGGCAAATGAAAGATGACTTTTGAAAGACAGGCTGTGCATCATTACGATGCTACTCTCTAAGACCTATCGCTTCATGGATATCCCCAGCTCAGTCTTAATGGCAGACTGTCTGTTTTATGTGCAGCCAATTTGGAGATGTGCTTCCTCCCACATCCCCCATTGGTGGAAGTGGCCCACCTCCCTCTGACTCCTAAGAGGGAATGTGGAGAGTTAAATAAAAGGACTCATAAGGGAGAGACTGTGCATTCCATCTTAAAATGCTAAAGGCGTGTCTATTGTGTGAATGTGACCCATTGCTCAGAGGCAAGGCATCATGGGAGATGAGTAGATTCATCACTCGCAGCTCAGAGCAGTGACAGATTACGGGCTGGATTTGAGAGACAGAATGGAAGAGGAGTCGAGTGAGAAAGAGAGGCGACAACAACAGAGAGAAGAAAATCCTGTCCCCATGACTTTCCCTATTCGAGAACGATGTGTCTCAGAGAGCTTTGGTTAAGCAAGATAAAAGCACATACTTGTTATTTCTCAGCAAGGGGCTTTGAAGTGAGAGCGGAGCTCATAATAGCTTGGCTGTAATGTTGCTAAACGAGGAAATTTAAATGGACTGCCCCCATAGTCGGCAGTTCTTCATCAGGTGCAATAACTTATCATTTAACACCGTTTTGTTATAGTCGCGTTTTTCTCTCTCTCTCAGACACATACACACACACGCAGTCGTAGTGAGCCGTTTCATGCTGAGCCATTTCATTGTGGATGACTGTAAACGGTTGTGCGGGCGGCACTCTGTCATTGCGTGGGGGGGGGGTATATGTGTTATGAGCATGTATGGCCACCAGGGGCACAATCGTTTTTAGACGTGCAGGTTATAAAACTGCTCCCACTGCTGTGAGAGGGATAAGCACAGTGCTTATCTCTACTGGACGGATGGTCTGTCTCTGTATCTTTTTCACTCTCTCGCTCTCATTCTCTTAACGTTGCCAATGCTAGCTCACGGCCCCTCCACAGCTCTCCAGAGCTCATGAAATATTAATGGTTTAATTAAGCAGTTTTACTGCCTCTATGCTTGATAATAAAAAATGCCCCAGGTTGGGTGTGCATTAGGGTGTGTATATGTGTTTTAGGAATGTATGTTAGCTAGGAAACTGTGACTAGTCCATTGTAAACACTCACAGGGGATGAGGGGGAAAGAAATTTGTCAGACATCTGTCTTGCTTTAGGGGCACATCACTATTTTATGAACACTTTCACCAGGGGATTTTTCAGGGTGTTTGTTCCAAGAGGGTGTTATATTGTTGTTCTGCAGAATATCAGTTTTTCATTGACTGAAGTTGTTTCAGCTACTTTATCTCTGTTTACAATGACACCGCTTCATGTTTATAAAAGTAATAGGCTAATGCTATCTTAATAGCTCTAAATCTGTAGAAACCAAGTGCTTTGTGGCAATTAAAAATTACTGTGTTACAATAAAGAGAATGCCAGCACCGAGTATAATAGAATTACAAAAAAGGTTAAATGCTGTCAATATACTCACCCTCATTACGTTAGACCCATATAACTTTAATTTTTACTAATCATCTTCAGAACTCTTCTTTCGTGTTCCACGAAAGCCATACGCTTTTGGAATAACATGAGGGTGAGTAAATGATGGCAATTTAATTGTATTGTACAAAATATAATATTTATGAAATATATTTCTTCTGATATTGTGATTTGGAAAAAAATTGGTGAGAGGACATGCATGGACGTCACCAGGGGCAACCATTCGCAGCTCAAGCTAAATTGAATTTTTGACATTTTTCCATGGTCACACCTTCTAAATCATTTGCAACACTTCTTGAAATCAGAATTTTAGTCAAGTGTCGACGCAATACCGTTTTCCCTTTGCGCTCTTCTGTGTGTTGCACTTTATGGCATTGTTTTGACATGGGGGTCGAATCAAGAAACTGGGTCGTGTTCATCAGGCCTCGTCACGCCTCTCTCCAAGTGATGTCATCGGCTTGAGATGACGCTGGGTTAACGCTGAAGCTTCATAGAAACCCATGGCACTGATTCAGTGACCAACGCTGACACTATTCATGGGAAATACCGTTAAACGTTTAAATGATACTACAAAGATATCGCTTTCCTCTTCAGACACGAAAAACTTATTTTTTTCCGAAAATATATTCTGAAAAAGGACAGATGTAGGTAATCGCACTCCCTCAGTCGATCTTTCTCTCACTATCTGTTAAGGCTTGTTTAGTGCAAATCTCTCCAGAGCCTCTGTACAAATCACAATGCTACACAGTTTTAATTATTCAAAAAAAAGAGCCATTTGTTGAGAAATTTTTAAAAAATAAATTCTTATCATTATTAACTTATTTAACATTTAATACACATGCATGAAGTCTAAAACAAAAAGGGCCTTATGAAAAAAAGAAAAAAACCTGAAAATCGTGGTTGTGTCGGTTGCTTCCATTCCTGTGCGATTGGCTTGTAAGCATCACGGTATTACAATATTACGGTTATCGTTATAAAGTCTGGTGCGCATTCACACAGAGAAACACAGAACATGCAGACCTCAGATTTTAATAGCTGTCTTTTTGAGCTTTAATACTCAGACACCAGTCCATATTGTGATGTGATTCATTGCACAGCTCTGCTTTACATTTATTCATTCAAAAACTGCCAAATTCCATGACATTGAGCTTTATACAGTAAGTATTTGACTAGATTCCATAATTCCGAACATGTTTTCTGCAGCAAGAAAATCATCAGGCTCTATGATATTTTTCATGTTAAAGAGAACAAGTTGTGTGAGTCATTAATTGTTGTTAAAAAGTTATAACCATTAGTAAAAAGGGTATGCAGAGGTCCCCTCTCAAAACTCTCTACATACGTAGCACTCTTATAGATGAGCAATTGTTTCAGCTAGGCACCGATATGGCAGTATTTGAAAGATACATCTGGTACACAAAATTGAAACGCAGCACTATTCATGTGATATTGGCTAAATATTAAAAGCAGGAAGATCCAGAACTACGGGAATATTGTTTACTGACTCTTGAATGGTAAGATCCTCAGGGGGTCAAAACAACGAAAGAATGGAAAGAGTGTGTCAGTGAAAGTGGTTGTGAACATGTGTAGATGTGTATTAGTTACAGGATCAGAGAATGACACTGTTCCTTTGTCATAGTCCAGAAACACTCTCACCCTCTCAAGCTTCTGTCTAATGCGACTGCCAAACCGTTCAGACAGCCCGTACCGCACACTCCAGACATCAGTGTTGAAGAATTCACGTCCCTTCCTTTGGTTTGATGCTGTAGTTACTCCAAGACTCCAGCGTAAACCCTCTTTAACCTCCACATCCCAGCAGTGTGTTCCTGAGTTAAAACCCTCTGAACCCAGCACACAGGAATAGAGGTCAAATCTCTCTGGATTATCAGGAGGCTGTTGTCTGTTCCCACTCCATCTCACTCTGGTCAGATCATCAGACAAGATGAGATCTGGATGAGCCGTGTTTGGATCCAGAATAACAGGAGCTGATGAGACAATCAGATTATGAATTATCACACTCATAATATTATTCAAACACATGAGACATTTTCCTCTGATATCTGTCAGTGTTGTTATTAGTTTCACACAAATTTTTATCATCAATGTTTAACAGTGCATCATATCAACTACAAACATTAAATATGTTTTATGAAAAGACATTTGTGTTCCATTAAGAGAAACTGACATTTTGGGAAAATTTAAAATAAGAAATCAATTAGATCTGTTTTTGAGATTTATGCTGTAGATGAAAGTATGTCTGATATTCAGCAGCATCTGATCGTCTTCGTTATATTGCGTCTTATAATCTGTTACTATTGATTGTGTCTGACTTATTAACTAATTATGTTGGCTTATTAATATTAGTATTATTTTCTTTATTATTATTATTCATTGACTACATTTTTTAATTGTCTGTAACTGTCTGTTTATTTACACTAGCAAAACTTGTGAACTAGCTAGCTTAGGACAGGCTAGCTACATATTAAAACAATAGAAAAGTCTAGCAATGTTGCTAAATTATGCTTGGATGCTAGAAACATACTAGCAATAGACCATAGCAAATGCATAGCAATCTATTTGTGTTTCTGAGAGAGGCTTGGCCTTAAAACTTCACGCTTTTAAAACTAGTTACACTTTCTCAAGCCAACATAACGTATCTAGTTATTATTATTCACACTTAATGCTATTTTTTTTTAATATAAGCCCCATTTGTCATTTCCACGGTATGTGTAAGCTCTTCTGCAGACTAACTGTTTTGGACGATGTCCTGCATCTTCTTCCAGACTCTGAACGGCAGGTTGCCCAAGTAAGATGGCACATGAATCAAAGCTCCAGAAGCCATCTCTGGATCTGGCTGTGAGATCTGGACTCTGGAAGAACGTTAAGGAGTCATAACTGCAGTGGCTTTAGATCAGAACCAGAGAGAACAGAGATAGGATCAGATCACTCACCTTTCCATTGAGACAGGAAACTTCTGCAGAACAAACACACAATTTATCATTAAGCACTCAATGAATGAATCAGAGATCAACCAATAATCTGAAATCAGACCTTCAGAAAACAGACGTCATTGGCTTTCATCATCTCCCCCATGTCTTTGATTGTGTGTGAAAGAGCTGAGATATGTTTGTTTATCTCCTCCAGCTTCTCCTTCATCATCTGCTGCTTCTGCTCTTCTTCCTCCCTCAGTGCAGTGATTGTAGATTCTTCTTCATCTCTGAGAAACCGATGAAGCTTCTCAAACTGCTGTTTAATCTCATGCTCTGTGTTATCAGCTTGAGACTGAAATAAAGTGACATTCACTTCAATTATCTCAAAGACCCAACTTATTCTGGAGTAGCATGAAGAGTGTGTTGGTAAATGTGGGTTTCCTTTCGAAGTGGAACTTTGATGCTGCATCATAGAGTTGATACTATGGGCAATGCCATCAACGTCACTGGTGTCTGAAGCATGTATACAAAACGCACCAATTTCATTGGCTGACGACAGTCCATGACGGCACAAGTGGAGCGCCCGTGAGTATAAATGGGAACCTGTAATAAACATCATCAGCTTTTTTTTCTACAGGAGTCATTTGTATTTTAATCATGTGGTGATCAAAATGGAAACAGGCAACTAATCTCTCAAGGCATGTGTGCCTCCATGTCTTTATTTTCTGACACCTGAGGACACACATGATCTATGCATTGTGTGATTGGGACTATGGTCTAATGCTTAAAGGAAAGAATGGAGCGATAGCCATAGCAGGTCTTAAGTAAAGTGCTTTTACTCCACTTACAATGGGGTCTTTTAGTATGGCCCAAGTTCCCTGTGGCTCCCTTGGGGGTTAAGAGTCTAAGTGATTAGAGTTACAAGGCCTACTGTGTTATCCAGTCTTATTTATCTCCCTTTCCTGAGTATGAGTAAGGATGTAGGCTCCCCCTTGGAGAAGCACCATCGAAGGTAGTAACCTGAAAAGCTAATTACTGAGGGTTTGGCGCTTTTCATACTCTCTTTTGTAGGCAGTTTTTTATGACACTTCTTAGGGTTGCGTAAGGTGAACTGGAGTATGGCGGATAATTTGTATTCCCTGTTTAGTTACCTCCCTGCCCAACTGTTTTTGTGTCTTAAAGTAGGGTCGTCTGCTCCCCTTTGTTTGGAACCATGTAAATTCTTCCAAGTATGATCCTTGTTCAGAGAACTTGATAAGTAGCAAAGATGCCTGATAACATTATTATCTCATTATTATTATTATCATTATAATCTCATTATTATTATAGCACTCTATAATATAGATGAGTGAATGTGAATCTTTAGATCGAGGTAAAGTATCTTTGCTCAAGCAAGGCCTGAGCATTCTGCCCTAACTGCTTTAGGGTATTTAAATGAAGCTGAAGTTCCCCTGCAGTTTCCCTAGTGGTTGAGTTTTGATGGGAGTTTTTGGCAATTATATTAAGCTGCTCTTGTGTTTGCATCCCTCCTGATCAAGTTGAGGGTTGCATTCTCCCCTGGAAGTAGTGGTAATATTGAAGGTCATAGAATATACTCCCAAAGGTAGGCTACTCCGCAAGAGCTTTGTCAAGGTGCTGACATAGATGAGCCATTTTGCCTTAGAGCTATTACTTAGTGGCGCTAGCATTACACTAGCATGGCATAGTGGGTATTGGTTTCCCATAGCATTAACTCCATGATGCCGAGTTGAAGTTCCACTTTGAAAGCCAACAACTAGGTTAGGTATCTAACCCTGGTTCCTTGAGAATAGGAACGACATGTTGGATCAGTTGATGACTTGTACTACAGGTATCCTTTTATACTCACAGGTGCTCCATATGTGATGTCATGGACTGTCTTCAGCCAATGAAATTAGTGTTTGGTACACATACTTCAGACACCGGTGACACTGATGGCATTTTCCCCATGGTGTCAACTCCATAATGCAGAGTCTCGTTCCCCTTCTCAGGGAACAGGGGATACATATGCAACTTAGACATTAGTTAACTACAAATTTAACTTCCTGAAGTACTAGTATTGCAGTAGTAGATGTTCTGTCTCTGTAGGGGGCAAATACACATAAACCTCATAAGCCTCTCTTCAGATAACAGTTTTAAGGCTTTGGCTTGTTCAGTTTTTTTTTTTTTTTTTTTTTAAAGAAGATACATTGAAATGTGATATAATCTGAAAGCATAATAACTGAACTTTTCACATCAGTCAATTAATTACTTTTATATGAACCTTAATAATTAAAAGTAAAATGCATATGAAAATGCATATTTTTTCATACTAAACATAACTTTATCATCTTATGCCATAGGTCATAAATCCTGCTCCTGGAGGGCCACTGTCCACTGTCCAGAGTTTAGCTCCAACCCTAATCAAACACACGAACCAGCTAATTAAGTTCTTAAGGATTGCTTGAAAATCACAAGCTGATGCTGGTGGTGCTTGAGACATTATTGATCATTCAGTGTTTTTGTGAAAAAGTCAATATGAGAAATAATAATGCTAAGGTCCAACAATTAAGAATTCTCTAAAAGTTACTTATTGGAAAATATTTTCATCTATACAACAGCTTGACTTACAAGAGTCAAACACATCTTCCCTCAGGTAGATTATTGTTGTCAACAGCTGGGCTTATGAATATTAATAATCACGTCGTCCGTGCCTAAAATGATTCACTGGAAAGTGCGGAGTGTGGAAGGTGAGCAGAGTACTAGCAAATGGGACTCCTTCTTACGCATTAGTCCCGCCCCCTGCCGAAGCAACCGGTAATCAGAGGCTTCGATTTACATGAAAGGTAGTGGTGGGTGATATACCGGTAGAAATGATTGACAAGTAGAAAATTGTCAACCGGTAGAGATTTGACAATCGTCTCTTTCACGGTTACGCTCACATGACGTACCCGTTCTGTGATGTCATGAAAGCTTATTATTTGAATGTATTTTAAGCTTCAAGCGTTCAAGCGCAATATGAAGCCACTGCTCACACAATGCGTGAGACTTGAACGTAGTTGTTTTTGGGCTTGAATGGTCAAACACACACCCATGTGTGTCAAAATGCCTGTTTTTGTGAGTATCCTTGTAAACACAGTTGTCTTAAGTGAAAGTAAATGGCTGTGAAAGAAAGCACATGTATATCAGTAGACTATATTAGATCAGTGCATTGTCTTAAAGTGACAGCAGCCTAATAAACCTGCTGCTGTCTGTGTCATTTGATTTTAATCAATCTCATTGCTCTAGAATGAATAGCTTTTGTAACTTTAATAAATATACATTTAATTTACACAGTGTATATCTGATTACTTTAAAGCAGGGTTCCTCAATTAGTTTGAACCAAGGGCCAAATTCTGCCAACAATACAAAGCCAAGGGCCACCGACTAGTGGTCGACCGATATTGTTTTTTTGATGGCCAATGCCATACGTTTGTTTGTCAATCGTGTTTCCAGTGACGCTGAATTAAAGTCTGCATTCACATAACCAAAATTTCTGTGCTCCAGTCAATAAAGGAACGTGAAATTATATCAGACAAACCAAAATATGTGAACATGTCAAAGAATCAGTGCTCACCTTGATGTGTTGAACTATTTTCTCAAACTCTCCTCTAATGTTTACTTTGTGTTTAAGTTTCTCTAGCAAGGACTTCAGTGCTGTATTGAGCTCCTCCTAGAATTTAATATACAATATTAAAGGCAGAGATTTCTGTAAAACGTTAATGTATGTAATATGAGCAAAATGGTACTGAGAAAATTGTTTATGACAAGCTTCAATTCTCCAATATAAATCCGTCTAACCTTATATGATGAAACTGCCTCACTGATGGGTCTGAATTTATGGTTGTCGTGTTGTTGTGAAGTAAAGCACACTACACACACAGGCTGTTTGTCCTCCAGACAGAAGAGTTTGAGTTTCTCATTGTGTAAACTGCAGACCTCCTCAGACCCCGAGGAACGCCTCTCATCTCTCTCCTTCCGGAATGACTCGCACAAGTTTTTTAACGCCAGATTAATTGGAGGTTGATGCCGCGAGACTCTCCTGCAGACAGGACACTCCTGAGTTTTCTTAGTTCTCCAGAACTGTTGAAGACACTCTCTACAGACACTGTGACTACATGATAAAATAACAGGAACACTGAAGATTTCGTAGCACACGGGACAAGAAAGCTCTTCTACAGATAGTGAATCCATTTTCACTGTTTACGCTCCAGAAACTTTGATCACTGATTTGTTTTTGCTTTTGTCGAGACATTCGAGAGTCAGTTTGACAGGAAAAGACCAAATTAGTCTCTTCCTGGTAAGTGTTGTAAGAGGGCGGAGTTTCTGATCACGTGGGTGTCTTCAAACAGTTCGTCATTCCAATCAAATCAAAAAGTGCTTCATTCCATAAAAACTGGTTATGTGACATACCCGGGGATGTTTAACGAAGGTATTTAAGTAGTCATAGCAACTTACTCTTAATATAACCTGGAGTAGGTTTCTGTTCGTTGACATGCGTGTCCTATTGATGAGGCTCCAGCGCGCGTGACAGATTGCACACAATATTATTTATACCACTATTAAAACAAGGTAACGTTTATTTTATACATCTCACACATCGTTGACTGCATTTAGACTCTTTTTATTTTTTGCAACAGGACGTATTCTATGAAATACTGCATTTCTATTATATATATATATATATATATATATATTTATATATATATAACATAGATAAAGATAACATGTCTGTGTATGGTTATTTTATTTATGTTTAGTCATTTTCCTTCCACATTGCTTGAAAGGTAAGATACATCATATATGTTTTATATAAATTATATATATATATATATGTATGTATGTATGATGTATCTTACCTTTCAGACATGTTATCTTTGCAAGCACAGACTTATTTTTTGTTGTCTTATATATATATATATATATATATATATATATCTTATATATATATATGTCTATATCTTATATATATATATATATATATATATATATATATATATATATATATATATTTAGCATCAAACAAACAATGTAGTTCTTATTCACAGTGATTATTTGAACAGGACAGTTGTATGGCACATTTTTTTCCTATGAAACCTATCCAGTTGACACATATTTGTGTTAAATAAGTGGCGATAAGTGCTGTTTTTGAAATCATGCTGAGTGTTCGTTGCCAATGTTATCAGTGGCAGAATGTAAAGGAATCTGAATGCGCATCTATGTATTTATTCACTAACATTAAGAATCTCGGGACTAACATTATATCGTATTATAGATATAGTAGATAGATGTAAGAATTGGAAGTATCACATTCAACATGAGTTCTCAATGTACTATTGAAATTGATTTCTGGACATAGTAATGTTTTTTTTTTCCCCCTCATAATTCTTTACCATGAAGCTCTTTTTGAAGTCAGACACCATAATTTCAAATATTATAGCTTTCCTCTCACACGGTGTGTTTTAGCGTACCACAGCCCGATTTTGTATATGTATTTATGCGCTAGACGGACATCTTTGTCTGCCTTTTCCGCATCTAGCATATTAGTGCCATAGTTTTACATTTAAATGCGTTTAGCAGATGTTTTTATTCAAAGTGACAACTACAAGAAATAAGAATGTAACGGCAATACAAAAAACAATATTCAATACTCCTTTTCATGTTACAACGTTTTTTGCTATTTGCATATTTTTATGCTTTTATGCTATTTGCTATTTTGCATAATATATTATTTGAAGTTTGTCACCTATGTCTTTTTGATTACATGCTTACTGTTGAGGGCAGGACAGCCTGTCACTAACATGAGATCACAGCATTAGCAAACCGCAACCATCCAATCAATTCCCGATGGACAAAATTAAGTCCCTACTACATATTTTCTTGTTTGAGACGCGGTTTCACTCCTACATCACAACAGGGAAGAAAAGACTATTGCAACTTCCATTTCATGCCAACTTTAATATGTTGTTAATAAAAAAACAAGATTGATTTGGGTTGATCTAGGATCTAACTGCGATTTAAAATTACTTGCACAAGCATATACTCACATCTCAGATTGGAGTCTGGCCCTGGATGAGCTTTAAAAAGTCCAAGGGAGATGCTTATTAGTGAACACATGCTCCTGCAGATAGACCTGTTGTGTTTGTGCGTGGGAGTATGTGTGTGTCTGTGATGGAGAGCGAAAGACAACAGTGCTGTAAAGAGCTCCCCAACCTATCTGTATGATTACCCCCTCTCACATCTCTAGAGTCACATCTAACCTGCAGTCCATACAAAATAGAATCTATAAAGTATAGAAAATCTCTTCTAACGTGCTGAGATTGACCCAGTGAAAGCGAGCAGGAGAGATCTAGAGGGGAGAGATGAATGGTTTGATTAGGGAGGATTAGGGGTTATTTGTCTGATAAAGCCACATACTTTTGAGTGGCACCACAGATGGGCATGTAGAATGCCTAATGCACCTAAGGCTCTGGAACATACATGTGCCACCAAAGTGGTTTCCATAGAAACATTAGCTCAAAATGAGACACTCAATATGTACTCTGTCAAATCCACAGTCTGAAGGCTGTTTTAATCAAGTTTACTAACCAGTGCATAATGGATATTTTTTCTTCTCTCTGAAAGTCCACTTTAAATGGAAGTTGTAATTGTCTTATCTTTCTTATATGGCATATATCAGCGTGCAACGGCTTCTCGAACAAGAGAAATTGTAGGATGGGACTTGTATTTGTCCATCAGGAATTTATTGTATCATTGTATTGTGGTTTGCTATCAATGCGATCTCACGTGATTGGCAAAAAAAACATGTCAGCAGAGAAGAGATGTCACTGCAAGGGGGAGGGAAGGTTATTTTGATTAAAGATTACGAGGACACGTGGAAAAAAAAAAGTGATGCACCTTTATCCAGGGTTGCCAGGTTTACACAACAAAATTAGCCCAGTCACATTTCAGGGGGGTTCCCTGGTTAAAATCGCATTCCGCGGGGGTAAAATCGACGTTTTGGGCCGGGTTCCCCTGGTAAAATTTGTATTCCAGGGGCTAAATATCATGTTATTTGGGGTCGCTTCAACCCGCGGACATGAAAAACAGCCTGTGGCAATAGTGTTAATGTAACCATATTCCGCAGGTAAACCGCGGACTTGGCAACACTGCCAAAGAAGTGAACTGGCTTTATTGTAATGGTCAGAAGTTAAATATGTAATAAGAATTAAATTCATAGCAAGTCGTTTATGATATTTATAAAATAATTTTATATCAGTCAGAAGCAGTGCATCACGTCAGGACATTGCATTGGCCAATTTAAAAGTAGACAGTTCTGATTTAATTTGTTGTCCATGTCTGGTATTATTCATAATTTTTTATCAAAAGCCTTTGATGATTTGAGATTGCCACCTTAAATACCATTTACCATAATATCAAATATTATGTTTTGACTGAAATTAATTAATAGACTTCGCATTCCACATATCATCACATCTAGCTATGAAAAAAGAGTATAGAAGCCAAGAGGCTAAACTCTTGGCTGGTAACTTCGTGGTGCTTCAGTACAACAGAATCCATCACATCTTATGCACCCAAAATCAGCGAATCTCAAAGCCAAATCAGAAGCTCAATAGAAATTTTTTTAAATTAAGTCATTAGTAAATTTTATGACACCTACAATGTTGTATTTATATTTATATTGTATTTATGTATGTTTTATGTTATCAGTTGTGGAATCCAACCATTAAACATTTAAGGTAGCATAGTTAACCTACTTTATTGAGTATTTCCATTTTATGCAACTTTACACTTTTAATATTAATAGTAAATTAATAATTAATAAATTTAAGATAATCATGTTTGAAGCGTGATCTAGGGGATTAAAACGTACAATATATATTTCAGAAATATATAATTGTATGGTTTTAATCCCCTGGATCACGCTATAAACAGGAAGATCTTATAGAACATGATGCATTGCTGTGTCTGTCATTCCATAATTGCCACGTTTAGACACAGTGGCTGTGTTTTGTTTTTGTTTTTACAAAGTCTTGCTTTAACGGATATTAATATAAGGCAATACTACAAAAAAAGTGTATATATATATATATATATATATATATATATATATATATATATATAGCTGTTACATTATTGTCCAACATTCCCAGTTTTTCTGATGCATGTCCTTAATTTAATTTCATATGTTGGTATTAATTCAGTGTTTATAATGCTAATACTTGAACCAAACTGACTGGGTTTCTAGAGCATAGTATTTGTGAAAAAAGTGGAAGGATTAAACACAAAGTCTGTAAAATAAACTGTTAAAAGGATATGATGATCATTAGTGATTGTACGTTATTCTGTGTTGTCATCATTCAGGTTGGATTTTAGCTTTAATGTGTTGGATTTTAGCTTTAATGTGTAGCTTTAATAATCTTTTTTAAACAAAGCAGCTGATATTGCCATATAGCGACAGAAAGAAGCTAGTGTAACAGATGTAGGCTATTAAGAGCTGTGTGTGTAAACCTCTCTCCCCTGAACTCAAGAGGTGCTCTAGCGGATGCCATTAGAGATTGTGGTCTTTAGCCTCCTTGTTAGAGCACCCACCTTCCATGCGGATAGGCCTGGCTTCGCATCCTGCTTGAAGCCACATTGGTGCCGTGACCCGGATGGAAGTGAGGTATAACAGACATAGAGCTGTGTGTGCAAACCTCGCTCCCCAGAACTCAAGAGGTGCTCTAGCGACTGACGCTAGGGATTGTGGTGTTTAGCCTTTAGAGCACCCACCTACCATTCAGACGGGCCTGGGTTCGTGTCCCGTTTGGAGCAGGCGGTGCGAACTGTAGGAGCTACACTATTCGACTGCCGAGTCGCATTCACCTCAAAACGACGCAAGCGTAGGGCTGCCGGTGCTGCAATGGAACATTTTATGGGATTTAATTTCTTGTCAATATAAGTCAAATATAAGAACAGTAGCATCTTTGAACATCCGCCTACATTTTTGTACCAGTGGATAGTTGCCAGTTTTGAGAATTCAATTAAACTAACTTGCTGCAATATTTAGGTGGGTTTTCAAGATGCACCAACAAGAATTTCATTATAATTATTCATGAGTAATCATTCATAAGTAAATCATTCATGTAGTTTTTTTTTAAGCAAAACACAATTTCTCACTGTTGACTGCATGGTTGAACAAATATGCTATTATTCATTATTTGTCTTTTTAACGATTTTGTGGTCAGTATACTGTATTTCCCTTTGTGTACTCATTTAGACACTTTAATCAATCTTAATGTATATCAGTATCAAGATAACAATTTCATATGTAGACCATACATACATAAAGTGCTTTATTTCTCCGTAGTATTTAAAATGAGAATAGACTTATTTAAGATAAATTTATTTCTCTGTAAATGTCTTGGAGTTTTGAAGAGTTAGATGCTGTTCTGGTGTTCAGCCCCAGTGTGATGATCCATTTTGGCGGTCACTGATCCAAGAGCTGAAAGTGCTTGAAGTGAGGGCAAATGGCATGTTTACGCGTATGTTTGTGTGTGTGTTCACATGTACACCCACGTCCTTTTGCTCTTATGAGCAGATGTTTCTCTGCTGAAGATTGATGTGCAAGGGGAAAATAAGAAAAGCCTGTTATTTTTCCACTCATCTGTGGGTCTGTGAAAAGTGGGAGGCCCATCTGATCCTTTTAGCGAAGGTGTTTTTGATTCGAGCTAGATTTTTTCCCCTTTTGTTCCTGCCGAGGAGAGGCATCCATCTTCGGAATTGAAACGTCGACTTCTCTGACCCGCACCTGCAACCAAAGAACATTCAACCAAACCCTTATTCATATCTCTGTCGTAGTTTTGATCTGTTTATCTACTTGCTCATCAGTAAACAGTGTAGACTCTGAGCTCCCCACCTGACACAGTCAGTAATCCTGTAACGCATGCACTCCGCTGATGAGAAGTCATGCTGTTGTCATTGTGTGACCATTGAAAGAGGGCAGAAGTGGTGATCATCACTAAACAGATATCACAGTCACCAAGATGAACCTACGAGATAGAAGAAGACCCAGGCGCTTTGCTCATTAATGTGCCAACGATTAATCACGTCACCAGAGAAGAACCAACAGAACAAACTGTTTAATTTGTTTAGACTTGCTTTGTGTCAGTTCCCAAATCTACCGAGAGCCTTGTAGAGTTTTGTTTTATGTGCTTGTGTGAATTTTGAGTAAATATACGTTAACACAAATTAACAAATATTAGTATAACAATAATTGTGTTTTAATTGAGATTCACAATCCACCACATATAATCTCATCTGGATGGTTGCCAGTTTTGAGAAATCAATTAGACTAATGTAATTTGCTGCAGCATTCAAATATTTTTTGATGTCTTATTGGTTAGAAGCAATGGTCCAATCACTGCCTACTTTTCTAGACATCATATTGTTTGAAATTTTGTTGGAATGCAAAAATGCTGAATATTTCCTTAACGTAATGATGGTTCTGGGTAGATTCTTTATCTACAAATGTAAGTGTCAGAGGACAGAACCTTATTTCTCTGTTTGCAGGTATTTTCCATCTTTGAAATATATGAAGAGTAAACATATTTGCTGGAAGATGAGAAACTTTAAGTTATTATAAGATGAATGAAAAGACCCTTTTTTGTTCCTTTGTACAAAGGGATGCTGGGACCTAAAATAATATAATACTGAAAATGCGTATTATTAGTATAATACTAAAACTGTTGATTTAATTTTACCATTCATGTATATATAGCTTTTGCTGTCTTATGAAGGCCAAGTATGGTAACCCATCCTCTGCATCTAACCCATGCAAGTTACACATTAAGAGTAGTGAGTACTGAACACACACAGCCAGAGCAGTGGGCAGCCATTTTGATGTGGCATCCAGGGAGTGATTGGGGGTTAGGTGCCTTGCTCAAGGGCACCTCAGTCATTTCCTGCTTGTATTGGGAATCAAACCAATCTGACTCTCTAACCTTTAGGCCACGGCTGCCCCTAATGGCCATCAGCAACCCAAATCAGATACTTCAAACCATTGACTGCTAGTTATAAGCACTTCAAAAGGTTTAATTAAGAGCCAAACACATCACCTGCAACCTGTAATGACAGATAAAGCTGTCAAAGTATGCCAGAAGAACAAGTTTTAAAGTCAGTAATATCTCAAAGAGAAATGTGACGGAAACTGTCTTAAATTTCTTGGCTTCGAATTTTTTGGTTGTTTAATTGAGTGTTTGCATGGACCATTTTTGGCACTCCGTCGCAAGAGAGGAAAGATTATATGAAGCGGCAAGGGTGCAAATCTAAGTTGTGTTTCCTGCCCCTGGAGTGAGGTTAATCAATGAGATGTGTAAGCACAGCTGTTCAAATATTTATTCTAAGCAGGATACTGACAGCAGAAATGCGCGCACACACACACACAGAACAGTGGATTAGACCTGTGAGCTTCAGCCATCAGAGGAACAGATAGAGACGGACAGAGGAAAAAAAAAAGGTGTGAGATGATGGATGGCTCATTCTTTTTGCTCAAACACTTTCAGAAATCTAGATTTTATCCATTTCATTTCTACATCAATAAGAGAAGACTTTTAAAGAAACTTGTTTTAAAAGAGATCAGATAAGATTTTTTTTTTCTCTACAAAATATTAATTTAAACTCCTCTTTCTTTATTTTTTCGACGTTATTTTTATCTAACTCTTTTTTTCCCCCCCTTCTTGCACACTCTTTTGTTGCCAGCGTGGATGCCAATGACGAGTAGCATCCTCTGGGTGTCAGCACTTCCCATGTTTCGCTTTCCATCACTGACCCACAGTCTGTGTTTTAATGCATGTAAGCAACCGGAAAACAACGCATGAAGTCGAATGCAGGGTGTAATTTAGATGTACTGACCGACCTTGGCTTTTAGCAGATATGCAAGGGGCTGTTGCGGGTGAGATTATGGTGAGATCTTATATTGATGATTTCAGATCACTGTCACCTGAGCTGTTATTAGACTTTCTGCCTGCTATTGAGGGAAAGTGAAGGTCACTTTGGGGTTTTTCCCTTTCAAAAAGATTATATTAATGGGCTGAATGATGTATATCCACACACGCATCCTTTGAAAAACAGGTGCATGCTGCAGCTGTGATTTAAAAACAGGGGAAAAGACAGAATGATAGAGGAAAGGCTGATGAATAGAAAGAAACAACTGAGCAGAGGACAAATATGAGAGTTTAAAGATGATATAGCATTTTCTGCAAAGAGTCTACCAACGAACAAGAGTAGCACACTAAATTATTGAAAGCATAAAAAAAATGTCCTTGGGGACGGAGAAAGAAAACACTACATTATTCTGCTCCCCCTATTCTCCTTCAGCCAGTGATTATTAAGCCAAAAAAAAAAAAAAAAAAAGGTCGTACTCTTCCATCCTTTTTCACCGAGAGAGAAAATCTTATCTCTAAATGGAGTATTATTTTTTTTCCTATCTGGACTTTTTCCCTTATTCGCTTTTCTAAAGATTGTTTGCCTTACGAATATTCTCACCCTTCTCATTTCAGCCATTTTCAGTGTCCCTACTCGCATTTGTTTTAAATATGATAGAAGTCGTTCAACAAAGAAGCCGAGGAGCTTATTTAAGACTGATTTTCACCACTTACGATCCCCTATGGAGCAGGGATTGGTTAAGCATGCTGTTTATGCCACGTGCGATTGGTTGATGAAGCCATCTGACTTGAAGCGTGATTGGTGGAGTGGATGGGATTAATCAGGGCAGCGCGCTGAGAGCCGTCCCGGTTCATTTTGCATGCGATTGTCACTTGCTGTGCAAGGAGGACATTTGATTGTATATTCAAGGCCGTGGCACTGGAGATTAGAATCCGTTATGTTTTATCAGGTGAATGTGTCTCGCACAACATGCGGCAAAGCCAATCTCAGCACCCCAAGTAAACAATTTGCCATTAATCGCTCATCCTGCTCAAACAAATAGATATTGATTCTGCTTTTCAGCACAAGCTTGCCGGCAGATTTGTATCAGCGCAGGAGAAAAGGCATAAATTGTTTTTATATCTGGCCTTTATGTCGCATAATGTATTAACTTGAGCTCTGCATGAGGGTTGTTTCAAGTGTAGCAGTAGGAAGAGTTCGGTTGATATTTAGAGT
The DNA here is from genome assembly GCA_038088235.1 of Zacco platypus. NCBI lineage: Eukaryota > Metazoa > Chordata > Actinopteri > Cypriniformes > Xenocyprididae > Zacco > Zacco platypus. Next base: position 9,039,056 of record CM076077.1, read on the forward strand.
TATTTTTTTATTTTATTGTTTGTCTGTTTTTATTAAGGTATTCAAAAAATACGGTAAAATGCAATTCATTATTTTTAATAGTATAGTAGTGGCCAAAAAGTGATTCCAGGTGGTGATATTTTATTTTAGTGGTCCTTCAAGTTTGATTAAACCATCAACATATGAGGAAAACAATTTATGTTTTAAATATTTTAAATATGAGGGAAGAACAAAACGCATAATATAGTTAAGGTATTTATCTGACAAAATCATTTGGCAAAAAAAGGCAAACTACAGCTACAGGTTTTATTTTACAATGCAAAAAGAAAAAAATTAAATGCATAGAAAAACAAAAAGCTCACCGATTTTCTCTTGTTTTTGCATGTGATCATAATTTCTTTGTATGACAGCCGAGTCAAAAATGATCTCTGCATGTTTAACTGCATTATCACAAATAAAACAATTGACTACAAACACAACTATGTAATATTCTTACATAATCTTTAACTCATTTTTAATAATGTTTGAATTAAGGGTGAAGATGTCAGTTTTCCTTGGCCGGACAACAACAATTTAACTTGAAATTGCTTAAAATTGTTTGGGGTTTAAATAAAAATGTAGTTGTATGTTATCTACTCTTTTTTTTTTTTTTTCTTGTAGTAAAAAAAGTCTCATTAAAAGGCTATAAATAATATATATTCAATAAATATCCTACAGTACAAATCCATAAAAAATCTTTTGACGTAAATTGTTTGGTATAAACATTTATTATAATTTTTAAAAATGTATAAACTTCATATTATTCATGATCCAAAGGTCCATGATAATTGTAAAAAAAAGACATAATTAACATTATTTTTGAAATTAAGAAGTTTTAAGTAAAATACTTTATTTTCATTTTATTTGATACTCTGCTTGGCATTTATAGTCATTAAGTGAAAATTGATATTCAAATTATTCATGTTGGTTATATGAGTTTTTGAAAATACTTCAAAAAAATGCTTCAAAAACACTTCAAAAAACCAAAATGAACCCAGCACTTCATTGAAATACATTTTTAGCTTTTTAACTTTTTTCAACTAGGTTTTATTTTTATTTTTCCATTAGATTTCTTACTTTATTATCTTCAACATATACCATTGACCTCATTAAGTGACCTTTACATTGTCTGTAAATGGATCCTCCCCATGTAATATATGCTAAAATCTTCTAATGGACGTTTTAAATATGGGCTGTATCTGATTCTTTCTCACTTTCATTTCAGTTCCCATTCTCCTGGTAGAGCTGCAGTGAGTGTAGAATTACATACCCTTCTCCGTACAATTGATTTGTGAGTAATTAAAAATGTCTGCAGTTGGACATGGTCCAGCTTCATGTTCTATTCATGCAGATTAATACATATTTGTCGGGGCCTCCGGGATCAGACAGGCAGCAATGTCTGCTATTAAACATTCATGAGGGAGCAGAACACAGGGACTCATATCCTACTGGTATTTATGGGTCCATTTCTACATCTTAGTGCCATCATAATGGATTATGAAATCAGAACATTATTGCTTAGCAGGGATGGAAATTTAATTTGTGTCATGGAAATTTATTAAGAAATGGCCTTTTCTCGGGAATTCCAATCACACGGATTGTTCGTGTGTCTATGTGTGGGTTTAATACAGGTGGCTGGAGTGGGTGGGGCAACTGGGCGGAGTGCAGCAGCGAATGTGGAGGCGGAGTCCAGACGCGCACACGCACCTGTCAATCACCTCCTGAGGAGGCGTACCTGTGCGAGGGTGTTCTGGAAGAAGGTCGTCCCTGCAACTCTCAGTCGTGCATTGGTAAGTTCTACACTCGTACACGTATGCACGAGATCGCACATCTACTTCTTCTCTTACTTTCTCTCACTATCTGACACCTCATTTTTTACATTCTTCACATTTCACTGTAAAAAAGATGTTCTGCTTCCTGTGTTACATAACGATAGAGCAATAACGATAATGCAATAATAGACCGATGATAGAATGAGCGTTTTTGTGTGCTTTTCATTGGACCCATAGGCTACAGGCAGTATTCCTCTAAAGGCAAGAGTTTAAGTCCAGTGAAATACAAAGGAATGCAAGAGGCCATGCTTGGTAAGGGCGTCACTGACCGAGTTAGTGTGAATGTGACTGTAGTGAGTAGATCTTCACTCAGTTTGGATGGAGGCCATGAGTAAATAACCCACTCCATGGTCATGGCATCGGCTGCAGATGTCTTTACCTCGATTGTCTGTGTCTCTGTTCCGCATGGTCTGCTTATTTTTTCATCCGCCATCCACTGCTCGCTCCATCTTGCCCTCTTCCAGCACACTTTTTGATGTTCAAAGCACATGTTTCGAGGTCACATAAACTCAGAAGTGTCCAATCTCTCAGAGTCTCGTGTTCGCATGGAGAGTATCAAACCAAACACAGGTCCGCTTCTCAGCTATGTAACCTTAAACTTCACACAAAATCCCAAGCATGGCTGATGCTGGTCTAGATGTTCAGGTCGCACAGCACTGCCCAATCAGAAGTCGACTGTAGTTGCTAACCCCACCCCATCCTGCAGGCAAAGGCAGACTTGGCACTCGTAGCCAATCCCTGCGCTCGGTGGACAGCCGTAAACGAGAGGACTCTGATAAGACCCGCAGTGGACAGCAGTCTTCCCAAACAGGTAAGAAGACAGGTGGCATCAGCCTCCTCTTCAGCTTGGGGTCACACACATACACACACTCTCAACCGTTTCACTCACTAGTTCACATAGGGGAGTAGACTGGATGCGTATGTGGCTATGGCCTTGTTTTTTTTATGCTCCTGTCCGTGTGATTTAAGTTTTGTTTGTCTTTGTCACGTGTATTATGGCATGGTTCATGGCAGAACATCGTGATATCCATGAATCATGGACACCATTGCTTACAAGGAAGCTAAAAGAGTTTTGAAAAGGTCGTAACCCCATATTATGAAACAAACGAGAACAAGGGGGTGGTGATGCTTGATTTGCATGCTTTAATAGAAAAGAAATATTGGGTTTCTAATATGATGTAATCCCTTGTATTTTGTCTTTTCTTTGTGGGTACTGCATGAATTTGTCATCATATTTACAATATGAGTCTCTTCAAAAATGAATGCCGTTTTCCTCTATGAATGTTTCTAAAAGTTAGCTTTTCTCTTAATTAATCAGAAATTATGTTTCAAAAAGTTGTGCATGGTTTTACAATATTTTTTATTTTACATTTGGAAAGAGTTGGTAACAATTGCTGTAAATGCATATTATTTAGTATGCCTGTGCAAGGTATTAGTATAGAAACTAAAAAGTTTAATGCCCCTAATGTTGTCAGAATTAGGTTAAATCTTTCCCTCCTTATCAGTTTTCGTTTTGACATTCAATATCATTCTATTGGACATTCTTGATTCTCCATTTCGTTCCACTGGATGGTAAAGACAGCCTAACTCTTCCTATTGGATATCCATGACAGCCCGTATTATTTATTGGAATGTCAGAACAGCCAAGTGTTTCCTATTGGACATTTAATATCTTCCCATTCCTTTGGGATTATAACATGTTTCCTTGGCTTTCCCAGTTGCTCAGATATTAAAGTCTGATCTATGAGACAGCCTTGTGAAATCTTTGTATAGATGGCTGACTTGCATATCCTACAACTGAAAGCATGAACTTCTACTAAGGGTAAATGCTGAGGATATACGATGAAATGATTTAAGCCTCCCCTGTTAGATGAGGTGGCTAATCCTGCATGCTAATTAGTTTTGGCCCTTTTCCTACCCTTTCCTCGGCACCTTACCCCATCCCATCCCCGCCCCCACTTCCCCCCGTCCCTCTCAGTGGATCCTCCGTCGGGTGAGGAGTGGTCTGCGTGGACCGTGTGTTCGGCCACGTGTGGTGAGGGCTGGCAGAGCCGCACACGCTTCTGCATCTCCGTGTCGTACAGCACGCAGTGCAGCGGGCCGCTGCGCGAACAGAGACCCTGCAATAACACTGCTGTGTGTCCAGGTAAGCACAGCCCACCTCAGGCCTCTCCTCACCCTCACCATCTTCCTTATCCACCTCCCATCACCCGTCCCACCTCCACCTAGGTCCATTAGCTTTGCAACTTCACCTTCCAGTCGCTGCCCACCTGAGGCTAACTCTTCCTGGGCTTCCATGTACGGCTCCTCCCCTCTCAACCCTGGATCCTGGAGAGCCGTGGTAAGATGGTAATGGGTTTAAGTGTAGCATTGTCAGATAAGTCCCTATAGTTCCCACTGCATGTAAGACGGTCTCTTTTCATTCCACCATTTCAACTTCTCAGGGGGTCAGACGAACATGTTATTTAGTTAAAAACACGTGTCTAGCCAAGCACAATGTTGTACTAATTGCTAAACATTTTATGCAGAAAAATGTGAATGATTTGCTTTTTAACATTTAGAAATTGCTGATGAAGATTGTAGTAGTCTTTGAACACTTTGAGTTCCATGTATATTTGTGTTTTACATTCCCTGTAAATCTCTGTTCACACTGACAGCTTTTTTGTGCAGTATAGTCGGTCCCGTTGGAACGAAAGTAAGTTCACTTGACGGCCATATCTGCGTCCATGCAAGAAACTTTTTCAAATTCATATTCAAATCAGCAAAAAAAAAAATGACTTGAACTGTATCGTAAATGTTGTTCTTACGCTCAAATGTTGTTTAATTGCATATATTTCTCATTGTTCTTTCTCTAGCCAGAGCGCATGTGCAGTCCCAAACACGAGTCTCAGGTTTCTATGGGAACTGGTGTCTAACAGTTGCTACAATGACATGATGACCTTACCACCTGCTAATTGGCTCTTTTATTTAGAAGGCGGGACTTTTATTACTACAGCCGCCATTTTGCGCGTTGCAGATTCTCCACTACATAGCAATACAAGTGAACTGTTTACAGTATTGTGCAGTCGTTTCTTTACGGTATTGTTCTAATGTGCATTCCTTTTATAACATTATTGGTTGGCTACATAAATGGCTATAGCTTCTGAATATCTGATAACATGTGATGTATTACTGGTAAAAAATAATATGCTCTTCTGTTTAGATAGGAATCAGATTTGGAAAAATGGAGTGTAAAATGTCCGTAAAATTGCAGTAATACATCATATCATGAATAAAATGAACAATGATTAATGCATACTACTCAATGTGCTCCAATATCTTCACTCCTATTGGTAGCTGCCCCATTATGTCGCCTCTCATTAAACATTTCTCAACTTTATCTCATCCCAAACGGTCACTCATGACGTCAGGAAATCGGCAACTCCCGCTGAAAATAAATGAATTACAATTGCTGCAGATCGTTGTCAGTGTGAACCCCTCTTTAGTTTCCCTCTAGTGCATGTGTGTGTGTTGTCTAGGTGCGTTTTTCTCTCTATAAATCATACCCTAGCCGCTCTGATTGCAGTGCACGGGGCATGGGACGAATGGTCTCCATGGAGCTTGTGTTCTTCAACGTGTGGCCGTGGCTACAGGGACCGCACTCGCTCCTGCAAGCCGCCGCAGTTTGGAGGAAACCCCTGTGAGGGTCCAGAGAAACAGACCAAATTCTGCAACATTGCTGTATGCCCAGGTGATCTTTGGGTCTTTAAATACAGACTGTCTCATACAGATTTAATGACTTCCATCAAGAAGCCCAATTAAAGCCTAATGTGAGGCACAGTATGAGAAGGAGATTGAAAGGAACCATTGTAAAGTTCACAGCAAATGATGGTGATTAAGTAAGGCTTTAAATCACTGTGGACTGAACTAGAGTTTGGCAACCCAAAGTTCCTCTTCCTTACCCCTGCAATATATTTTTTAATAATGTCCTCTTATCATGCTCCACTTTCAATCCCTCTCTTTTGTCTCCCTAATGTTGCTTTGTGTCCTCTATATTTAGAATATTCTTCCGTTTCTTCTTCTAAGTTCATGTCTTTTTTCCTCTGTAGTGGATGGAGTGTGGAATGAGTGGTCCAGCTGGAGTTCCTGTTCCTCGTCCTGTTCGAATGGAACAATGCAGCGCACTCGGGAATGTAACGGGCCCTCATATGGTGGCCTAGAGTGTCAGGGCGAGTGGCGTCAGACACGTGACTGCTTCCTCAGGGAGTGTCCTGTGGATGGCCAGTGGCAACTCTGGAGCTCTTGGGCTGGTTGTACCAAAACATGTGGTGGAGGAAGCCAGCAGAGACAACGGGTGTGTTATGGGCCCTTTTTTGGAGGGGAGATATGCCCAGGGGACAGAGAGGAAGTTAGACGTTGCAATGAGAAGAGATGTCCAGGTGAGACGATCACGTGTTCTGCCAAAATTTATTGGGCAATATACTTGTAGACTCAATAAAATGTCAGAAATTTGACAACTGGTATCCATTTTGGATCATCGTCTGTCATGATTACGCTCATGTGATGTTGCAGATTTGCGAGGTCACAGAAGTTTATAATTTTCATGCATTTTTAAATTTTGTATGTTAAGATGCACAGTAAGATGTGAAAGGGGTCTTAATTCGCTGTTCTGACAGACAGGTTTCTGTTTGCACAAAAAACCATCTGTCAGAACAGTGTGCAAAAACCGACTTGAGACTTCTTTAGTGTCTTATTGTGTTTCTCAGTACTTTATTTGTAATTTATTGCACTTAAACTGTCAAATCGACACAAAGTTAAATAAAAATGTCTTTTTTCAGTTGAGGATATAAATTGGAAGTGTGTCAGTATATTACATCAGTGCATTAGGTCTTTTAGTGACAATAGCCTAATAAACCTGCTATTTGTGTCCTGTTAAATAACAAAAGAAAAAGAGAAAATGACTCACTGCTCTTGACTGGATACCCTTTGTAGCTTAAATAAGAATCATTCAGTATTAATTTATACAGTGAAGACTATACAGTTTGATTTTACATTTAATATAGTTTTAGTGGCATTTCTTATTATGTTGTTACATTGACCTACCTAAAATATTAAAGCACATTCATTTGAATTTTTGCCTATTGTATGTATTTGTCCTATTACATTTAATTAGTTTCGATAACATTTTATTTTGGTGGTCCCTTTTGAACATTCTGTTAACTATAAGTAACTTTCAACTACATGTCAACTAACTATCATTAGAGTATTAGTAGACTATCTGCTTAATATCTGCTAACACTTTATTTTGATACTCCCCCAACAGACATTCTACTGAATACAAAGTTCTGTCATGAAACTCTAGATGCCCTGGCTAATAGGTCCTTTAACTCAACCGGCTCGTATTCACATCATTATCTATAGGGCACAGCTGATTGGTTCCTACTATATCATTAGCCAATGAGCTCGCATGCTTAATCTTCAAATACACGAGTAGCATTTGTTATAGCAGTGTAGCGCGCCTTCAGAAACCCTCCACCTTCCCCAGCTCCACCTGTATTGCTCACAGCAGCGTGTCTTGTATGTATTGGCAGTAGCAAGTCCCATACTTGCTCTGCAGCAGCACCAGCAATAATCAACAGCAGCAGCAGCAATAAAAGCAGCATATCTATTCCGCCAAGACCAAACATATCAACATTGTTAAATCCATTACCATGCCAAACACTCCGAGAGTTATCATGACAGAATTATAAGTAATTTTTCAAGTACATCAACTTATTTTAACCCTAACCCTACCAGTTTACTTATTGTCTACTAACACCCTAATGAGATTTTGTCGGTGTAATGTTACTTACAGTCAATTGAATGTGTTAAAGGGACCATTAAAATAAAAGGAAACCTTAGTTTCATTGATCTTATTTTATTACTGACTGTTTACTTGTCTTCAAGAGACTTGAGAACCTTTTACTTATATTGATTTGGCTAGTAATGATTTTTGCTGTGATATTGAAACAATCAAAAATTGCTCAGTTTTAATGTCATCTAAAATGTTGGCATTGTATCAACCTTTAAACCGTTACCGTGAAATAAGATTATGGCCATATCGCCCACCCCTGTTTTCTACTCTTTATGGACTTAAAGTTTCTTTAGAAACAACTATGTTTTATTGCTGCAAGTTATTTTTTTTTTTTGTTCACATCTGAAAGATCTCAATTTATTTGTGGGATTAACTGGGGTATTTTGTCTTTTCTGACTTCTGTGGTTTTATGCAGAGCCACATGAGATTTGTGACGAGGACAATTTCTCTAACGTAGTGTGGAAGAAAACACCTGCAGGGGACACGGCTGCTGTCCGGTGCCCTCCGAATGCTGTAGGTAAGACATGACTCATGCAAACACAAATTGGAATAACTTTCTAAACCATTCCTTAATGTTGTCGTCAGACATTTTCAGGACCATGGACAGCTCCAGAAGCTTGGTTTAAAAAAAGGAAACAAGCAAAACAACATGTAGAATACAGATTTAACCAATCCTTGTTCAAGATCTGGTAATGACGACCCATTTCTGTGATGCAGGACTAATTCTTCGGCGCTGTTCGTTGGATGATGAGGGCATTGCGTATTGGGAGAACCCGACGTACATGAAGTGTGTCTCAAATGATTACCGAAGTATTCAAACACTGGTAGGTGATCTTCAAACTAAACCCTAGCTAGGCTAACACCAGAAGTGTCTCCAAAGCTAAGGTTGGTTTTTCTATCTTCTCCAGACCAGAGATCACCTTTCCAAGGCTCAACGAGGGCTCGTGGGAGACGGGGTCTCTGAAGTCATGACCAAGCTGAGGGTGACATCCAGTGATGGAACAAGCTACAGCGGAGACCTTCTGGCTATAATAGATGTACTGAAAAACATGACAGAAATATTTAGGAGGTCCTACTACAGCCCCAGTAATGCAGACATGAGGGTTAGTGGAGCATAATTTGCCTAGTTCCAAATAAAGGACCATTTTTATCCTGATTGCCCCTGAATGTTTATTTTGTGTGGTTTTGTTCACAGAATTTTGTGCAGTCAGTGAGTAACTTACTGATGGAAGAAAACAGGGACAGGTGGGAGGAAGCACAACTGGTGAGTCAGCCTTCACTCTCTCTCCTCTCTCTCCATATCTCTGCCATTCATTCATTCATTCACTCATTCACTCATTCGTTGATTCATTCGTTCATTCATTTTCCCACTAACTCATTCATCATTCACTCATTCTGTCTTTCTAATGTTGGTATCGTCTCACTCTCTTTCACTTAGTAATTATGCAAGTTTCAGCTGGTTCTAAAGGTGATTAATTGGCTAATTCTCTTCTCTTCACTGCACATCTTTCTTTCAGCTGTTTGTCTCCTGCTGTTTAGTTAGATCATTAGTTAGTTTACAATTTATGTCTTAACGCAAGCTTCAGTTTACATTCTGATGGAAGGATATCATTAAGCTTGTGTAGCGGCAAAACTGCATGATTATCACGTTATTTTTAGAAAAATATATTATTAATTATTACAAAAATATTTAAAATGCACTTACAGAATCACATAGTGAAAGAAGAACTAACAAGACGTTTTAACATTAAGCTCTGTTTTACTTTCTGGCAGTTGGGGCCCAATGTTAAGGAGCTTTTTCGTCTTGTGGAGGACTTTGTGGATGTCATTAGTCTCCGCATGAAGGACTTCCAGGATACTTATGAGGTCACCGACAATCTGGGTTAGTTTCCGCTAACATTTAACTCAGTTTACACCCCTGCAATAATGTCAGAAGATGATGGTCATGTACTGTAGGGGTTGAATATTAGGGCAGGCAGCCTAGAAATTGCAGCTACAAACCCAAGAAGGAACTGGAGATTTGCATGAGGCAAATTAGAATGTCCAGTAATTAATTATTAGATGCATGGTGTCTAGTACTGTGGAAAGGTTTTTAAAAGTCATTTGTAACCATTCCAGGTTACATTAAAGTCTCTGTGGGTGATTACCTTTCTCATAGTTCTAAATGACTGCAATTTTTTTTAGTTTTTTTTTTTTAGTTTACATTTTTTTTAACACAAAATTTAACATGGCTGACAATTGACAATAGTGATGAAGCATCAAGTACCTGAAGTTAAGAATATATCTATATATATATATATATATATATATATATATATATATATATATATATATATACATACAATAAAACAAAAAGTTACACAATAACTGTGTAGCTCTAGGCATCTCTTTAGTTTTCGAATCACACTCTAAACCACACATCTCCCCTACACAAAGAAGACTCTGGTTTACTCAGGACCCGGGTTTGCAAGAACAGTGGGAAGATGAACCGCCATGGTCATACGTTGTGGGCCGCAGCTGGTCGAGTTTAAAAGGGGCTGTGAGGGGCGGTATTAGGTTCTGTTTACCTCTGAATCACTGAGCTGCCTAAGAGCTCTGATTCTCCCTTAGTGCCAACACCTGTCCTTCAGCAATGACCTATCAGACCCACACACAGCTTTAAGACACAAATACATCTATACACAACACACATTCATCAACAGACTGAAAATAGACCTGTATTGTGAGAGATAGTTAGTGACAGTTAGCGCACACACCCATTGAGGCTTGGATCTAGTGTGGGAGGGCAAGTTCAATTCATTTTTGCTCTTATTCACAAAACAATTAATGTCTCTTCTTTACTCCACACGAAAAAATGTGTGATAGTTTTTCAGAGCCGAGGCCTTGCGGTTAAGTTCAACATACAATATAATTTAAAAGTTTGGGGTCAATATGATTTTTTTTAAAGGGGTGGTTGATTATGATGTCACTTTTTTAACATTAGTTAGTGTGTAATATTGCCGTTTGAGCATATAAAAAACATCTTTGAGCATTGCCACACTGAAAATTCAGTGCAAAGGGAGATATTTTCTTTTAAATAATTCTTTGTTTAAGGACGAGCTTCTTCCTGGGTTAGTGACTCACTATCACTAACCCTAAAATGTACATAAACCCTGCCCCCGAGAATATGGAACAAAGGGGGTGAGTCCATGTTGGGTTGCTTTAGAGAAGAGGAAGAGTTGTTGTAGTAGAGTATTGTTTCCATGCCGCCATTTTACACCGGACTGCTTCACAAACGAGAACCAATTCAATGCTGGATTTGCACAAAAGATTAACATGACGGCACATGCTAGTCAATGATTTGAATCAACTCCACAGCAACTACATGAATTTATCCACACTAACCGTTCAGAAATGTTGTATTCTATAACTTCTTCCTGAGTCTCTCCGTCAGTATCCGACTCTGGTTTGAACAATGTAAGGCGGAACACCATTACTGACAATCGTCATTTTGGCTGAGTGAGATTCTCCAGCTTTGTTGTTGAGCAATTGAAGCGCAAGCTGTTAAAGCTTCACCCTTTTTTGGATTTGCTTTTAAAGGGAAACACACAAACAGCATGTTTTTGCTCACACCCAAAAAGAGGCAAATTTAACAAGCTATAATAAATGATCTGTGGGGAATTTTGAGCTGAAACTTCACAAACACATTCTGGGGACACCAGAGACTTATATTCCATCTTGTAAAAGGGGCAATATAGGTCCCCTTTAATGGTTTTCTAAGTAGTTTCTGGTGCTAAGAACCAGCATAGGTTGGTTCTAGTTTGGCCTGCTCAGCAAGTCAATCTCATTCAAAATAATTTCTTTAACCCTCTCTGCTGTTTCTGTCAATATAAATGAGTGGTGTGGGGATGTATTCAGTTATAATATTTATCATGCCCAACATGTCATTATATCAGCCCAGTTTCTTGTAAACACAACTTCTGAGGCTAAGATTAATTTTTTGGTTGTTTGGGAAGTCATGAAACACAAGCAAAGCAAATTTGAGTAAATCAATCGTAAAACCATTGGTATGTAATTTGAATGTAATAACTTTCAATGTATAATATTCAATCTTTTCATCATAAAGTACAAATGGTTTTACGAAAGATTTATTTCACAGATTTGTTTTTGAGTTTCATAAATAAATATTTTTTTGTAAAAAAAGTATTGTAAATTATTTTCTGTGTTCTATTATCCTATTGAAATGGTACAGAGAATATGGCTGGCAGCAGAAAGCTGAGATCATAAGAGAATGAAAGAGTTTGAGTTGAGAGAGCTTGTATGGCGGAGTCGTCTGACAGCATGACACTTTTTCTAGTTGAGATGTGATCGCTGTGCAGTGAGTCAGGATATTGGTGTTGCCATGGATCTTACAGTTCCCTCTGGATTCTCCCTCCAGTGTTGAGTATTCACAAGCGGCCTGTCGCAGGAAATGCAGATATCACTTTCCCAATGAAGGGATGGAGGGGGATGGTGGACTGGGCTCGCAACTCTGAAGACAAAGTCAGAGTGGCTAAAAACATCCTGGTCACTGGAAAACCAGGTAAGAAATACACAATCTTACATGACTGCACACATATGCTTGTAAGCACAGTGGTCTAGTGGTACGTACACATGCTACAGATACAATGAGCCTTGGTGCTCATATGGGAAGCACAGGTTTGAATCTGACCTGTATTTTGTGCACATCTAGGGCCATATAAAAAAATAAAGATCTTTGTGATCTTTGCGTTTCTGTGTGTATTTGACATGCCGTAAGTTTATTTACAAAACAAGTTAAGTTTAATCCTAAAGCAGCTCTGGAGATGAAGTTCATGTGGAGGGTCCTCATAATATATTAAGATGGCAGACATCGAAAACACCATAAGTGTCACATGTGTTTGAGTCTGTGGTAGATGCCGCTTATTCACTCAGAGACAGAACAATCAGAATAATAAATACAGACGTTAGTTCATATCACAATTTGATTAATTTTACAGATTTGTTATTTCAAATTTTTCAAATTCTGTGACATTTCCCACTATAAAGTAAATTCCATTCTTATTAATAATATTTTCATGTCTCTTTCCTGCTGTTTTTGCTAGTAAAACACTACAAAACTGCGTTCATTAACAAATCTTTGTTGTTAGTTTGAGGGTTTTTTCTCTCCTTTGTTAGAGAACATATTGCTGTAGGCTGTTCAGTCCTTGCCATGTCCGACTTTACAGGCCATTAAAGAAGCTCCTTCCCCCGCGACTATGCTAATAGAGGAGTTGCTACTTAATCAGGAGTCGGCAGGAGCCAATCAGGCGCAATTAGGTTTAATTCCCCTTCCCATTGGGAGATCTGTTGCTATGCCACCAGCGGTGGATTGACAGGTCATCAAATTTTGGACATGCTGAGATGAGCTTTTATATTAATGTTGCTTTAGAATGAGGCAAATGAGAGAGGGATTTGACTGACTGAATCCAATGAAACACATTCTCACAGAGGGAACGAAACACTTTCATTCAGATCTTCTCTCGTTTAATCAGTCAAACAAGACGTCTTACTCACTCGTTCAGTGGAGAGGTGTGTTCATTTAGTAGGTCTAACCAGTAATATGTGCTTTCACAGCCTGCATTTGAATGCTATTCGTTCTTCAAGGTAGAAAAGGACACTTTAGTGAACGAAAAAAAAGTATGATTCATTCACCTGAATGTGTTCACTTAAATGATTTGTTTACAAATAAACACTACCATTTAAGTCAGCATGAAATGAAAACTCACCCTATCTCTTTTTATATACTTATCTTATTCTGAACAATTAATCCGTGGATATGTTTCATTTTTAAAAATGCTTCAACCTCATAATGTTTAATCAAAATATTCAAAACGGGACTTCCAGAAAACATCAACTCCCACACCAACATCCAATTATCAACCAAACTAACTAAGTCCTCTACATTTTCTTTTTTTTGAATAATCTGTTACACTGGAGCACAATATGGAAAAAAAGATTAGTCGCTACTTCCATTTCATCACTTTAAGTTGATACAACTTAAAATTTGAAATACTCAATTTCTCAGGTAAATCGAGCTCATCTAAATGGTTAATTGTTATTGTTGTTTTAAGTCATGTCAGCTTTTTATTATGTTAAATTTAACTAAATTAAGTAAATTTTAAAGAGTTAATTTATTTTGTGGATGTAAAATATTATGTAAAAATGAACTTAACATACACTGTGAAAAAAAACTCTTAGTTGTAAATAAATCAAATATTATTGAAATACATTTTAAAAGAAAATGCTATTTCAGTCTTTCTACTTCAAAATGTCATGTTTATTTCAATGTGGAAGTTATAATGTCAGAATTGTGAGATATAAATTGACTCTATGTCTCACAATTCTGACTTTTTTCTTGCAATTGCAAGTTTATGTCTGGCATATCTGACTTTTTTTCTCCGAATTGTGAGATATAAACTCGTAATTGTAGAACTCGCGACTCGCGAAGTCCAATTTTGAGGGAAAAAATACTGACTTTTTCTCAGAATAGTGAGTTTGTATCTCACTAGTCTTGTATCTCTAAAGTCGCAATTGCGTGAATGCAATGAAGTTAATTGTGGGAAAATTCTGAAATATTTTATAACACACAATTGTGACGTTATATCACACAATTCTGACTTTTTAACACGCACTTGTGACTTTATATCACTCAATTCCAAAAAAGGTCAGAATTATGAGATGTACGCTCATAATTCCGAGAAAAAAGTTGTGAAATAAAAAACTAAAACTAAAAATTACCTTTTTAATTTTTTATTCAGTGGCGGAAACCAGCTTCCATAGTTATTTGCTGTTTCTTTGAAACATTTTTCAGAAGTTGTGAGTAAATTTCACAAATAATTACAAAGTAAATTCAACATAATTTTTTTTCAGTAGGGACTTAAAATATTAATAAAAAAACATGAAAGTCAGTTCTACAGACTCCTTTTTCCTTTTCTTTTTAACAGTGTACATTCCTCTAGTTCTCTCTGTTATACATAAATGCCCCCACAGGTCTCATCTGTTCCCATTATTGTGGCTTTGGCATATTAGTCAGAGAGGAAGAGGGGTGGGCAAGCAAAAACTCGATTACCCTGAGGGAGCTCAAAACTGTCATGCCCCCAACCCCTGTCCCCCTCCATCAGTCTGTGTTCTTGTCCATGGGACCTCAGCTGCAGCCCTGGAGCTACAGACCCCCCTACAGACTCTCTCTCTTTCTCCCCCTTACAGCGCATGCCAGTCTGCCACATGTTTTGGCATGAGCTGGAGTAGTGTAGCTTGAAGACCACATGGACTTTATGTGTATGCATTGTTTCAGGAGGTTCTACTGGGTGCTGTTCTCTGACAGTGATGCAGTGTGAGTGTGACAGAGGTTGGACCGCTGCCCTTTCTCCTCACACTTGCCTTTTTAACCACATCAGTCTCTTCATTAGCACAGGAAATATCACCTTGTCATTACGATAGAACCATAATTTTCTATACATACATTGCAGTTCAAAAGTTTAGTTTGGTAAGATTTGTTTGAAGTCTCTTATACTCACCAATGTTGCATTTATATGATCAGAAATGCAGTAAAAACAGTAATATTGTGAAATATTATTACAATTTTAAACAACTCTTCATTATTTTCTGTTATATCATAAAATTTAATGTATCAAAGTGATTTAAAAAGCTGAATTTTCAGCAGCCATTACTCCA
The DNA here is from genome assembly GCA_038088235.1 of Zacco platypus. Classification (NCBI taxonomy): domain Eukaryota; kingdom Metazoa; phylum Chordata; class Actinopteri; order Cypriniformes; family Xenocyprididae; genus Zacco; species Zacco platypus. The sequence goes on from CM076077.1 coordinate 9,054,452, forward strand.
GTGTCACATCAGAAAATCATGGCAGAAGTCAGAAAATTTCTTAATATTGCCAATGTTAATAACAAATGTGCAGTTTAATATTTTTGTGAAAACTGAGATTTTTTTCAGGCTTCTTTGATGAATAGAATGTGCAAAAGAAAAGCATTTATTTGAAATATAAATATTTTGTAACATTATAAATGCCTTTACTGTCAATTGTGATCTATTAACTTTTGCTGACCTCAATCTTTTAAACAGTAGTGTATCCATCCATCCACCCATCCATCCATCCACCCACCCAAATCAACCAACCCATCCATCAACCCAACCCAACCCAACCCAAACCAACCAATCCACCCATCCATCAATCCACCCACCCATCTATCCATCCATCCATCCATCCATCCATCCATCCAAACCAACCAACCCACCCACCCATCCATCCACCCACCCAAACCAAACCACCCACCCATCCAACTATCCAAACTAATCAACCCACCCATCCATCCACCCACCCAAATCAAATCACCCACCCATCCATCCAACCATCCAAACTAACCAACCCATCCATCGTTCCATCCATCCAAACCAACCAACCAACCCACCCATCCAAACCAACCAACCCACCCACCCATCCAACCATCTATCCACCCATCCAAATCAAAACAACCCACCCACCCATCCATCCATCCACCCATCCAACCATCTATCCACTCATCCAAATCAAAACAACCCACCCACCCATCCATCCACCCATCCATCCATCCACCCATCCAACCATCTATCCACTCATCCAAATCAAAACAACCCACCCACCCATCCATCCACCCATCCAACCATCTATCCACCCATCCAAATCAAAACAACCCACCCATCCATCCATCCATCCATCCATCCATCCAAACCAACCAACCAACCAACCAACCCACCCATCCATCCAACCATCTATCCACCCATCCAAATCAAAACTACCCACCCACCCATCCATCCATCCATCCATCCATCCACCCATCCATCCACCCATCCATCCATCCATCCATCCATCCAAACCAACCAACCAACCAACCAACCCACCCATCCAACCATCTATCCACCCATCCAAATCAAAACAACCCATCCATCCATCCATCCATCTATCCACCCATCCATCCACCCACCCACCCATCCACAAACTCACCTATACATTCCTTTACAGGCCTCGAATTGAAGGGTGTGCTAACACACAAATCAAGTCTATATCTCAAAGACTTCTTCTTTAATAGCATTTCTTTCCCAAATTGTTTTGCTTTATGACTATCTACATACAGGAACTGAGGTATATTTCTGTTATTTGCGTGTTTGTGTTATAGAAGAAGATGACGCGTCAGCATTTGTGACTGGCATCGTGCTATACAGAAACTTGGGCAGTATTCTCTCTCTACAGAGGTGAGGCTTCACTTTCGCTTGGTGAGACTTTATGCAGAGAGACTAAATTCTCTCTCTTTAGATAAATTGGTAGCACACAAAGTAAGACTGCCTAGCTTTTTGTTTACTCTAGACTGCATATATGCCTTAGCTGCACCATGTTTTTAAGTTTTCATTTCATTTTTTATGTTTTCATTCATCTTGACAAACTTTGTTGGAGCTTTGTAGGAGCTATACTTGTATGCCTATAACCAAGTGAACGGAATTTCCAAAAATGATTTAGCATCATCTACATCATCACTATTTCCTTACCATCATGTCACTACAAACTTTGATGATTCTCTGTCTTCTGCAGAGCACAGAACATATTTTAAAGAATGTTGGTAACCAAACAATTTTAGTTACCATTGACCTCCTTTGCATGGACAAACAAAACACTTGAGACAAAGATATTTTAATGTTCTACAGAAGAAAAGGTTTGGAACGACATGACCATGAGTAAATGATGATAAAAATTTTATTTTTTGGGTGAACTATTCATTTAAAGGGACTTGAGACATAGTTGTCTCCCCAATAGGAAAAGATTATTTCATAAAAACACACACTTTGCAACATAATATTATAATAGTCTAAATTAAAATATAATATATAATATAAATAATATTAAAAATGTCTAAATTTATTGAAATGTCCTCAAGATTCAGCAGAAAGGTTGATGCTTTTTGTTCTTTCTGATTTTATACTTAATTTTCAACCTAAACTGAATGCAGTTCTTATTTGCTGAAATGTGGTGATTTTGAATCAGATAACAAGCACGTTTACCACATCACAAAGTGAGACAGTGCAAAGTGAAGAATCTTATGTGTCACATGGGAAAGTGGCAGCTTCTCTGAAGGTCATGACCTCCACTCTTCATCACCCTCTGTTTTTTGCAGCCCTCGTTATGTTTTCTCTCATCCTTCTCTGTATTTTTACAGAAATAGCACAGTGCTGAACTCCAAGATGATCTCTGTGACAATCAAACCCACTCCCAATTCTCTCTCAACTCCACTAGAGATTGAGTTTTCACACCTTTACAATGTAAGTCAGCCCACCCTTTAAACCCATATGTAGCAACAAACTGGACATGTTTTATAGTCTTCCAATTATAGTCTTTCTAGAAAACTGTCACTATGATGCATTAAAATGAATTATTTTTTTATTTTATCCTTGTATAATTCTTCACATAGGTGAATTTTTCCTCACATTCTGCAGGATGATTTTTAAAATGCTTTATTATAAACATTTAATTCTAATAATAGCTTTAGCTTATTTTATTTTTTCCTAATTTTTAAGAGTTTAGCCATTTACCAGAATGTTACTTTTTTTGAAGAAATAAAATGACTATTTTTAATTAAGATGTTTTAATTATTTTAATTTAATTGATTATTTTCCATAATTATTATCATTCCATTGTTATTAAGATGTTTTAATGATTTCTAATTAGGTTTGTATTTATGTGGTTATAATAGTAACTTAACTGACATAATAACATAATAACGTAATTGACTTAGCAAATCCGAGGCTCCAATTTTTTTTGCCAAAAAAACGAAAACAAATTACCATCACATATTAGCATCACGCACACCATCAAAAACCATTTGAAAAAGTCCACTTGAAAGCTGATGGCAATGATCAGATCTTTATTCCAGGACATGTAAAGACTTTGAAATGAAAAATGGTTTGAAGAAGCTTCACATTTTAAAATTTCAAATAGTCAAAAGTGCCTCTAACTGAAGAATCACATTACATATTTGCAAGGCAAAATCACAAGGTGACATCCTTCTCTGCCTCTCTCCCTCTTACTCTCTCCACAGGGTACCACAAACCAAACCTGCATTTCCTGGGATGAAAATGACAGGTGAGAACCCATTTATTGATTGATTTAAATCTGTTTTTTGCTGTCTGCTGAGCTTTTGCAAGGAATATTCAGTCACACAGTTGGTGTATTTCCCATGACTTTAGAGGAGGGGTGTGTTGATAAAGGGTTAGAGACAATGTCCTGTTAAAGAATGTTAAAACATTGATGAAATTCTGGTGACGGGGGATTCTGAACTCTGCAGATAACTGATCTGACACCAGATGATTGTTGCACGCAACGTTCCTTCTGTACTGTATACACATCAGCAGCAATTATGGAAATCACACTTCCATTTTAAGCAGAGAAGAGAGACACAAAGCAAGCTACAGCGAAAAGCAGTTAGAAAGAGGAGAGAGTGAAAGAGACAAGAAGGGTCTGGCTGTAGACATGCACTCTGCCTGTGACGTCACATGCGCTCTCTGTAAAAGAACAGAAGCAAGTCGCAAGGATAATGTTGTAGAAGAGTTTTAGCATGTTAACAAAAGGTATTTTTGTGGATGTAGACATTTTATTTTTCTATTTATGTTTCCATTTACACAGATTGCTGTGATACTGGCCTTGCAAACTTAGATGCAATAAACAAAGTGCTTTCGAGGTCGAGTGTCGTCTGATATATGAATAAATTCATGTCACAAAAAGTTTTAGACTGCCAGTGTCATAGTATCATACTTCCATATAAAAATATTTTTTGAATAATTTAAGACCAATTTGCATTTTTGTGTTATTGTCTTGGAAGCACTTTATAAAAAGGTTTGTTATCATGAACCAACAATAAGCAACATTTTTACAGCATTTATTAATCTAGGATTGTGTTCATTTATAAATATACAGTTGTTCATAGTTAACATACAGTGTCATTCAAAAGTTTGGAGTCAATATGATTTTTATGAAAGAAGTTAATACTTTTATTCATCAAGGATTAAATTGATCAAAAGTGGCAGTAAGGTTATTGTTATATAAAAGATTTCTGTTAAACTTTCTAATCATCCAAAAATCTAAGATAAAATGTATTGATGATAATAAAATGTTTCTTGAGCACCAAATCAGCCAATTATAATGAAGAATCATGTGGCACTGAAGACTGGAGTAATGAAAAATTACAGTAAAATGTATATTTATATATATATTTTAAAATATATTTGTTATATTAAATATATTTTAAAATATAAAAGAAAACAGTTATTTTAAATTGTAATAATATTTCAAAATATTACTTTTTTATTGTATTTTTGATCAAATAAAATCTTTATTTTGAAACTTTAACATGAAAAAACATTAAAAAAAAAATTCTGATCTCAAACTTTTGAATGGTACTGTATGGTAATTTATACAACTTTATATGTTAAAAGTGTATTTGTATATGTAGAAATTAACATTAACCTAGATACATAAATGTTGTAAATTATTATATTATTCATTATAAATTCTGTATACGTAACCATTGATAACAAATTGAACCTTATTGTAAAGTGTTATCATTATTTTTATTATAAAGTATACATTTCTTAACTGTGTTATAGTAGTAATAGTAGTTACACAGATGTAAAATTAATCAAATGTGTCCATTATATGCTCCTATAAGCTACATTCATGTCTCAGGAAGTTTTATACACTATAAAATAAAATAAAGGTTCATATCATTAGGTAAAAAGGATTGGCACCTGACATTCAAATGAAAACCCATCCTGTCATCTAAATAATCATCTCGGTCATCTGAATAAATGAATTCTCAGCCTGTTATCACCAAAATGATTGGTTCGTCTTTACCAGGGCCGAGAAACATAACAGGTAAATCATGACAGCGTCGCTCTAAGTGCTTCACCTGCTGAATTTACATCTGAATTATTATTGTCACATTGAAAAAACACAGTGTAGAGTTGAAATAGGAGGCTCATTATGTATTACCATGAGAATAAGTTTGGTTTCATTAGCAAACATGAACAGAAGCATTTCTTCTTTCTCTACAGAGAGAGCAAGCAAAAAAAATGAGCGTCTCTGAAGCCAGATTCTATTGAAAGAGACCGACAGACGAGCTGCAGAATTATGTTGTACTTTAACAAAGAATCGTGGGCCTCCTGGTCATGATTGTACTTTCACCCCCTACACATCCATCTGCTTGTGCTCTCTTTTGTCTTTTAAAACTGCAAAAGACTAGTCTGTGCCCATAGCACTTAATGCAGTGTAGGTGGAACATTTGCATTTAGATGGATACATATAGATATGTTACAGATATAAAGTTTTTCTGCCGTCGCCTCGAGGAGAAAAAGATAGAGAAAAACAGAATTTAAAAAAATAATCTGAAGAAAATGTGAGCACAAAACTCAATGGTGCTGCTATTGGTTATAAAGGCATTGCTGTGTCATTGCTAAGGTGCTTCATTTAGTTTTTAGTGCGTTGCTGTGATGATTTTGTGATTCCACAAAATATTGAGCAGCATAACCATTTCCAACATTGATAATAATAAGAAATGTTACTTGAATCAGAATATTAGAATGATTTCTGAAAGATCATGTGACACTGAAAACTGAAGTAATGGCTCTGAAAATTCAACAGGAATAAATTACATTTTGCAATTTATTAAAATACAAACAGTTATTTAAATTTGTAATAACGTTTTACAATTTCACTGTATTTCTGATCACTCAAGTCTACAGAAAAAATGTTTGCCCGTTTTAACTTTCAGCTGACAAAAACATCTTGAATCCAATTTCTTACAAAAGTAAAAGGCGCACCAAGCGCCACTTATAACAAAAGAATAAAAAAACATTAATGCAGAGAAATGAGAAGACGAAAAGGAGAGACAAGGAGAAGGGTGACAGAGAGGAAGGAGTGAGATAAAGGGAGCGAAAGAGAGAGGGTGAGAGACAGGAAGAGGACAGTGAAATGTAATCTGCCCGCATTGAGCGAGGCAGAGGAGTCGGGGCTGGTGTGTGTTCGGTGCGAAATTAAAATCCATCTTGGACAGCTGCTATGATTAATGAGTTCATATTTGGGAGAGAAATTGGAATGCGAGGAGGCGTCCTTGTCACCGACTGTCTTTTACTTAACAGCTTTAAAGAGTGTGGGCTTTCTGTTGACTCGCACTTCAATCACACCCTTGCGATACAAGCCAGTCATTTTTTTCTGGATGGTTCATACATGATCCTTCTCATTCATACATTTACTTAAAGTGGACGTATTATGCCCTTTTACAAAGTCTTTATATTGTTTTGAGGGTCTACTAGAATAGGTTTTCATGCTTGAATGCTCGAAAAACAATATTTTTCACATATTTTACAGCTGCAGCACCTCTCCTCCCAGTCTGTCAGTAATGCACTCTTTAGTTCCTTTGTCCATGAAGCCCCTCCTTCCAAAAAGCGTAATGTGCTCTGATTGGTCAGCTAGCCCAGTGTGTTGTGATTGGTCAGCTGCTTCGAGCTTGTTTCAGAAATGTCACGCAATTTACCATAACCACAAGTTTAAAGCCCTGGGTATACTGTTTTTTTTTTTTTTTTTTTTACGCGTACGCTAGTGTACTAGCACAGTCTTGAAAAGTATACTTCATTCGACTTCCATACACAGGCATTCGACTCATGGGCAATTTTGAGCAATCTCTCGCCACGAGTTACAACCCATGTAAACGTCATTGTATTCTTTCATGCTAGAGTTGTACAAATGAGGGTACTTTCTAACCTTTTCACACAGTCTCTCGTCTATGTAGGCCTACTTTGCCATTGTTGCTTTCATGCTTTCTGGTCTGTTCTGTTTATGCAGTTTTTCTTTGACTAAATTGTGAATCGATTCCCCCAGGGCACGGTTGCCACCTTGTGGAGGAACTAATTACAGCAACAAAATAAATGCGCATGCGCATACAAGTATACACTGTTACAAAAATCTGGTGGTGTGTGTGAGTAAAGTACGCGCATACTTTTCTACTGACGAAATTCGCATCATGTGTACTCTACGCTGACCCTCGTGTACGCAAAAAAAATTAACTATACCTTTGGGCCTTAACACACTACTAATGCAACTCAACCAGCCCCCAAAGTTTGTAACTTTACAGACCTTCATGCTCAAACAGCAACATTACACCCTAAAGAAAGTTGAAAATATAATAATAATAGGTTATATTTAAAGTAACCATGAAATGAAAGTTGTGTACATTTTTGTGACATATATCCGAGTGAAACTGCTTCTCAAACAAGAACAAATGTAGGGCGGGATTTGATTTTGACCCTCGGGAATTGATTGGATCGTTGCGATTTGCTATTGATGCGACCTTATGCGAGTTACAGGTTTTCTGCCCTCGCACCAGTAGAAGAGGTGTCACTGCAAGACGGAGGGGAAGTTATTTTCTTTAAAGGTTATGTGCGCACTTGAATTTTAAAAAAACAGCACAGATAAATCAATAGTTAATACTGCAATATTCCATTAAAAAAATAAAAATAAAAGAATTGGCTATTTTAATTTCACAATGACCTTATGGCATTTTTATGCATTCATATATTAAAAAAATATGTTTACATGATGCAAGCTTGCTTTACTCGTGCATTTGCACTTGGCATGTTCTCTGCAAACATGCACACTACAGCTGGACTGCAAGCCCGGTGATCCAATTACACAGCCGTGCTGTCTTGATATTTGTGTGGTCGACACAAAGTCTTAATCGTATCACGCTCAGTGTCTGTGCAGTGGGTGATAATATATTGAGTTTCAGGTTTATGTGCTAATGTTAACACTGAGCCCTCCCCTGGGGCTGCAACACACTGTGCTTCCAGCTATACACTGTTTGGCCCTCAATGCTCTTCTAGCCCCAGTGCATTGTGGGTATCCTAGACTGCAGAGCTCTACCGCACAGTGGGTTTGGAATGGTGCCGGTTGCCTTGAGTTTGTGTGGAAAAGCGTGTGTGTGTGTGTGCGGGAGTATATTGACTGCACGTTGCAGATGCATGAAGAGGATACTACATGATTGATGACTTGCTATTAGGATCAGTTGTGCATGGAGTGGGTATGTTTTGATATGACTTTCATATCACTTTCATTGATGTCATTATGAGGTCTTTGTTACAATTATTTGAGCATCAGATCAGACACAGCTGAATCATGTTGTCAAGAGGGTTCCTCATCAAGATTATGAGATTCAAATTTGTGTAGGTGGCGGAATAGACTAATTATTTAGTGGCTTTGGGCACCAACCGCAACATAAGGGCTTCTTTAGTTGTATTTATGATATTTATGCTTGTACTGTCGTCTGCTTTGATGCAAGTTAAATGCCAAGCATAAAACTGACTCAATTTCTTGCAAAGAATAGAAAGATGTGGATTAATTTCCTTTGGGTCCTATGAAAGATTTTTGATTACATTAATTTTTAGTGTATGTCTTCATCTCTCCATACATTATAATATGCTGTTATATTTTAATGTTATTCACAGTTTTCTATTCCAGTCAAGCACAGTGATTTAGAAAGGACATTCATGCTGGTCTGCATTGAGTAAATGGGTTACATTTTATAATAAGGTCCAATTAGTTCATGTGAGTTAACATTAACATACAATAAGCAATACATCTGATACAGTGTTTATTAATCTTTGTTAATGTCAGTTAATACAAATACAACTGTCCATTGTTACTTCATGTTAAAAGATACAACATTTAAATGCTTTAGAAGTATTTTTCATTGTTAGTCAATGTTAACTAATGTTAACAAATGGACCCTAATTGTAAAGTGTTACCAGTAAATGATTAGCTTGTTCATTATTCTGCGTCTGAACATGTGGGACATTGTACGCTAATCGTAGATAGAAAATAGTAAACATAAGACACTTTTCACTGGATTTTTTTCCTTCATGTTGTGCTCCAGGTCTCAATGTCCCAGTGTAATATCCATCTTCTGCTCCGTTGCACTTTTCTTCCACACTTTATAAACTTACAAAGTTTTGACAGGTAAAAGAGACTGTTCTTTACTCAACTTGTAAGACTTGCTGCAGGCTAAACATGGTGTGAAAAGGCTAACCCAAACTGTCCTTTGGGAACTTTCATTTCAAAGTGATTCTGTGTAGTTTGGAGGGTTTTGCAATGCTGCAAGTCCTAGAACCAGTGTGACCGCAATAACAACACGATAATTATTAGTAGTATTATTATAAAATCAATGTAGGCACTTAACCCGAATTCCTATGTCACCATAGCTATGGTGAGTTGTTCACCAACAGACAACCAATAGTACTGGAAGTTTTACGCATTTTTCTTTAGTTTCAGCGTGCGAATAAAAATGGCGTTGAATCGTGACGCTAACACGCTTAAGAAGAGTATCGTAAATGTGGTTCCGCCAGCGAATTTATATGCGACATTTACAAATTTTTACAGATCACGTGTTCGTCGCGTGATGTCAGTGTTTCATAAACAAAATATCGTGTGAATGGCGACCCAGCATTAATTAGCCCACTAACCCTGGATAATATGTGTGCAGTGTGAAACAGGATAACCCAGGATTATTTTTACCCGGGGTTAAAATTCGCCTTCTTTTCAATGTAGCATAATAATAATAATAATAACAATAATAAAAATTCAATCGACTAGTATTTTAATTATTATTATTATTATTATTATTATTATTATTACATTTTTGCTACTTAAATAATATTTTTCTTTTCTTTTATTTCAGCACTAAATAATTTCTTACATTTTGTAGCTGTTTTTACATCAGCTAACCTGGCCATGCAGAAACCAGAGGTGTGCGCTGCATCACATTGCCCATTCATCTGTCTTTTCACTGTCTTTTCTCGCGCTCCGGCTCTCTTACGGCGAGCTCTGCTGGATTAGGGAAAATAGCAGTTTTATCGCGCAGGGATTTGATCTCATTCCGCGCTCTTGTCTGTCTCCGCTCCGCAGCTCGTCGTTGCTGGGCTCCTGGTCTGCGCGAGGCTGTAGAGCCGTGCCCGTCGACTCCAGCACAACCAAATGCTTGTGTGACAGACTCTCCACCTTCGCCATTTTAGCACGCCTCAATCCCGATGTGGTAAGTCGAGCTACTTCTTTCATTTTCTTTAATGACGAAGAACGTAAAAAGACACGTTTGTGTGATATTGTGTGATTTTAATGTACCGCTTTTTTGGTCATAGGCGTCATTGTCATTATGTATCAACAGATCTCTCTCTCTCTCTCTCACTCCCCCCTCTCCTCCTCTCCACGACATGCCAGAGACATACAGCAGATTTAATGCAAACAATCTAAGACATGTTTTCATCTTTAATGTGTTCTGAGTACATGCACAGATGTTTATGACAAAAATGATGTTTGTTTAATGCAAGAACGCCATGCTGGCTTTCATATTGGATTTGCATACATTAAATGTTTGTACAGAGAAAATGCATGTGATTAATAATAAAATGGTTCAGAATAGCTCTCTAACTGCATATGTTAAAGAAGACGATTTCTGTTATTTAAATCAAATACATTTTTTTTTTTTAAAACACACCAACACAGAATCAGATATATATTTTTAGTCTCATTTTGTGCTGTGTGGACACCTCAAGTACACTTTACTTGATACATTTAAATGTTCATAGGGTTTTTATTGGCCTTATTATGAGTGTAAAAACGTCTTAATTACACACTATCGGTTCATTTGGGCCTTAGAGGGTTGTCTTTGTGTTAATATGTCTACCTTTAAAATGCCATCGTTCTATAAAATGATGGGATTTGGTTTGGTTTAATGCAGGAAACGGCCGTGTCTTTGTGTGGAATTTTCATTCAGTGTGATTAGTTATTATTAGACTGGAAACTGCCTCTGAAGCAGTTTATTCACCAGTTGCCGTGGAAACAGCATGGGCAGTGGAAGTTCTTAAAGCTATAGAACACGCTATAACACTCTCTTTGTGCAGCTTGGCCCAGATATGAGCCAGAGAGCCCAGAAAAAAAAAGAGGAAGAGGAAGCTTGACACCCTACTGGCCAAAACAATGGCCACGTCTTCTCTCATTTGCTTTGCCAAGATGTTTCAGATTGGCTGCTACCAGAACAGAAGTCACTGTTGTGACACTGTTTTGATTTGGGATACCAAGCGAAAATGGGACATCATAACAAAACAGAATTATGATCTCAGCATTACACACAGGCTATGGTGCATAAAGCTGCAATATGAGGTGTAGAAATCCATATATTTTTTTTTAACTTGCTTAACGGATTAGTTCACCCAATTTCTGTCATTAATTACTCACCTTCATGTCTTTCCAAACCCGTAAGACCTTCGTTCATCTTCGTAACACAAATTAAGATGTTTTTGATGATATCCGAGGGTTTCTGAACCACACTTAGTCATTGCATAGACATAGTCAACGTCATTGCACATTTTGAGGTCCAGAAAGGTATTAAAGACATCGTTAAAATAGTCCATGTGACTACAGTGGTTCAACCTTAATGTTATGAAGTGACGAGAATACTTTTTGTGCGCAAAAGCAAAACAAAAATTACGAATTTATTCAACCATTTCCTCTCTCCCCTGTCAGTCTCCTACACTGTTGACGCAGTGAACGCATCGCAGAGCTTCTGTCTTTACGTCCGAATGCTGACTCAGTATTGGCCAACGCTGTACACATGAGAACCATGACACATGCGTGTGATGCTGACGCAGGAGCTGGCCAATAATGAGTCTGCGTTCTGATGTAGAACACGGAACCGCTGCACTAAGTTCACTACGTCAACAGTGTAGGAGAATGACGGAGGAGAGAAGAAATCTTTGAATAAAGTCGGTATTTTTGTTTTGGTTTTGCACGCAAAAAGTATTCTTGTCGCTTTGTAACATTAAGGTTGAACCCCTGTAGTCACATTAATTAAGTTTGTCCAAGTGAAAGAGGACATATAAGGTAAAAAAAAAAATGTATTGTGATACTTTGCTTTGACAATCATTGGAAATATGGGCTTTAGAAGTCAGAATTCGCTAAAATGATGCCTGAATAGCTATTTGGCTCTTGGTTAACATCTTATTGCCCTCTCGGCCTAAGTGATGTCAGCAGAAAAGGAAAGTTGTTTCAGAGCAAAATCAAGTTACTACATTTTGATTAAGGGATTAAAAAAAAAAAAAAAAAAAAAAAAATATATATATATATATATATATATATATATATATATTTTTTTTTTTAATTTAATACAATATACACTGGTTGGTCATGCACAGTAAATCCATGAACGTGCAATAACAAAGTTCATGTTTATTTTTAAGGTTGACATTACATTCAAGCAATGTCTTTGGGATATGGTGAACGTGATTTCACCAATCAAAACATGTTCCTGGATCAATGTCTTTGTTTATCCTGGAACAATTCCAATCAAGCAGTCTTTGATGGGACAAGTCTACAGTTTATAGCAAGTCAAGTCAACCAGGGTTATTCACCTATCTTATCCCTCTGATGTTAGGGATAAGTTATGAGTAGGGTTAGAGTTAGGTTTAGGGATATGGTTAGCACCAAATTATCAGATAGGAATGCTGTCCCAGGATCTACAAATGATTACTTGGCAAAATCACGGTGACCATATTGATATATTACCCCATCTTGCAGCCGGTTTACATTATACACATTTATATCTGTGTTTTAGAGGGCTCCTGTGTGCGTTTATGTGCTACTATTTGCTTTCATGGATGTGTGTGCAAAGACTGCATGATTTGCATCTCTCTTCATGGTGAACCAGAGAGCCATAGCGGTATGCTAATCGTTCGCCTTATGATGGTTCCGTGTCCCGCTCTACCTGGTCAGAAGGACGTCGGACTAAGGGAGTGTCGCAGTTCGCTCTTTCCATGCCTCGTGGGAAGCATATTGTGGGGATTTCATTTGTGTTGCCGTGTGCCAACAGAAGGGAGGACCGCTCCTCCCCTTGGCTCCACTCCCTGTCTGTCTCTCTCTTTCTGTAGCCTTCGCGCTCCAGACCCCCACTGCTATGCCGCTAATTATTCCTGCAGCTCCACTTGCCACCTCAAAATGGCCCATCCAACGGCCCCTCCGCTGGCAACTAGCTTCCTACAGCTTCAGAATGATAAAGAGCCAGAGAAACACTTCTCTTCCTCTCTTTCCCTCCCACATTCGGAGTCTGAATATACAGTCAGCTGCAGTGCTCATGGAAAGAGAAAAAAAAATTAAAGGGAGATAGTACACTGCACCTATTTTAATCACACTCCAGTCTTTCTACAGATGTTTCCAGCTTTGAACCAGGCTCTGGTTTACATGGGTCAGATTGTCTTACGCTTCATAAGCAGTTTGATGTGAGAATATCGCGGTGGTTTTGCCCAGACTGAATATTAATGAGCCAACGCTTGTAGAAATGCACAGTTACACTGCAGTTGTACTTGGATGAAGCTCTGCATACATCATTCCCAAATATGGGTCAGTGAAGATGGCGAGAACAAGAAACCGCACGCTGTGTTGAGGTATTTCATGTTAGTACATTCTTCTGAGGTAGGCCATTGTCTTTTTGCTTGTCTCTTGCACAAGATTCAATAATGCCTTTGCAAGTTGAGGTTTTATGTTCTTAGACAAAAGTGGATGCAGTCTGACTGCATTTGCATACAGTGTGGAAAGTTTTAAAAAATTAATAAATGGTTAGACCAATGTCCGTATTTTAACAACATTATGCAAAGGTAAAATAACTTGTGTATTGTTCAGACAATAGCTTTTTAAATAATGCCCATTTTCAAGTATATTGTGGCTTAACAATTATATATATTTATTTACATTTTTGCATTTGGAGCTTTTACCTAGGAACTAACATTGCATTCAAAGTATACATTTTATGATCCATTATCAGGAAGGTTTTTTTTGTTTGTTTATCCCAAATGCATATTATGTTTTCATTGTATTATTTAGTGATTATTGCATCAAAATCTGAAATAAAAAAATATAGTTTTAAATATTGGTTATTAGACACTTGGGGCCAGATTTACTAAATAGAGCAAATTAGCGTGAGAGCGCAATCCTGTTAAAGCGCTGATGGGAGTGGAAAGTTTTGCGTGTGATCTACTGACGCGCAAATTAAAGAAGACTGAAGCAGCCGGATCATTCCTTAAGGACCAACGCAATCTGCCAAGAGCAATGCAAATTAGCGTCTGATTTAAGACATGCTTTTTTGGGGCGGTATATAATGGCGCAAATACTAGTAAATTGACTAGCATAAACCTTAGTGAATAACCTTGCATGATTCATTTAAATACTCTCCTAGCATAAATTTTGCATCTGAAAGGGAAAATGCATATGCAATAAGGTCAGCCGCGAAAATGACTGTGTCCACGCCAATTCAGCGCTATTTTTTCACTGCATGTCTTTAGTAAATCCTGACAGTAGTTTTTTAATGCCAAAAGAGGGTTTGCGCTGACACAAGCTGCTAGTAAATCTGGCCCTTAAAGGACTGGTAGATTATGATTTCACTTTTTTAACATTAGTTAGTGTGTAATGTTGCTGTAATTGTTGTTGTTCAGCAACCGAAACTCGAGCGGTTAAGCTCCGCCCTCTTCTGGAAAGGGGGCCGTGAGCAGCAGCTAATTTGCATTTAAAGGGACACACACAAAAACTGCGTGTTTTTGCTCACGCCTAAATAGGGGCAGATTTGACAAACTATAATAAATTATCTGTTTGGTATTTTTAGCTGAAACTTCACAGACACATTCTGGGGTCACCAGAGACTTATATTACATCATGTAAAAGGGGCATTATAGGTCCCCTTTAAACATAATAATAATCTGTATTGGCAAAATTTATCAGTCTCTATTTAAAATGTTGGCAAATGTCCACTTATTGTCCTATGACACCTATTGCAGCAGATAATAATTACAAATGGCCAAAATTATTACAAAACTGAACAAATTGTGTGCAAATGATGTAGAATATGTGCATTGCTATCATTGCAGAACTGACTTCAGTACAAATTTCCCAAGCTTCCTTTTGCTTCCTGTCTCTCAAGTAACCTTCAAACATTTAAGAATTGGCAGGACTTGATACTCTAGAGTTGCTGTTCCCAACTTGCTATGGGTCTCTGTCTGCACTGATGGACTAAATAATTCCCTTGGTTCGATAGAGGTTGCTCTGAGTACTAGCCTGTCTTCCACTGCTTAGGCTTAGTCAGGTGTTTGATTGGCTAGGGGAAGACAAACTTGGTCTCAGAGGATGCATTTCTTTCTTGATTGTCAGTGGGGACCTTACTGCAGTGCAGATTAATCAGAGGGATTTAATTAACTTGGCCCTGTGCGCACATTAAACCTGGAGACAAGACAGGCTATAAACTCAACCAATTATCTTTGTGTGTAAGTGTAAGTCTGTGTGTTTTTGAGTTAAGATGAGAGGTCCACACCTCTGAGAATGCGTAGCACCCGTGGACATCCTTAACTCCACAGTACCACATAAATGTATTTAAAATGTTGAAAGGCAAGTATTTATAGGCATGAATTATAATGGCTGAAGAATTAAGCAAGGAATGCAGATATTCTCGAGCACACAGTCATGCTCCACTCGCCTATGGTACAGTTAATGCTGCGTACACCACTGCAGTGGCCGCTGTTTCTCCACCACATCACCATGGCAACCAAGACAATGGTTGCGCAAGCCTGCAAATGTGTATATTTGAAGCTTTTGGTTCACAATCTCTGTATGAGTAATTCACAGCATCAAGCATTTAGGTTTTCTGGTGGTCTTTAAGGCATTAGAGACAGTCATAGGTTGCTATACTGTAGCTCTCTGCTGTGCCCTCTGGATATCTCAGTCCTCAGTATCAGCCCTATGCCGAGTGACCTTCATCTCACCTTGTTCCTTAGCCGGAGCCACACGGACAGCAGCCCACTCTCCCCAGCTCTTTTCAGCACAGAATCGCATGGAAGACGGCAGGCGGCTAGCCTGATGCACGGTTAGCATCTGTGAGCACTAACTGAGTCTATTTTCTTGTGTTGACAGAACATGGATAAGTCCCAGCTTCCATCTGTGACTCTGATCGTGGGCTGTGGGGTGTCGTCCCTCACCCTGCTTCTCCTCATCATCATCTATGTGTCTGTTTGGAGGTAAGCAAGATCTTCCACTGCTAAAACACAATTTGGCTCTTCGCCATTTAAAGAAACTCATAGACATTAATGGGAAGCCACAGGGGTTTCAGCACCATGGATAGCGACACATTTTTGTATAAAGAGCTTTGGGATGCTTTGGAGTTTGAGATTCATATCAGTTATTTGACATCATGTAATCCAAAACAAGTCAGGTTGTTATTTACGACTCAGTGTGGTTATTGGAGATAGACTGATGTGCCTGATTGGCACATTAACTAAATGATCTGTTGACTGGCAGTTCCAAAAACTACTAACAGCCTTGTCCATGGTCATTTCACATTATTTATAAATGAATTTTAAGTAAATAATGTGAATGTGGGGTCAGTAAGATTTAAAAATAATAATAATACTTTTATTTAGCAGAAATATGTTAAACTGACTAAATGTTGCAGTAAAGAGACTTTTACATTTGTTAAAAAAAATCTAATAAATGCCGTTCTCTTGAAGATTACAGAATCTTGAAACAAATGTGTCACGGTTTCCACAAAAATATTAAGCAGCACAACATTTGTTATCAATGTTTCAACACTGATAATGATAAGAAAGTTTCTTGAGCAGAAAGTCAGCTTATTAGAATGATTTCTGAATGATCATGTGACACACAGGAATAAATTTCATTTTAAAATATAATAGAAAACTATTTTATTTTTAATTGTAATAATATTTCCCAATATTACTGTTTTTACTGTAGTTTGATCAAATAAATGCAGCCATGGTACGACTTTTGAACTCTAGAGTATATACTGAGACATCCAAAATACTGATGTTTTGCATTTACAAAAACAAATTTTTGTCATACAAATTATATTTGAAATGATTAAAATTTTAAAAAAGAAAAGTCTCAATGAATTTCACAGCTTTAGTTTTAAATACAGCAACTCTTGAACTACATGAACTCCAAAAGTTTGTCTCCCATCTGATGATCATGTTAATCCTGATATCGGATTGATCCAAAGGGCATTTTGTGCTTCAGTAATATGTACAGAAGTATTCACGTGGTCAGTGTCACATCTTGGTCACCACTAGCAATTATACATCAGTTCATGTTCCATTGACGCGCTAATCTATTGAAAGCCTTATGAGTGAAAGAATGTGAGGAATAGATGTTATTCAGCTGTATTGGCTCAGTGTTTCTTTTTGTTTTTCCTCAGGTATATCCGCTCAGAACGCTCTGTCATCCTCATCAACTTTTGTCTGTCCATCATCTCCTCCAATGCACTCATTCTTATTGGACAAACCCAGACACGGAACAAGGTATGGCCAAACAGGCACAAATAAATTGATAAAATCCTTGATCTACAACAAAATATGCTTCTTAATCTTTCTATTTATCTCCTTTTTACATAACCATCCTTATCTTTTGATTGATGGACTCTTTCATTCTCTCTATTTTCTTGCTCTCAGGTTGTTTGCACTCTTGTGGCTGCATTTCTGCACTTCTTCTTCCTGTCCTCTTTCTGTTGGGTTCTCACAGAGGCTTGGCAGTCTTACATGGCCGTGACTGGTCGTCTTAGAAACCGCATTATACGCAAACGTTTCCTCTGCCTTGGTTGGGGTGAGGCATGTCTCTTTGACTTCCTATCCATCTTTATGGCCCTATTTACACCTGATCGCAAGTTTTACTGATTGGATAGCTATCCGATTCGTTAGAATGGTTCAATTTGCACTTTGCATCATAAATGTGTCTCTGCAAAATGCATCAGTTCTGGTGAGATAATTTAGCCTCTCTACCTTTAATGAAGATGATTGTGTGTTGAGCTCCGAGATGCAATGCCGAACTTTCATTTGCGGTAGTTTGCGGATCAGTTTGCTGAAGAGCAACTCATCAGCTGTGGGCCATATCTGTGGCGATACGTGTTACAGTAGTGCTGTCATATCTAGATAATGCGAGCCGGTAATAAAACAAGTTTATTTTTATTTTTTTTACCATTTTGGGAAATGGTAAATGGTATTTTGGGAAGTAAAATTTCTAACCACCTTCTGATATGGTTTGAGTGATTGGATTTAAATCCGTCTCATAAGCGTTTCGGAGGGCGTTTACACCTGGGGCCGTATTCACAAAACATTTTATCTTACCACTAAGAATTCTCCTAAATAGCAGTAAAAGTTCTTAGCTAAGAGTTTTCTCTTAAAACCTATTCACAAAGCTGCTGAGACAAACGTTTACTAGAGAATACACAGAAGTCTTAAGCTAAGAGAAAGGGCAGGGTTGACCTTGTTACTATGGATGATGTCAACACGCCTACTAACTATGCACACAGTGATTGGCTGATGGGGGAGGAGTCTCTGTCAGCGATTTAATCATAGAAATATTGTTGAATGAGGTATCATGTTTCCATATTAAAATAAAGGTTTTAAGATACAAATGTTGCCATATTTAAATAAAGATTTTTTAATAAAAATTTTGCCCTATTCAAATAAAGGTTTTAAAATGTAGGCTAAGTGTCACTAAATAAACTAGTACATCTTCCGCTAATTACATGTCTGCAATTCAAGCTACAAATAATGTTTTATAAACAAAGTTTGGGAGGAGCCCTCGATCAGCTCGAGTGGAGGTATATATATACACAGACGAGAGGCGAGCAACAGTTTTCTGCATCCCTCCGCCACCCTGTTCATCACTCTTGGCTGGGGATACAGAGGAAAACTCTGGGTTTGGGCTAAATTCCAAGCTCTTGAGATTTTTTTTACTCTACTCGATCGTTTGTAAGGGTGAACTGCTGAAAACAACTGCCACAGGTAATCAGACATTATTTATTCATTTATTAAAGATTTGTTTTTGGCGCTTTATTGTAGATTCAAATCTATAAATCAAAATATGTATTGCATTTATGAAGAAAAGTTTCATCACCCAAGCCTTTATCACTATTGCCTCATAGTATACAGTGTTTTTAGGTGGAATAGGATTGTGTGTGATTTGGTGTTAGTGACTTAGGAGTCCTCTTGACTTTTCCCAACGTTTCAGATTTAGGAGCTAGTTTTAGTGCTAAAATGCTTTGCGAAATAGTCTTTGGAGTCCTAAAATTAGGACTGACGCACCCATTATTTTTAAGAGTTTCTCCTAAATCGGCAAGTTAGAAGCTACTTTTAGCTTTAAGATGTTTTGTGAATAGGGCCCCTGGTCTTTTCACAATGACATAGCTATCTTGTCAGAGAAAACGTATGAAGTGACCAGGAGTAAATAGGGCCTATATGTATCTTCTATTATCCTCTGTCTCCTCTGCAATAAAAAGGTTCACGTACATGATATATGTCAAGTACTCAACAGCTCTCCACTAATTTCTGTTCCTTTTATTATAGGTTTGCCTGCTCTCGTTGTAGCAATTTCCGTTGGGTTCACCAAGGCAAAGGGATATGGCACTGTTAACTAGTAAGTATGATCATGATGAAGTTTGATCAATCATGTATTTCTGATAGTCCTAGTTCTCCCTATGGTCAGTCATACCTGTCTTGCATCCTTCAAAATGTTCAAAACAACTAATGATATCTGACAACCCCGATATATGACAATTTCTCTTTTCCTTTTGGTCTCTTTATCCTTTTCTTTGGTTCATCTCTCTCATTCTTACTCTTTCTTTTCTGCTTTTGTGTTTTGTGTTAGTTGCTGGCTGTCTCTGGAAGGTGGACTGTTGTACGCATTTGTGGGACCAGCTGCTGCTGTCGTCTTGGTACAATTTCTTTCTCCGTTTGATTTATTCACAGAAATCTTACGTCCTTCATTTCCAGCTTTAGTGACAAGCTCTTAGAACGGAAGTGAATGAGAATGTTGACAATTCCAGATTTTACCCTCACATAATATCCAGCAAACACGTGGTTTAGTGGATCTGTTTAAACAGCATGTGCTAAGCGTGGTCATAATAGTCAGATCATTACGCCACGTAGCTTGAACATCAACTTTTTATTGCCATAAAAATATTTTTATTGACTTCATTAGATAAGTTTGAATACGCATATTAGCAGTAAGCAAACTAGTATATGTGATACAGTGTAAAAGTCATAAATTAAAGCCAAATTTATATTAATACATTAGTTACTCTAAAACTAGGCTTTCAGAATCCTCCGAAATGAGATAAAAAAAACAGCCACTTTGTAGCACACAGGAAAAGTCACTAGTATCGTGTTTCTCTTATAAGGCTGTATTTTGATATGCACGTGTGTGTTCACCTCTTTCCTCTCTCTTCACCAGGTTAACATGGTTATCGGGATTCTGGTTTTTAACAAACTGGTGTCCAAAGATGGCATAACTGATATGAAACTCAAGGAGAGGGCCGGGTATGCTTCACAGCATTCATTCATCTCATTGGCTGACCTCTAACCAGCTCTGGGAAAGACATTCATTGGCCAGACCTTTCAGAACATCTCTACCTTCTTCAGCAGGACACAAATTGGCATGAAAAATCACATTTATTATCAAATTTATCTTCAAATCAAATTACTGTGCCTCGTTTTCCACTAACAAAGATACCTAAACGCCTTTAAAATGGAATAGATTTACGTGAGAAGCAAAATCTGATTTTTCTTACCCCATTGCCCAATAGTTTTTTCTTGTTTTAGACATAAATTAGCAAACAAAGGGAGGGGAAGACATTGATTAGGACTGGTTATTGGTCCCGTCAAAAGCAAGATGACACCTTTGCTCACTCATTGCATTTCTTTTACATTTCCGTTGGTGATTTGCCATATGTCGCTTAATCATTTCTCCAGCTTCTCTTGATTTTTTTTTAGGTGTTGCTGTGCATCTTGATTCCAAGTCATGTTTCTTTGTGTGAAATGTTTATTTGAGGGGCAGTCGCAAAGGAGCCGGCAAAGGAAATCTCACATAAGGCGTCAGCTTCATGCGTCTGATCGATAACACTCAAGCTGAGCGAATTTCTCATTTTATATCCATTGATTTTGACAAGTTTTCAGTCGTGTGAGTTAAATGTCATTGAAGCTGAAGTATGAACCGAGAATTGTTATAATAGACCTAATTATAAGGGTTTCTCAATCGTGCGCTGTCCATCTCCGTGCCATTGACCATCAATTACACACTGGATTTGTTAATCTTCCAAGATTCACATGCCTTCTACCAATCAGGCTTTACAGCAGAAATGTGGGCTGAGATTTATTACCGAGAAGATGAATATTACTCATGTTATGACTCATGATTGACTGTCTGTGTTTCCTTTTCTGGGCTGTGCTCCACTGCCTGCAGGCTGACGCGTGCCCTTACTGGCATCATTTTTGCATCCGAGTGTTTTCTTTCCCTTGTCCTTCTCTTTCCTTTGTGTTTTTAGATTACTGTTATGATTATTTCATTTCAACAACATTTGTGTTTGCCTCTGCTATGATCTCTCTGCTCGATTGTGTTTGTTTTTGTGCTGTTTGAGACATTGTATCAGAGTTACCACAGCATCCCCTCGCTCACACTCAGGGCTCTCCTCTCTGCCCCGCCCACCGACCTGATTGGCTGAGATGCAGGTCCGCCCATTCTCTAATTTAGCCTCTTCCACAATTTAGCAACTACAATGTTAGCTCATAAATTTGCCCATCTTAATCTTTTAGGACTCAACCCTGACAACTTTTTGATGGAAGCATGCTGGTTAGATTAAATGTGCTTTAGATAAATTTAGATTTAGAATAGCTGTAGATTCGGTTTTCTGATTCTTATTTGGATCCACAAATTAGTTTGTGTGTGTGTGTGATTGGGAGTGTGCAAAAGTATGAGTAAGTATGTGGATTTCATTGTTTGGACATTTTGGATCGGATTGGATTTTCTGGAAAGTCAGAGTTCTGTTTGTGTCTGAGTAATAATGGGAAATATTTTTGCTCTTCCAAAAGTCTTATCAACATGTTTGCTTGAGTATTTTCTAGCCGCATTACATACTCTGCGGAAACAGATTAATTTGAGGCTGGCTGCCGTCGTTGGGTGCTGATAGATGGGAAGGGTGAATTAGATTTAGAGGGAGGATTTGTATCACTTTTTCCTCCCTCCCTCGCCCTTGTTCTTAAACAAAACAGTTTTCATTGGCATAATTAATAGGCGATGCTGTTAATTATGAGTAGTGCTGCAGCAGCACTTTGGGTAATCTCTGTGCACCTGTAAATTCTGGCATTTTCTTCAGTTTTAGAATAACAAAGTGCATTTTGATAAATCGCTGTGGCCCACATCAAGAACTTTCACATTCCTTTACTACTTGCGGCAAGACAAAACAAAAGATGAACTGTTTCAAAAATGGAGGGTAAAATAAATGAGAACGTTTTAATTTTTGGTATAGGATCATATCAGCTCGGTCTTTGAAGTTCTTTCATGAGGACTAGAAAGATGCTGATTGCTTTTTAATATCACTGGCTGTAGTAAGGTTTTATTGGTCGCATTGGCCTTTTGCTTAGAATTGAATTTTTTATATTATGCAGGATTTAATCTACATGTCTGCCATTAGCAGAATGAACTTCCTATCCATTTGGGCAGCCATGTCAAACTGATGGCTTTATTTTTATTTACTTTTTTTTTTTTCAGGTGGCTATTTTGTGTGCAACAGTTACACTACCGTTTTTTTTTATTTATTTTTTTAAAGAAATTAATTATTATTATCAAAAGTGACAGTAAAGACACTTTTAATGTTGCAAAATATCTTTATTTGTTTCTATTTCTGTCCTTTTGAATTTTCTATTCATCAAAGAATCATGAAAACAAAATGTATTACAGTGTCCACAATAAAATTAAGCAGCACAACTGTTTTCAGTTGTGACGATAAGAAGAAATGTTCATGTGACACTGAAGACTCGAGTAATGACTGCAGAAAATTCAAGTTCGCCATCACAGGAAATTACAATTTAAAATATATTACAATAAAAAGTTATTTTAAATTCTTTCACAATATTACTGTATTTTTAATTAAATAAATGCGGCCTTGGTGAGCAGAAAAGATTTCTATCAAAAATATTATATATATATCTTACCAACCCCAAAATTTTGAACAGTAGTTTATTTTTTGGCAAGGATGAATAATTTATGCAGCCTCCTTATATTATTTATTTATTTAAACTAGATTTATGCAAAAAAAGAAATGCATATATTTATGTTGTTAGATTTTTCACATTGCATAATTTCATAAAAATATTCAAATGCATTTGAGCTTCTCTATAAAAGCATTTTTTATGATAAAAGTAAATAGTCTCTGTCTCAACGGTGACATTACTGACTCAAACATTGTGAAACACTGCAGTTTATTTAATAATTAAAAAACAAGCCACACATGGACATATGCAGAGTTGTACATGCAGGATATTGAAAGTTATGGCTGTTGATGACTTTAATGTGTCTCCTAAAATGACCGTGATTTAGCTCGAGCCTGTGAATGCACGATCTCCAGCTGTCAACACGCATGAATGTTTGTGTGTATGTTTTTCAGACAGCTTTTTCAAGTTCCCATGTCTCTCTCCAGGGCCCAAAGACAGATGCAGAGTGGGACGGATAAACTGCTCGCAGCCTAAATCAAGCAAATTCCATATGGCATTCTAATGCAAAAGAAGATTTTGATGTCATTGATATGACAGAATCAAAATCCTATCATGTAGCATTTTACGTAGACTGTCAGTGGAAATGAATGATGGTAATCTATAAATACATGCACGGCATATAGAGTTGATTTTTTACTCGCTAGCTATTTGTCCCACATGTTCAATCAGGCCTATTTAGAAATAAAACTATCGTGACAGCATCTTTTCCATCATTCCTGCACTCTTCCCAAAGCCTTGACAGAGATCTGCCCTGAGTGAGAGCTGGAAGGGGATTCTGTGGCCGCTAGGTCTGTGTATCTACGTGTATTTAGGTGTATGTGTCTCTGTGTGTGTGTGTGCGTGCGAGAGTGTGTGTGTGTGTGTTATATATCAGCGTACATGTGTATTTCAGTGTGTTGATTTGACTTTGCAGTCAGATGACAGTGCCACTGTACAATATGACGCTCAAATGTGCCAAGTGCGGAGTTATCTCGTCGGCTGACGTTTCCACCACAGCTACCAGTAACGCCATGTTAGTCCCGCTAATTATTTACCAACTCTTTGATGCTCTGCCTTCGGTTCTATTTTATTTATTTTTTTCTGCATATTTCTTACCTCACCCTTTTTTTTTTTTACTTTTCTGGTTTTCTCCCGCATTCATTTCCCTCACCCTGCTCCTTAGCTGTTATGTCAGAAGTGATTATCAGAGACGGAGCTTTTATGCTAAATCATGCAGATTGCAATAGGAGCCCATCTTGAAGCCCTGCTATGTTTGTGTGAGTGTGCAAGTGTGTTTGTAGTGCGCAGTTGACCAGACGGTTCCTTGCTAAAGATTACCATGGTAACCATAATTTCTGTCAAAGTCGCATAGTTTTAGTTATAACAAATGCCATGGTAGCACTTTATTTTACAGTCCTGTTCCCCATGTACATACAAATTATAATAACTGGGTAATAACTAGGCACTAACCCTGAACCTACTCCTAAACCTAACCTTAACCCTTGTAGTTACCTTATATTACTCAGTGTTTTAATAGGCAAGTACTGTACATACACGTACTGTAAAATAAAGTGCAACCAATTCCATTTCTGGATTTGGCAGAACCTTTCGTCCAAAACGACTTTCAGTGCATTCAGTATATGCAGTTTCTTTGGCTCAAACCCATTGTTTTGGTATTAGCATAGCATATTTATCTAGCATCTAGCATAATTATAGAGATAGATCAGTATATTAACATGGCTATAAAGTTGGTAATTTTTCCAATATTTGGTCATTTTGAGAAATCTGACATGCCTGCTTAGGCATTTGACATATACGTTGGTACTTCCAGATATTATAATAAATTGAGTAATGATAACTTGAGAAATAAAATAAAAAGCTTAAATAAAATAAATATAATTATTAGAAATGTTGCTTTGCCATCTAAATAAAATAAATAAGTTGAACTAAAACTAAAACTCAAATAAAATAATAACTAAATAGAAAGCACAAAAAAGAATTAACTGAAAAGTTATTAAAAAAAACTGAAAATATAAAAACAGTACTATAATAGTATATAAATTATAGGAAAATATTCTGATAAAATCGTTTTTTAAAAATAAAAACTAATTTTAGCACATTTGTATACATCTATAATTGAAATGAATATATTGGATATTAAAAACCTCAAATCGGTCAACCACTATCCTTAAAACAGTACAGGAATCTTTCTGCATCTTTCTGTCATTATTTTTTCATTTAATTTCTTTTGTGATGACAGTGGTGGCCAAGTTATCATAGTTTTTGCAGTAACACTAACCGTATGGTATCTCGGTTGGATTCTGTGGTATTTTGATGGAAGTTATGGTTGCCATGGGACATTTTGTAAGTGCTAATAATAGCAGCCATGCCAAGAATGGCTTTTTTGACAGCGAGACTGAAATGAGCCATGTTGGTCTCGTCTCTGTCATTAGCCTGTTGCTGGTAAGCTGACTGTGTGTTTCACTCTATAATGTGACATAAAGTACACCAGCCATTTATTAAAGTGCAGGATGTGTTTTTGCATGTTGTGGCAGCTAAGAAACAATAACAAGGGTTAAAAATCACGCAACCTGCAATACGGTAAATTGCAGCAATTTGTAAATATACCCCAGCAGACAAGTAGGGTGCAAGGTCGATAATGTTTTACTGCAATATGCGTGTGTTGGTGTCCGGGGTTGGCTACGTTTGTGCTTATCAGTGCTTGTGGATGTCAGGTGAAAGCTTTATATGGCAGAATACTTCATGAAGATGATTATATGCATCCCTATAGGATCTGCGTATCTGTTCATAAAAGAAATATATTGTAAATCCCTAATGTATATCAAAGAAATCAATGAATTTCCCACAACAGTGTTCTATTGTGTAACCACTGAACAAGAACCTTTCAGTGAACTGTTCTGAAAAGGACCGTTTTCTTTTTTTTACATTTTAAAAATCTGAAGAACTTTTTTCCTCTATAAAGAGAATTTTATGGAATGGAAAGGTTCCATGGATGTTAAAGGTTCTTCATGGAATCATCGATGAGAAATAAGGAACCTTTAATCAGCGTATGAGCTCTTTTTTGACGTGTGTGTGTATGTGTGTGTGATTGGCATTGTGTTTGTTGAAAAAAAAGCTGATCAAGAATACATTTTTAAAATAATAAAAGGAAGGAATAAAATAGTAAAATAGTGAGATGTAGGACTTGCTGAGCATGCTGGCCCTTTCCTCCAAATCCATGATCGGGGAGAGTTTTTCTCCATAGATCACTAACGTGTCTACATTCCTCCATTTTTCACCCTCATTTGTCTTCCTTTTTTTCATCATCCATTGCTCCTTTTTTATTGCTTCTTTTGGATTATTTTTACCTGTTGCACCTGTTCACATATGTTTTGAACTGTGATTGAACCATGTTTTGAGTATATTGATATTGTTCAGAGTATAATCAACAAAAAGGGCAACTCTAGCTCATATTGAGCACTGTATTGATCTGTGTATTCGCATATTAATGCTTTTAGTGCAATACCAGACTCATGTCTTTAAAACACTCATCAGACATCCAAGAAATCAATAATATCATGATAAATATGAATTAGTTTTATAAGAAATTTTGAAATATCAATCAAAGTCGCTCTGAAAGAGAGGCTTATAGTTTTGCCCTCTTTGTCTTTTTGTATGCCAATGGTGATGTAAACCCTCACTCACTGTAATTCTGCTCCTGTCCTGTAGGGCGTCGTTGTGGAGTTCCTGCGTTGTACTTCCATTGCTGGCTCTCACTTGGATGTCGGCGGTCCTGGCCATCACTGACCGCCGCTCAGCCTTGTTTCAGATACTTTTTGCCGTCTTTGACTCTCTCGAGGGCTTTGTTATCGTGATGGTGCATTGCATCCTACGCAGAGAGGTGAACCTTACCTGACTCGGTCTTAAAATTTAAAGGCAGACTTTCCAATTTTACATGCAAATGAAAATACTTACACACGATTTTACTATGGATTAGGTCCAAGAGGCAGTAAAGTGTCGCGTTGTTGATCGTCAAGAAGATGGAAATGGTGACTCTGGTGGATCTTTCCAGAACGGCCATGCCCAGCTGATGGTGACTTGGGACTACATTTCTGTATTTCTGTTACACATAAATCATAAAATTGTGAATTAAAACTATCATTCTCATTCTTTCCGCCAGACTGACTTTGAAAAGGATGTAGACATTGCTTGCCGATCAGGTGAGTCTCTCAAAACACTCTTTGTCATTTAAATTTGCAGTGATGTCCCTCTGAGAGGTGCAGACGGCTGTTTGGACAAGACAAGTGCCATTTTACTGGCCCCATAATGCATTTTCTTCAAGGAGATTCAGAACACGATCTGATTGCTGGCGAGCAGCAAAATGCAGATAAATAGAGTTGTCTGTTCCCTTTCCGTGCCTCAGATCTGCCGTCCTGTCCTAATTAAGTCCCTCCCGACATTTCATTATCAGATAGCAGCTTTCTTCTCTGATATCTATCGGAAATGGGATTCTGATTATTTGTCAAGACGACATATCAAGCTAGCATCTAGAAATAGAGACTTGTGATGTGATATTTTTTGCTTTTTTTGAAGTGTTAAGGACTAAAAATTAAGAATCCTGATAGAAGAGACCCTTTCACATGACTTGCTGACTTGCTGAAGTTTTGGGCACATTATTTTGCAAAGCATTTTATCTCAAACCTCAGACTTTACTTTTAAGTTAAAATGGTACCTATTTTATTAGCATTTTCACTGTCTACTTTCTTGCTACCATGGTAGCTCACAACATTGCTCTTCTATCATCATCGTCATCATCGTTATCATCAGACTTTATTGCTATCTCAACACCAGATAAAACAAAAACATAATTTAAGTAACACCCACCAAAAAAAAAAAAAAACTATAAGGAAGTGTTGTCATTAGGGCCCTATGAATGCCGCTATGTGGGAAAACTTGGGCGGAATCACGGAATCCAGACATAAATATGGAATTTACTGTATAGTGTATGCTAGTTTGTCAAATTTTGGATTAATCAAAAGTAGGCCTGTAAAATTAATAAAATTAAAATCGCAATATGGACGAGTGTCAGTAATTATTAAAACAAATTAATTTCCATTTAGTTCACACAAAAATGAAAATCATCCCATAATTTACTTACCCTCAAGCCATCCTAGGTGTATATGTCTTTCTTCTTTCAGCAAAACACAATCAGAGTTATATTAAAAAATTCTGGCTCTTCCAAGCTTTATATAATACGAGTGAATGGTAACATTTCTTTTTGATGCCCAGAAAGGACATCCATGCATCATAAAAGTAATCCATATGACTATAAAGGTCTTATAAAGTTTTGTTAGAAAAATATTCATATTCATACATTTATACATTCATCTAATAACTGGTCTAGTTTTGGTCGAAAAGTGACCTCTAACCCGTCACAAAACGTATTGACGAAGCAGAAATGCAGAGGATAGAGCAAAATGAAATACTGGTCATGGATTAGAAATCTAAAATGAGATTTTTTTTAAAGAGAAATGTCAGAAACGCTTGAGTTTGTTGCCCAGCCCTATTTTCTATTTCATGCCTACATCATGTGTCGGAACTCAACTCTCTCGTGAACGTGCAGACACCCTTTAACAGAAGCTAGTGATTACAGTTTATAAAGTTATAATTATAAATATTTTTCTCACAAAAATACTTCATTTCAGAAGGCCTTTATTAAACCTCTGGAGCTGTATGGATTACTTTTATGATGGATGGATGCGCTTTTTTGGGCTTCAGAAAAAATTCACTCCCATTATAAAGCTTGGAAGAGGCAGGATATTTTTTTATATAACTCCAATTATGTTTGGTTGAAAGAAGAAAATCACATTAGGATGGCTGAGGGTGAGAAAATTATGAGATAATTTTCATTTTTGGATGAACTATCCCCTTAACATAAAGAAATTATGATTTGAGCTGATGAAAGAGCAGTAAAATGTAGCACTGCTCTATCAATTCAGCATGATCTCTTTTCACTTACTAAGGCTTTTTCCTTCTGATTTGCAGGCACCCTAAAGCGTACTTCCCAACAAGGCGAGGAAAAGGTAGCTTCACAGCAGATCACAGTACAGAAAGGCTCCAACTTCAACACCCTTCCTGCCAGTATGGCAAAGGTCCACCTGCAAAATGTTGCCGATTACGCCAGCCACACTCTCACCATGCGCCGTGACAAAGGCGGCATTGCCGGGGTCAGCACCGAGCTACCTGGAGCCAAATCTATTTACATCTGTGACGGCGAGCTCTTCAAGCAGCTGGACGGAGCTCCAGGAGATAGCGGCGGTCTTGAAGGCGGAGGAGGAGGAGGGTCGGGGCAGGGTTACGTGCTCTTGCCCAACAACAACAACACCCTTAGGCCCTCGAAGGGTGGCAAGGAGGACCAAGCCACCAAGTACAACATCAGCATCGAACAGTTACCCCAGACCAGGCTCATCCACCTGGCCAACCCCGCTGGCACCGATCCCGTTCCAGGCTTCGGGCTAAAGAGCTTGCCCACAGACAGAGTCAGCGTTTCCTGCTCGGAGAGGGAATCCCCAGGGCAGACAGTGCAGAGCATCTCTGGCGAATCCCAGATGACAAACACATGTGAGCAAGGGGACTCTGGGAACTCCGGCATAATGTCTAAGAGTGAGACCATCTCCACACTGTCTATGAGCTCCTTGGAGGTAAGAAACAACGATTATCGTGAGGTCAAACTAAACAAAGCAACCCTCTACATTATCACTCACTTATAGAGTTGGGGATCGTTGAGGTATGTAGACTCGAGTCGCATGACTTGGACTTGAATTGTGACTCAACTCTGCATCATCAAAGAAGACTCGATCTAGACTTTGACAACAACAAGTGTTTATATGCACATTCTTAACCCGATTATGCTTAATAAGCCAAAAATTGCACGTGATCATATAAACTTGTAATCCCGTTTTCCTTTATCGCAGTAAGGTCTCTGGTGTAACGGTACACAAACGTGACTGTTTGGTACATACCTTTAGAGTCTCCCCCCAAAACACAAAACATGTGTTATTTTATAATTTTTTTTATTAAACTGTGTTTTTTGTTTTTTTTTAACAAATGTTTGAACAAAAATTTTTGGGAAAAGGATAAAAAAATATATCTTAGCTAATGGTGTAAACTATATAGGGAGCCCTTACTCACAAATTACTGTAATATCAAAGGTTACAATTAACAGCAGAGCCCAAATTATTACATTCAGTTGCTATTTATTTTTAGATATAATAATCAATACTCAAAAAAAAAATTGTACATAAGGCAGGTTATGCATTAACTTCTAAATCTAATTATAAAGTTAAATTTCTTCTCCAATTCATTTTTGAAATAATCATTTGCACAGTGGCTGTCATAACTTGTTTTCATGACAAATTTATTTAAACAATTTCTGATTAAATAATCAAGACATTACTAACAGGTTAAGTAAATATAATGAATAGTCTAATATAATGCCTATACGAAATGCTCCTCCCTAGTGTTAATTTCTCTGGCGAACTAACATGTTGTCGACACTAAATGACAGGTAAATATTATGCTACATGAGATATCGTTCTCTAGCTTTTTTATTGATATCTTTCCACAGATGAAACACTGGTTGGTTGAAAGATTACATTTAAACATCAATCGATCATCTCTTCTTCTGCGCTTTTTACTAGTAGCAAACATCGATGCATTACCGCGTGCGCCCCCTTCTGGACTGACTATATTCGTTGTGTGACTGCATGCACCAAACCTTGGCGTCCGCACCGTAGAGTTCGAGACAATTACATGTACACCCCTAGTAAGGTCATAAACAACTTAAGCATAAACCGATTGTCACAGCTAGATTTTTGCCCCTTACACTGATTTCGCTCAGCATGTTAACACATTAACCTGCTTTCTGTCGGCACATTGAAGAGCGCATGTGTGATATGGGACAGGAATGCATCCTTACTGTGGATTTAAGTTCATCCCTACAGCGAGCGTCTCTTGAAAGAGCTACTCTTTCTTGACCCCAAAAAATTTTAAAAGTACTCTTATCCCATGCAACAGAAGTTTCATGCTGACATGTTGCAATTACTCTTCTTTGGTTTTTAATGCTTTATTTAACATCACAACCAACATAACAAACCGAGTCATGTTTTGACGTCACTACCGGGAAATAACCTGATTTATTAGAATCTTGTTAACGCAGATTACTTGTGTTGTCAGGTTATTGGTTTACATGTAAACCCAGACAACAGATTATTTCATTAAGCTGAGTTGTGTGAGTTATCAACTGTAAACGTGCTCACTGACTTGTGACTTGATTTGGACTTGAGTCCTCTGACGTGCCTTTATTACCTTCTAGAACCAAAAATCAGAGTTGTGCTCACTATAGGCTGGTCCCTGGAGCATATGATCACACTGATTGATTGGTTGAGCTAGTGAGGGACTCGCTCAGCCAGTGCATTATACCAAATAAAAGGATTGTTCAACATTAAACAATAAGTTTAGCACAGATATATTTTCACTCACCTACATGAACACTGAGTGTTTTTCTTGCCGTCTTTACAGCACACTGTTCCTATTGATTTTATATAAATGGTTGTGCAGCGTATTCTGATGAATTGTAAACTCTAGTGCATAGGTGCCAACTCTCTGTCGCTTTGCTAAGAATGCTCTTTTTCTCACATGCACTCAAAGAGAGAAAGCAAGAAAGTCATACACACCATGTAGAATTGATGCACTACATGTAAAT
The DNA here is from genome assembly GCA_038088235.1 of Zacco platypus. NCBI lineage: Eukaryota > Metazoa > Chordata > Actinopteri > Cypriniformes > Xenocyprididae > Zacco > Zacco platypus. The sequence continues at coordinate 9,086,529 of CM076077.1, forward strand.
GGTAGTCTCTTGTTTTTTCCTGTCAAAATGACTGGGATTGTTTTGAATTGCTCAAGCAGAAGCCACTGCCAGATCCTTTAGTAGTGGGCAGAATGTGCAAGCGGCAATCTCATTGGCTAGCCTCATCTATTACGTCCACGTTTTGATTTCTGACAACATGTTTAATACTCATGAGCCCTGCAGCTGATTAGTAGTAGAATTAGTAATAGTAGTAGTATTTTATTAGTATTACTGTACTGACCAATATTTTCTCAAGCACAATATACACACACAAGCTGGTGAGTAAATTTGTCATATTTACTACTCAATAGGGATTCTTTTGCATAGAATTGTTCTGATAGATGTCCTCTACCTGTTTCCTCATTGTAGACAAGCATGTTTGACTTTGTTTTGTCTAAATAATGGCAACACTCATCACAGTTTGTATGGAAATGATTCAGAATCGCAGTGACACAGCTGCTTTCTAAATGACTATCCATAAACATCTCTGGCACAAATCTAGGTGTGTCTTACAACTCTGTAGATGCTGTTTTTAAATCACGTCTTGTACACTTTCTTTTCCCAGCCGGGATTATTCCTGATAACTGATGGACACTTTGGATTCTGTTCCAAAGAAATGTGCTGTAGACCCATCTGCCTATGATGCTGTGATTCACATCAATGTTTGTCATATCTGCCACAAGGGAGCGAGTGTCCTAATTTATGTGCGGAGTGAAAAAAGCATGTTTTATGGAGAGTGTCTGTCATTACGTGGCTCAGAATTACATTTCAACTGACATCACCCAATGCACATGCACTCGGTTTCGATGAAAACTGCATTGGAACACTTAATGGAATGAAAGATCTGCCGTTTCAAAAAGGAAGAAATGAAAGAAGGCTACATAAATTATGCCTCTTTGCATTTGCAATTATCCTGCTTAGAAAAGAGAGTCTCTGCAAAGGTCATATTTTGCTCATGCTTTAAAAGGGAGCAGATGACAAGCGTGGATTCCTCCTCACCTCAGGCCAAACATGCTCCCAGAATGCATTGCGGGCGCACAGCTGCAGCCACGCACAGCACAGGCAGAATGTCAGACTGCCCTCAGACGCTCTCCGACAGGCTAAAGAAAGGCCATTCGGTCACAAGCTGTTTACTGCACGCTCATGCCAGGAGCTTGGCGGAAACGTGCAATATACAAGCAACACAATGCTTTCTCAAAGTCTGCCCAAAGTGCCAAAATCTTACAATCATACTTATTGCATTTGGGTCATTCTCAAACAACATTGACTTTCTGACTTATAAAATATTATAAAATGTTGAATGTTTGAAGTTCAGTTTTTCCCATATTAATCTTTTTGTGATTTTTTTTGTATTTTTAAAATCAAATAATTGTTTAAGTTTATACTAATGTCAATGACATGAAGTTAATTATTTTTTATTATTAATTGGTTTTATTTTAGTTGCTTTCAATGTCAATTTCAATAAGTTCATTTAATGAAGTATTTTATGTTAACTTTTTTTGCACTGGAAAAACAAATATATCATATTTTTAATTGCTTTTATATTAGTTTCTTTTAAATATTAATTGCATTTTATTAAAAAATTAAAATTAAAATGTTTGCTTCATTGTTATGCATAAACTGGAAAAACAAAATGAGTATAAATAAATAAATTGTTCAACATTAAACTTATTCAAATATTAGGTTATTGAATGGTGTCTTTTATATATTTATATAATTTAAAATCTTATTTATGACTGAAGTGTCTAAGGACATGTTTGTCACTTTATTTTGAGAATGACCCATTTGCTGTCTTTTCCCCAAGACCACTCTGGAAGGACACACAATAACATCCTTTATTCTTATTTGTCCTTTTAGAGACGAAAATCACGCTATGCAGAGCTGGACTTTGAGGTCAGTGTAATGTAAATCTTTCCACAAATGACAGCAGTCTTGTGTGGTGCAGATTCATTCATCTCTGCAGAGGTTTTAAGTCGGGTTTTGTCTTGCAGAAGATCATGCATACTCGGAAGCGCCACCAGGACATGTTCCAGGACTTAAACAGGAAGCTGCAGCATGCAGAGAAGGACAGAGATTCTCCCCCAGTGGATGGGAAGCCTGGGAAGAGATGGAGTGTGTCGTCAGGAGGCAGCGATAAAACCAACCTTAGTGTACGAATTTACATTACTCTACATCTTACCCTTTTATACTTTTGTATTTGTTGTTAATGAAACATAAAGAAAAAGTAATATATTTATATACACACAAAGTACTGGCAAGAAAATTTGATCACGTCATTATCCATTGGTTGTTGTGGTATTAGCGGCCAATGAGCTTGCTGCTCAACATTCAAATACTTGCCATTGTTTGCTGTTAGCAGTCTGCAGCACGCTTTCAGAAACCCTCCACCTTCCCCAGCTCCACCTGTATAGATCTGTATAGAGGCACGGCAGTCAGGTCTTTTTTTTTTTAAACTTGGCGTTTATCGGTTGTTGCAAATGAACTCTTCATATATATGAAACTCCCCTCAGCTGGCGTGTCTTTTCGAAGCGACTGGCAGCCTTGTCACCTGATCTGTATACTGCGCTCTGATTCGCTAAAACTGACTTATCGGGTTGTGTTCACAAACAGCAAGGGTGCTTGACGGTTTCTGTTGTAAAACGTGAATTTGCGATGCCTTGACAGTGGACAATACTGCTTTTGTGACAAAGCAGATTTAGGGTTCAGAACGTGCTATATGTGGAGAATAACGCACTGCAGTCAGCACGGCAGCAAATGTACTCTTCATATATATATATTTTTTTTTTTTATTTTTTTACGTTGAAGTATGACCGAAACAATTCTTGTTGTTTTATATATATTTCACATTTAAAACATTCTTCTTTTTGATAATACAGGACAAGCAGCAGACCCCCAGTAAGCGGGCGTGGGAGGGAATCAGGAAGACCCACTCCCCACCATCATGGGTGCGTAAGGAGCTGGAGCCCCTACAGGCCTCACCCCTAGAGATGCAAGCCGTGGAGTGGGAGAAGGCCAGCGCCACCATCCCTCTGGTGGGCCAAGAAATCATGGACCTGCAGACGGAGGTCTGAAAGACCCCCAGAGCATACAGAGAAACAGAACAAACTCTACTCGCAGGGAGAAAAGGATAAGGAGATGGAATAATATTTGATCAAGAGTGCAGGCAAAAAAAGTATGCAAGAAAGACACTGAAAGAGAGTGAAAGCGACATGGCTGTGCAATTTTTAATTGTGTTGTTTTTTGTTTTTTTTGTTTCTTTGTTATCCTGGAATGGCCTTTTCCTTAATGTCAAAGCGAATCATAACACTTTCAAAAATCCAGGTCTGAGCCTGTTGCTATAGTAATGAGCTGGCACTACCAAGAACGGCTGAACTGGGCAAGTTAAATGGTGACCCGGGATGTTGCCATGGGAACATTGGGAGTGACTGACTAAAGGGAAGGACTGGAATTCAGGCTAAGAGCAGATGAGCCTTAGTGAGTGGCCTTCAATTTCTTACACCTCTGGATACACATTAGTGATCATGTCACATTTAAGAGCGTTATGGAATAGAGTGACATATCGCTACGACATAAATCTTTCAAACTGCCCGGCAGGAATCAGGTGTGCTACATGTCATTCAAAATCAATTTCTTGAGTATTCTTAGTATTATTATCATCATCGTTGTTGATCAGTGTGACACATGCGTACGCTTCGGGCACAAGAGGAGACGTGATTGCCCAAAGCCATCTGTATATGACTGTTAATCTGTCTCAAACGCCCTCCTGAACCAGTACAGCCCACAACTTAGCCACTGTGCTGTCCCATGCACCGCACCGACCTGCGGATCCTTCGAAAGTCGGTCAATGCCGAAGTGACGTCGGCGTGAGATTCAGTTTGGAAGCAGGTCGAGTTCCAGTTGGTGGCTTCATGAGAACCGAAAGGATTTCATTCACTTGATGTTTTCATCAGAATCACTGGAGCTGAGAGGCCTGAAACAAACTGCTGTGTCTCAGAATATGTGCAGAATCAAGTTTGAAAGAGAAAACGGCGATGAATATGAATATATAAATATATATTATAAATAGTCTTATATATGAAACTGCAGAGGGGTGTTATTCTCTGGTTAGATTGTGGTCGCACACAGAGAAAGCACAAGACTCACTCCTCAGAGTCCTGTTGTACAGCATTGTAATTATTTCCAGAAGAGTTCTACAAAATGAATTTTAGCCTATAAATATCTTTCTTACTGTGCTTGGGGACTATTGTTATCATTATTATAGATATCATTACGATTCTGAGATCCCCCACCCAACTCTCAACGGGTTACTGGACTATATGAGTGTTCTGTAACATCATGTAACAGTGTGTATTTCGGTATCACTGACTGTCACTCCAGATGATACGTACTTGCCTGAATCCTCCACTATGAACCCCCTCCCCTCCTCCTCCTCCTCTCCCTGCCTTTCCACACTTCCTTTTTTAATTTCATTGGGGTTTCTTTGTTATTGTACAGTTTTCAGAGCACAAAATGAATGTGTCATATTTCTAATAAAAAGTATATCTATATAATAAAGGGAAAGATGTCGTATTTATGGTTCGGCACAACTTTTTGAATTTGCGCAGACTGCTGTGTCTTTATAGATAGACTGACAGACAAATGCATAGAAAGATAGATGGATGGACGGATAGATAGAAAGACGGATGGACAGATAGGGACGGATATACAGTATGGATGGATGGACAGCAGACGATAGATAATTTACAGTACACTCTGTCAGTGTTACTATTGTTAACTAAAACTATTAAAATCATTTTCATTAATTGAAATGAAAGAAAATTAAAATTTTATTTAAAAACTTAAACTTTAAACCACTAACGAAAAATTTCAAATTTAATAACTGAAATAAAATAAGTTGAAGTCCTAAAATAACTAAAACTGAAATAAAAAATAGAGCTAAATAGAAATATTTTAAAGTAAAATGAATTAAAAACACATTAGAAAATAAGTAAAAATTTAAATAAAAACTACAAATATAAATACAATAATAGTATAGAAATAATACTAAAATAACACTGCATTCAGTGCACTGCATAAATCCACTGATAAAGATTTAACTAACTGTAAATGCTGATGATAATAAATGTTTGTTATTATTCGATTAAAAGAATACATTAGGATTGAAGTCACGGGAATGTGGTGGGAGGGAAATGTGGCCATGCTGCAAATGGAGGACATTAATTTCATGTCACCACAGAGCGGCCCAGTGTCCTGAACCTAATTATGTCAGCATTAGTTACTCAACACTTTTTTTTAGTGCATCACTGTTTGCAATAAAATGAAATGGAGTAGTATTATAGAAAATAGATTAGTAAAATGCCCATTAATAGACCCGCTACTGCTACAACAACAAATCATTTTTATGAATTGTATATGAAGTAAATATAGAGAAATAAGTATATCCATTGTATTTAGGTCGCAGTGTAGAGGTAAAAACAAAATATGATAAAAAAAAATAATAATAATAACACATTTGACTTTACAAATGCTAGGCACTCATAGAATTTAAGATTGCACGTATGAACACGCTCATGCATTTTTAAAAGACAAGGTCAATGTACTGGATACTGTATATATGATTCATGTAAAATAAAACACAAACCGAGGACATACACACAGCTGAGAGGGGAAAATCATAGCAGAGGAATATGAAAGTAATAATTTAATGAACATAACCCCACTGGCTTTGTCTCATTGGTGTGTGTTAATTTTTTATATTCAGTTCACTAATGCATAAGGACATCTGTATTCAAAATTTCCCATGTACTGAAGCGAAGAAGTCATGACAAGTTCAGGCTCTTTAGACCAATAAACAAGCCCATGAAGCCTATTTAATGCTTAGTTACAGTAGTGCTAAACAGATCTTTCAGACATTTATGAAGTGTATGTTATGGAAAAGGACCTTTTATAACCTATGCAGAAAGCTTGGTGAGATATGCTACAAACCACGGGGTGACTGGAGAACATGATATTCTTCTAATTAAACACCTTGAGCAAACGAAGCGTGTTAATATGAGACTGAACAAACTGCTGGATGTTTATCTCATATGGACATGAGAAAGCATGTTCTGACAAATGACTGTGTGCTGTAATAATTTGACCTCTGATCTGAACAGAACCTTATGGAATGTTTTGATTCCACCATCTAATTAAATAAGCACTAATGAATCGCACTACATGTAATGAAGCTCCGGCTTATTTATTTGAAAGAGCCTGGTGGATACTTTGATTCTTTTTTTTATTTTTCTGTGTGTGTGTGTGTGTAAATGTCAGCCATGCAAACTAGTCAATTCTGCGGCTGACATTTTATCATAAACATCCAATAGGCCAACAACATAAAAACATGATCATTCAAATGTATACAAACTAAATGCAAGTCTGGATTCATTTTTAAATAGCAGGGAGTGAAGCAATATGCGAAGTCTGATAATAGACTACGGCTTATCACCCATCCGTCTGTCAATCATTGCTTTTGTGTACTGTATGTTTCCCAAACAGTTTCATTTTTCGGCATATTTTTAACTGACAGATTATTGCCATTATTTGATAATACTCTGGTGTATGGAAGGTTGTTTCTGCCACCGAATAAAACATTTTAATTGTGACTTTTTATCTCACAATTCAAACTTTATTTCTCAGAATTGTGAGAAATAAACTTGCAAATGCGAGTAATAAAGTCAAAATTGTGAGATAAAAAGTTGCAATTACCTTTTTATTTTTTATGCAGTTGGGCTGAGTTTTTACATTAGTTTATGTTAAACGGTCCTGCAGTCGGGCAAATATTTTTTAAAAACACACATCAATTAATATGAGGTCATAAAAGGCACTTGCCTCATAATAGTTATACCCTCGGTTTCACAGACAAGGCTTAAGCTATAGACCCAGACTAAAATGCATGTTTTTTTCACTGAAAGCAACTTGTTTTTTTTTCTAAGGCACGTTCATAAAAGCTACTTAATTGCCCTAATTGAACTAAAGCCTAATTCTGGCTTAATCTAAGCCCTGTCTGTGAAACCAGGCCTTAAGAGTTTTAGATTTCACACTGCAGGACAACATCCTTGTATACCGTACGAATAGCATGTCCTGATTTTGCTGAGTGAGGATATTTTGTTGACATTCCTGTCCGAAAAGTTAATACCAATCATATACCTACTCCTAAACCTAACCCTATACCCTTAAATTATTCCTAAAATCAGAGGGAAAAGATGGGTGAATAACACTGATGTAGAACCACCTAACCCTAAGTCTAAACTTGACATGAATTCTAAACTTGTCCCTCAAACCTGATTGGATGATTGGAATGTTTTTCCAGGATCAACAAAGATGTTGATCCAGGAGCATATTGTTCTTTGTGAAATCAGGTTCTGCATACTGAAGAACATTTTGCAGTGTTGCTGACTATTTATATTACTATTATATTATATTTATATTAATTTAATTGTAAAAAAAATGTTCTTTCTGGGTTTCTCAGCACATAGTAACATTAAGTCATAAAATAACATCTAAATAGACAAATTACCTTTTTTACAAGGCACATCTGTGGGAATGCGCTTTCAGTCATGTCAGACGAGGCCTAATTAAATGTAATCTGGATTCAATTATATGGAAATCACTACTCTCAGGATTTCAGCCACGCAATTTTGCTCCATATGTGTTTGTTCATCAGGTAAAATTGACAATATTGCTTGGAAAGCACTCACTGCTGTCATTCCCATTAGTTCGATGCAGCTCCATCAAAAAATCAATGCAAATTTATATTGCACCTTTCACAAACACCAAAAGGCATTTGAAATAAATCAATAAATAACACTATACATTTATGTCTTATAATTAACATTTACACTACTGGTCAAAAAGTGGAGTCACAACAATTATTATGAAGCACAACCGATTTTCAACTTTGATAATGTTTCTTGAGCAGCAAATCAGGATATTCGAATGATTTCTGAAGGATCATGTGACACTGAAGACTGGCGTAATGATGCTGAAAAATTCATTTTTGCCATCACAGGAATAAATTACATTTTAAAATATATTAAATAGAAAACAGTTACTTTAAATTGTAATAATATTATTACATAATAGTATTTTTGTTTAAATATGTGCAGCCTTGGTGGTGAGCATAACAACAGACTTCATTTAAAAACATTAAAAATTCTTATTGAGTTCAAAATGTAGTTCTTCGGTACCAAAAGTGACACAAATAATGCAACATTCTTAAAATAATGAAGGTAGTTACTGTACTACATATACTGTAAAACCAAGCAGTGAAATTAATTAAATGAAATGAGTTTGTTTCACTCAAATAATAATGAAAATTCATTGTACTTAATAGAAAAAAGTAGCGTGAACTCAAAATTTGATTGTAGGTAGCTGAACTTAATATGAATGAGTTGCAGCAGATTTCCAATTCCCAGCATGCTTTGCGTCAGACTGGAAAATTGAGGAAAATTAATGTAACTTTATTATTTTTAGTTTGATGAACTTAAACCATTTAAGGCAATCGGTTTCCTCAAAACATTTAAGTAGCTATATAGTTGTTAAGACAGATTTGTTACCTGAAATCAAACTGAATGAGTGGAATAAACTTAAAACCTTGAAGTTGGATGATTGACTAAACCAACACTAAAATATGAATGAATTTAACTTAATTTATATGAGTTTACAGTACTCATACTTATTGGTTTCAAAACTTAAATGGTTTAAAGCAATCAGTTTCCTTAAATAGTTTGAGTTACCGTAACTTATTAGGTTTTACAGTGTTTTAAGGCAAGATTTGGTATTTAGTTTGAACCTGATGAGCAGCTTATCTTCAAAGGCCCAAACTGAATCACTTTCCTTATTGCATCAGGATCAACAACAATAAAAACCACTGAATTAGCTTCTTGCTATGCTAAATGATACAATAACAGTCTCAAGTGTACTATTTTGAAATGCTCTGTTTATATCCAACCTAACTGTTGATACTTTTCTAGGGAACACTGCCAACTTATCACATTTAAAGCCTGGGATTATGTCAGGATGACTTCCACGAGAGGCGTTTAGAAGCCTGTCAATGGTCCAGAATAGCACCCTTGGGGTGTTCTGGTTCTCAGAGACCAATTTAGCGAAATGAGCGTACCAGCCTGATCTAATTGCATTATTAAAAATAGATAGGTGCTGTCTGAAGGTATCAAAATTGACTTGCAGTTTCATCGTCCTCTATTTTTATGCAGCTCTTCACCAGTTTCTACTGCTGATATTTTAATTAATTCATTTTAAGAATTTGTAAGCAGGAAGTGCTTCAAACTTCAACACCATATTTTCAGTGCCATAGACCTCATTCAGAGCAGAACCATTGAAGGAATAACATTAAGGCTGTGAGGGAAAGACTTACCGTGTTTTCAATGGCATTCGCTGTAAAAAGCTGCATAAAGCTCCTTCTAGATCACTTATAATTTTCCACAGCTCATGTGTCATCTGTTGTTTTTTGTCTACTAAAGTTTCTTGAAAAGATATTTTTGCAGTGTTTTGTCACAGCCTCACTTTCATTCGCGTTAAAAATCCAAGATGGCGCTGCTGTGAATGAGGTCTATAGAATGGTTTGTTAACAAATAATACTTTGAGGATGACTAGTTTTTGCATTTGGTAAAATAAATATATATATTTTTTGTTTGACCGAAGCAATCATTACGTGTTAGGGGACATATGAAATCTAGTTTCCTGAGAAGGGGAACGAGACGCTGCGTCATAGTGTTGACGCTATAAGCCTGAAGTATGGCAACATGAGTCTCGTTCCCCTTCTCATAGAGTTACACAAAATAACTTTAGATGTTCCCTTTCAAAGTGTAAATTTGATGCTGCATCAAGTTGCCATACTTCAGGCATAGCTTCAACACCGTAAATATTTATTCTATAGACCTTATTCACAACAGCGCCATCTTTGATTTTTAAAGGGATTGAAAGTTAGGCTGTGAGGGATATAGACCTACATCTCTTCGGTGAGTAGTACTGTTATTTAATGTGTTTTTGGATTGTTCTGCTGACGAAACACTGCAAAAATATCTTTCAAGAAATTTCAGTAAACAAGAAAACTCCAGACAACATGAACTGTGGAAAATTATAAGTGATCTAGGAGCTTTATAAAGCTTTTTACAGCCTGTCGAGGCTGTGAGGGATAGACTTACATCTCTTCGGTGAGTAATGCTGTTTTTTAATGTGTTTTTGTATTGTTCTGCTGACGAAACACTGCAAAAATATCTCTCAGGATTTAAGTAGACAAAAAACTCCAGACAACTTGAGCTGTGGAAAATTATAAGTGATCTACGAGCTTTATATAGCGGATGCCAGTGTAAGTCTATTCCTCACAGCCTCACTTTCATATTTATCGCTGCTATGAATTAACATCTATTACACTGAAAATCACAAGTTCACACCTACATATAATTAAATTAAATAGTTTATGCATATTTGGCATTCTGTCAGAGGGGATGACTCTGAGCTCGTAATTTGCCCCGAACCCAGAGTACTCCCCCCATGCCAGGTTGGGATAGGAATAGTTAGATGTGAGGAGATGGGGTGGTTTATATACATATATAAAAAAGCTATATCTTTGTTTTGAATAAGCGACCTCTAGCAGCAAAATTTACATATTGTGCCTTTAACTCTGAAATTTCTGATAAATTTCTAATAAACTACAAAGAAACGGCAAACATTGAATTAAATGTATAATTTTGAAATATAAAGACAAAAATAGTATTTTTTTTATGAGACATACTCCAATTATCACATTTTACAGTGTAGAAGGATCATGTTTATGAGAGGAAATTCAAGATATTCAGCATGTTGAAGACCAGCACTGCATCACACATCAATTTACAGGTTAGGGGGGATTTTGCATGTCTCATTGATTCTTGTTTGTTTAAGAGTCTGCTCCAAAAGCTTTCCAATGGGAGGAAAAATGAGAGCTTTCAATAGCAAATTTTAAAAATTTCACCCCTGGGATTTCTTCCTCTGTCTCACTCGGCATCTTTGTCTGTGCTTACTGACCTCCCTCCAGCCTCCTGGTCTGCTCCGGTGGTAAATCTGTCTCGAATCCATCTGCTGTGACAACCACAGACAGGCCCTGATTTAAAGCCTGTCAGTCTCACTCTCAGACACTGAGGTCTGCCAGAGACGCCCAGCCACGGCCCATCCGAACTGATCTGTTTCTGCTTCTGTCAGTGATTAATGTTTCCCTAACACCTTCCTCAGAAAACACACGCTCACATTCATTCATGCACTTTCATTGACAGATGGGGATACACAGACTTGCATGGCTCTACAGGCTCATTCATACTTGACACATACAATAAAAAAGCCTAAGTGAAGAATTATGTATTGAAATCATTGTTTTTTTTTTATCCAGTGAGTATGTATAATGATCTATAAATGACTTCCTCACAAATTTAATTCATTGAGACTAGGGGCCAAGTATTTATTTAAAAGGAGTACAGACATCAGAAGTCCAAATAAAAACAAACTAGAGTATTCAAGTATTTATTATAAATGATTTAGCCATGGACATCATTAGTTTTTCTAAAAATTCACGTGCCCTCATAATCTTAAAATCATAATAAGGTTGATAAGAAAAGCCGTTTCATGCCGACTTTAACAAATAGTGTTGAGTAAGTAAGTGGCTCTATCTGAATTAAGTATTTTATATATATGAATAAGTAATTACTTTGAGTTCGCTAAAAAGTATGTTCTATATATTATGAATGTGCGTAGTATGCAGGGTTGGGGAGTAATGAAATACAAGTAACTTAGTTATGTATTTAAAATACAAAATTTGAGTAACTGTATTTCATTAGTTACATTTTAAATGGGTGGTAATCAGATTACAGTTACATCTGAAAAGTATTTTAGATTACCAAAGTAATTACTTTGAATTTTAATGTCATTGAAACATTAATGTAAACATTACTGGATGATCTACGACTGTTTTCATGTTTTGCGACAGTTGTTTGAGTCCCTTGTAATTGTAAAAAAGTTAATTGCAACTTTTTATTTCACAATTCGGCTTTTTCCTGGCAAGTGCGAACTTGCATCTCACAATTTACATTTTGTCATTTAGCAGACGTTTTATCCAAAGCGATTTACAAGTGAGGAAAACAAACAAGCAATTCTTCATGAATTGGCAAATAACAATAATAATAAAGCTAGAGTAGGAAGGGAAAAGGGAAGGATAGGGTTTTTTTTTTTTTATGAGGGGATTAAGTGTTCACAGAAGAGATGAGTTTTCAGCTGTCTCTTGAATATTGCCAGGGATTCTGCGTTCCTGATGAAAGTAGGGAGATCATTCCACCAGCAGGGAGATGTGAACGAGAATGTTCTGGAGAGTGATTTTGTGCCTCTCTGTGACGGTACCACAAGTCTTCGTTCCTTTAGCGATCACAGGCTTCTGGTGGGGACGTAGCGTTGTAGCAGTGTGTGGCGGTAGGAAGGTGCAGAGCCTGTGGTGGATCTGTAAGCAAGCATCAGCGCCTTGAACTTGATGCGAGCAGCAAGGGGTAGCCAGTGCAAAGAGATGAAGAGGGGCGTGACGTGGGCTCTCTTAGGCTCGAAGACAATTCTGAATTTTTTTTTTTTTTTTTCAAAAATCGAAGATTTAAACTCACAACTGTTTTATAAAATCAGAATTGGGAGATATAAATTCATAATTGCAAGTTATAAAGTCAGAATTACATGATAAAAATGCAATATTGCAATATTGACTTTTTTTTCTTGCAATTGCAAATTTATATCTCAACTTCTTTGCTTGCAATTCTGACTTTTCTTATATATCTCATAATTCTGACTCTTCTCAATATTGTCAGTTTATATCTCATAATTTTGACTTTTCTCATTATTGTGAGTTTCTATCTCATAAGTCTGATTTTTGTCAATATTGCTAATTTATATCTCATAATTTTGACTTTTCTTATTATTGTGAGTTTCTATCTCATAAGTCTGATTTTTGTCAATATTGCTAATTTATATCTCATAATTTTGACTTTATAACTTTACAACAATTGCAACTTTATATCATGTACTTCTGAAAAAAAAGTCAGAATTGAGAGATAAAAACTCACAATTACCTAATTTGTGTGTGCTGCATAATTATTAGTATTCCAAAGTATTCTAAAGTATTAAGATTAAGTTACAAAACTTGATTAATCTAACGAAATAGTAACTACTTTTTAAAGCATATATTTTGTAATCTGTAGTGAAATACATTTTAAAAGTAACCTACCCAGCCCTGGTAGTATGAATAGACCTATTTTGTGTTTGCATGATGTGATTTTGTGGGCGGAGCCAACCTGGTGGCAGAAAATGACAGTTCTGCAGTAGCAGTCTGTGGAAGCCACGGAATAAAAGAATTTAAAAAGTTAATTTAGTTTATATCTCACAATTCTTAAAACGAAAAACAGAATTGTGAGATATACTCATTATTCTGTCTTTTTTCCTAAGAATTGAAGAATATAAACTCACCATTGTAAGTTGTAAAGACCAAAATGGGAGATATAAACACGCAAATGCAAGAAAAAAGGTCAGAATTGACCGGTCGCAGGCAGTTTGATTGACAGTCGATCTGACCAATCATAACTCCGAATCCGCCATTTTGTCCTACAAAGCACTCAGGGGAGTTAGTAGATTAACGTTGGTGAACATGAACTTGAAAAATTGTGTGTATTCACGTCTTTCCGCGCTTGAAACAACATTCCCTCTGAAGTCCATTCATGTTTATTTGATGCTATAAATTAACTAGTATGAAGAGATGATCGGTTCACGAGCCGTTTGAAGGAGCTACAGCGATCTGTCACAACACATTAAAGAGCCGCTATACGGTATTTATTGTTTAAATTTCTTTAAAAAATTACAATATTTTAAATATGAAATATGCTCTGTCTTGTCTGTCAACACGTTGTCAATGTCCTCTTTGCTCCGCGATGTATTTTTCACTCAGTGAGAACATGATGTGTGGCGTGAGAGCGCATGGCTTGTCGGACATAGCAACAGTAACTAAAGGGGGCGGGTCTTTGCAAAGGGACAATTGGTCAATAGAATTCTACATTCACCATGTTGTCATTATCATGTGACCTACCAGCGTCAGTTGTGTCGCTTCACTGCCATTCACAAATCTCTCCGATGGCCTCATGGGACAGTAAAGTGTCCATCGCATGCACACTTCAGAATCTCTCCAGAAGTAGTAGGTCATACTTTTAGCCAACCCTTTTATGAGTACTGTGAATTTCTTCGTCACATACTGTTTTTAGTCAACTGTATAGCATAAAGAAGAACGTGATTTCGGAAGCCAGTGTCTTGTGGTGCCATAATTGTCCATGTATGGATCATCTAGTCTTGGCTGTCCACCAGCAAAGAAAATAACAGATCTATTAGATATTAAAATCACCTTCAGCATTAAAATTCAACAATAATCATAAATTTCAACATGGAGTCCAATTGCGCCAGCAATAACTTCTAATGGATATTGTTGCTTGCATAATTGGAAAAGCTATTAAAAATAAATGAACAACAATACGTAGTTTGCATAGCAGTATTTGTCAAACATCAGTCACTTTTTCAAGATATAATAGCTGAGATATGAGCATCCAAAATGGGAAATTATACTTTGAAGCATTTATATTTTAGAAGAAAAGTGTGTTTTTAGTCCTTTAAGCAATGAAAAGAGGTGAAAATATTCTATATGCATGTTTCACTCACTAATCTGCCCCTGTAATCATAATTTGAGTAAAAAAAGAATAAAAGTAGTCAAACTGCATTGAATTTTTTGTATATGAACATTATTGGAGTTTTGCAAAAATGTGGGTGTCACTGCTGGGCTGAGGATGAAGATGAGATGAGGTGATAAACAAACAAACAAAGGAGAGTAATCTAAATGGCTTCCAAGGTTGTGAATCAGTATATATCGTGTACACGAATTTGGGCACTGGTAAGGACAGTATGGACACTAGCTCACTACACATTTAGACATGTTCCGGCGATGTGACAACGTCATCATTGTACAACATCACTACTGGTATTTGCAGTATGAAGAACAGCATGTTTTAATGTTATACAGTATGATAATTACTTTGATTGTTACATATACATGCAACATTTCAGCTGTAAATAAATGATAAATGTCAGCTAGATTATGTTTATCACCTGTCTAGCGATGTATATTTATGATGAATTATAATGAAACAATGATTTTAAAAAATATCTATCGCACGTCATTATGTAAAGTGAGTTAGCTCACGTGGTTTGTTTCACACTTCAGAGCTTTCATTAAGGGAACATAGTGAGCACTGATGCTCCCTGGTTTTCATGAAGCATTATGGGACTTTTAGGGAGCAAAAGTGTCAGTGCTCTGGTAGGACAGTCCTTAAAATGTCTGACTCCCTGATCAGTGTTGATTGAGACACACGCTGTGTCCAAAATCACGTACTGTCTGATTGGGTACTACATTTGACCGTTAAAAAAACTATGTTCTATATATAGTTATATATATAGTATATATATGTATGAATATGGGTAGAATGAATGAAATTCAGACGTACATCCGCCATGTTGTTACTGTCATGTGACTTACCAGCGTCAGTTGCATCGCTTCACTGCCATTCAAAAAATCTCTCCCATGACCTCATGGGATAGTAAAGTGTCCATCAAAATCTTTCCACCTGCTGTTTTTCTAATACCATGTATTGGGACATAATACTCTCTCACGTACTGTTTTTCGCATACTATATAGTAAGGAAGTATTCGTTTTCGAATGCAGTGACATTTGGCATACTCTAACATACTATGCTATGCATCCATTATTATTGTAAAGTTATGTGCTTTTAGACATATGGTAGTTTAATGCTGTCTTTTGTGATGCTTTGCAAGAGCAGCTGTGTGTGTGTGTGTTCCCTACGTTATGGGGACCAAATGTCCCCACGGGTATAGTAATACTAGTAAATTTTGATCTTGTGGGGACATTTTGTTGGTCCCCATGAGGAAACAAGCTTATAAATCATAAAGAATTATCTTTTTTGAAAATCTAAAATAGCAGAACATTTTCTGTGATGGGTAGGTTTAGGTTTAGGGGTAGTGTAGGGGGACAGAATGTATAGTTTGTACAGTATAAAAACCATTATGCATATGGAATGTCCCCATAAAAAATGACGTGTGTGTGTGTGTGTGTGTGTATGAGCGCATTTATGTGTTTAAGAGAAACGTGGCTTTGGAGAGTGGGATCGTATGCTAGCAGACTTAGCATATCCCAGATCACCAAGCTCCTTTAAAATAAAAAGTTAGAAAAAAGGGG
Source organism: Zacco platypus (assembly GCA_038088235.1). Lineage (NCBI taxonomy): Eukaryota > Metazoa > Chordata > Actinopteri > Cypriniformes > Xenocyprididae > Zacco > Zacco platypus. The sequence goes on from CM076077.1 coordinate 9,102,880, forward strand.
GTTACTTTGACTTTTAATATTCTGTATATTATTCGTTGGGAAATAATAATAATAATAATAATGAATCAGTTAATAATACATTTAAACAAAAAATATTATCTATAGAAATTGCTTTGTTTGAGTTTACAAGTTTAGTGTTTTATGGTCAGCTTTCATCTAGCCTTTACACATTGCTATCTTAACCTAAGACATGATTCGTTCATTAGAGACTCACAATATAGGGTATGACCAGAGAAAATTCAGTGTGCATTAAACATTATACCGAGCACAAGTGGCACTCTCCTTCCGAGCCAACATTCTTGATCAGCTTACACTAACTCCACAAAATCAAAATAAAATGCACTGCATGAGCAGTCAATTACTAATAATGACGTCTCTACCTTCCTGAGGTGTTCGAATAATGCCGTAACTAAAGCTACAAATGGATACCGTTGCGAGGGAGCTCTTCAGAGCGCGCAATCTGCCAGAAAAGCTTTCATGCTAATGAAGGAGAGTGAAGCGGTGGCGTTCACTCACTGTAGAAATGAGTCACAGGGCTGCGGTCGGGCTAGAACAGCTAGGCTCTGGCGGTAATGAGGAGCAGCAGAGCCAGCCTATTCCCCGTACATTTTGTTGCCGTCAAAGCCCAATTTCTACCTGGATAAAGGGAGCCAACTTAAAAGGGACTTCATAAAGATATGACGATATTCCATTACCGCACCCCGTTAGTCAACAGAGCGGAGATGTAGCCAATAATCAGCAGCGCATGTCTGTGAAAGGCTGTTTACATGGGGAACATGGGTCGTCCTTATTGCTTTTAGAAACGGACGTGGACGTTGTTTTAAAAAATATGAAGGTTGAAACGTATCTTTGAGGGTACATTTTTCATCTTTTGTTCTGAGTTTTTCATTTCCTGTAAAACACAATATCCTGTCCAAAAGGGCAATTATTCAACCGCCAGCATCTCTGCGCACTAGCATTCAACACGTAGATGTAAGGCAAATTACCATCTAATATATTGTAGAAAATCTGGAAATACACGCAGAAATGATTATGTATTCATACAATATTTAGAATTATAGTTTCAAGCATATTTATGATGTCTCAGGGGCTTGGATATATATATTCTATAAAGGACGTTTTTCCCTGAAGAGTATTGAAAGGGCAGTTTTAGGTGAGTGGCTAATTGAGTTCATTTTTATCGTAATTGGTAGAACCCTATAAGGTTTCTAAAGCACAAGTGGCAGGAAGTAAATTGCATTTGCACAAACTTTATGTATTTAATGATTAATAATTTCTGTAGACTGCTATAAATCTCAATGACTGGAATTGAAGTGCAGAGATTACAGCTGATAGCTAGTAGCACAATCATTAATTTCAATAAATACAGTATAGAACTCTTCATCTCAAAAACTAAGCATTGTAATTTCAGGGTGAGGAAACTGTTGATAATGTTACAACAGCTTAAGAAGGGGTCATCTTTTCTTGATGTTCAATATTGCATTGATCAGCGTCAAACAGATTGTCACACCATTTTTTTCCCACCTAGCTAATCAACCTAGAAATGATTTGTGGATTTTAAAACACAAGAAAAAGTATACTAATATACCTTTTTAATATAAAAAAAATGACAGTCAATCGAATGCATTCTAGAAGGCTTTTACAAATTAGTTTGCATGCTTTCTTATTTTGGGCATACATAAAATTACTGTCATCCCTGTACGCATTAAAGAGATTTATCCTTGCCGAGTCAGATGAAGACATTTGTCAGATCACAACAGACATTTTAATTGCATTTTAAATGCATCGATATAAGGTGGCTATCTAGCAGAGAAATGACATAAAGCAATGTTATAACATGCAGTGTGGGGAGTAACATATACATTTGTTGTGTCCATTTATACCTACACACAGCAATTTTTATTGTGCCTCTCAGATTCCTTGTGCTTTCCATCTCACATGGTGAGACAGACTTAAAAGGGCCTTTCAATGAAAATATCAGGCTGGGAGATGCACTGCCTCTGTATTTAGGATCTATTGCGGCAGTCTAGGAATGGTTTATTGGCATGGCTCAGCACTCTTTGCTCTCTGAAAGTCCTTATTATTCTACCTTCATTCTCAATTTTGTTCTTTCCTTCTTCTACCTCAACAGAACCCTAAAATAAGAGGAGCATCTTGTAAAATTAAAGCTTTTTATTTGGACGTTAAACTTATAATTCATAACATATAACTGTTATTTTTTATTGAATTTTATCATCAATTATTAAAATGTTATTAATTATCAAGCTAAATTGATATGTAATTGCAATTATGTCATTATTTGTTATTTCATACAATGAAATTATATCATTAATCTTTAACTCATTGTAATACAATTGATTTGCATAAATCATTTATATGCTAAATATGACATGTTGATTCCCTTGGCAACTTATCACTGTGGAAAATAGTCTTTTTATACAGACTCAAAACCTCCATGCAGAGATCGTCTGTCCTCAGCGCTACCTCTGTGTTTTAAAGCTCCCTGCTGGGATCACACTCCTGAATGATTTTATCTAGCTCAAAATTTCACATCAATGGCTCATTGTATAACCATTATCTTTATTCCCATCCTCTCAGTCTCAACTCAAAGAATGCAAAACACTTCCCACTAGTTGATTTTACTTCTTCCTTGCTCTCAGAGTTGTCTGGTAGGCTTAGAATGGTGTTTTGACAGCGCTGCTGAAAGATAAGTATGTGTTGGCATACTCTTCATCAGAGGAAGGTCTCCGGCTGACGCTGAGGGTGAGTGACAGTCTGGGGGTGGAATGGATGTTCTTGCGTAAAGCTGGTGTTAGTGAGTGGCATTGCAGCTAGGTGTTTTCTACAGCTCAGTCATTAAAGCTGTTTAATGGCCACGGCACCTCCCACTCAACAGATGGCTCCAGTTCAGGAAATCACGTTATTTCCAAGAATAACAGTAGACTCACGCTACTCTTGCATTCCGTTTTCTCGATCAACTTTTGTGGAGAAAGTTACTACTTAGTAATTACACTAGAAAGACTTTTGAGAACAAAGACTTGGCAGCTGAAATCCTTAAAGGAATAGTCCACCAAAAAATGAATCAATAACAAAGTTTCAGTGAGTAACAACTTCAACCTGATCTATTCATCACACAAAGTGATCAGATGACTTTACAGTACTTTATTATCGACCTTGACACTGACAGCATAGATTCTCATTCGCTTTCATTATACTGAGTAGAGTGGCTAGAATTTCAGTTACACTTTATTTTACAGTCCCGTAGTTACATTGTAATTACTCAAATAAGTACTGAGTACTATTAATTAACTACATGTAATTACTATAGAGTTACAGTTAGGGTTAGTGTTTGGTTTAGGGTTAGTTACTTGTAATTATGCATAAATTACTGTTAATACCATAGTAAGTACATGTAGTAATGTGTAACTATGGCACTGTAAAATTGTTACCGAATTGTTACCGAATTTTCTTCAAAATTCCAACTTCTGTTTGAGTATATAGGTTTGAAACAGCATGAGGGTGAATAATGGAAAAAAATTGGGGTTACAGGGCATTTTTGGGTAGGAAACTTGGTATCACCATAATGAGCCCAGATGGTTTTAACTGACAATTTAGCTTGGTTTCTGTATTTGCACACACATCAGGATGTGTCATGAACCTCTGTAAACTGGAGATAAACAGATTTTTTTCCATTATGTCAAAGTGAGTTTGTCTTTAAAATCAATTGCATTGTAATTCAGGTCCTTACTACAGGAGATTCTCTTTTAGAGTCGGTGATGTGGGATCACAGACTAGAATGGACTGAATAAATGGAATAATTATATCGACTAAGTGTTGAAGAAACCATGCAGTGGGAAAATGGCAGGGGAAAAGTGTTTCTACTGCTCAATACATAGAGTCTCTCTCGCAAACAAAGAGGACACATTACTGCCAGCTAAATTCTGTGTATTGGACACATAGTCAATCTTTGAAATCCCCTTACTTAGAGTAAATCTCATGAATGACCCAGCTGTCTTGGGGTTTTTTATGGGTATATCCTGCACTAATTAAGAGATCAAGAAATTTGATCAATTTTCCATATATCATTTCATACCGGTTGTGTTGAGTTGGTGAATCTCACAAAAACATTATTTCACATGAAAATCAAAACAAAATATAAGAAAGTATATTTTCCCCATACAATACAAAGCTTATTTTAGTACAAATCGGTTTCAGGAAATTTTCTTGGTTTTGTGTTTTGTTTTGTTTTGTTTTGTTTTTCGTTGCTTCCTTCAGACTGTGTGGAGGTCCATAGAGGGAAATCTCTTCTTTTTTCATCTCTTATTCAGAGACTCAGTGATAATGTCATTCTGGCCATGGTCTTTTGCCTCTCAGACATCACGTAAGGTCACGGCGTTCAGTGTTAAATGCAAATAGGTCTGTGAGTGCCATTGACCTATCAGCACTACTCAGAGAATAACCTCTCCTTGTACGACACTGAATATTTCACTGGGACTTGCAGAATGGTGCCAGAAGAAAAAGCTTCCAGTTGGAACATAGCGTCCGGGCGATTATACGCCATTCACAGCATTCAGTTGAAGCAACAAGTATGACAAAAATATCTCAGGATTCCGTGCACTGTAAAAAAAAATTAGTGTAATATTAACTGTGATATACTGTAGTTGCAGAGTCGTTTACTCCACGCTGTCTCGTCTCATATTTGTATCCGGTTTTGGTGCGCAAAACTATTTAAGTACTTCATGTAGGACTATTGTTGTAATATTAACCGTAAAATACTGTAAAAACGCTACAGAAAAAAAAAACTGTTAATAGATTAACAATAATTCCCATACTATATACAGGGAAAAACTGTAAAAGATCTAACCGCACATTTCAAGTAATTTTTACAGTAAAATATTGTAATACCGTTTTTAAGAAGTAAAAAATGCAAATCAAATGATAACTTACAGTAATTTACATTTTATGTTACATTTTCTGTTTAATGAATGTTAATAGCATTATTAAGTGTCATGTGTGTTACCATGATGGTGTTTTGTGTTTGCGTGAATGACTCTGTGCACCTTATACTATAATATTCCCATTGTAATATTCCAATTTATGATGATCCTTTTAATGATTCTTCACATGGCTTCCTCTTTTACCACCTGCACTATTATGGTGGTTCTCAGTACATGTTAAAGGTTCAAAATAGATTTTGGTAGCAGTGTGCAGGGCTGGGCGATATGACGATATCGTTTGCACAAAATAAAATGTCTATTGTAAGACACTTTGCTATATCGCTTTTTTCCGCCTAATTGGGATTGAACGGATAAATACACCCATGTGTCAAAGTGACCATTTATGTCTTAAGTGAAAGTACTGTTGAGAAAGACAAGACTTGAGTAAAATAGGTGCAGTCAGTCCTAAAGGGACAGTATCCAAATGTACCTGCTTTCATTATTAATGCTAATCGAACAACAAAAAAGAGAGAAAATCTCTCATTGCTTGCTTTTGTAACTTTAATAAGAGTAAGTGTATATTTAATTTAGACAGTAAAGACAATGCATTGTTTTTTTTATACATTTGATTACGTTATACTTTATGTAGTATTTCCAGTGCTTGAAGTTTTTCAGGTTTTCTTTGCTCTTTCAGTTTATCACTGTTTACTCGTCTTCAGTAAGCTTGAGAGTTTTTTTAGGCTAGTATTATTTTTTTAAGTGATATTGAAATTGGTCATAAGAATTATGAAATTTTAATGGTATGAAAAATAAACATTTTATTTAAAGCAAAAATTACTCATATCGTGATATAAGATTTTGGTCATATCGCCCAGCCCTAGCAGTGTGCTTTGTTGAATTTACTGTAAATTACAGTTTTATACTGTAAAATTTATAGGTTGTTCTTTAAACATATTTACAGAGCAACCTGTAAATTTTACAGTATAAAACTGTAATTTACAGTAAATTCAACAAAGCACACTGCTTTTTTTTACTAATTATTCTGGCAACCACAGCTGCCAGGATTTTTTTGTAAAAACAACAGATTTTTTTACATTGGCTTGAACAGAATTTTATGAAGACTGCGTCTCAGGCTATGTGTTTATTATTGTTTAAAGCTAGACATGAATGCAAGTGAACAGAACTGACAGGCATGCAGCCCAATTGATTAGAGACAGCCTATGACAGGTGAGAGGGAAATGCCATGGCTGAAGAAGGAAGACAAACGCAAAGAGAGTTCGATCCTCTGTGAAGAGCCCCAGCCAGACCGTTGAAGAGGCATATTGATCAAGGCTTTTGTCTGCAACCATCTTAGTAGGATCAATCATTTCTTATTCAGCCCACCTGAAAAGAAAGACTTTTCAACATTGTCGAGCATTATAGGTATACTCACAATGTCCCGTTCCAAAGAAAGGCAACTGAACTAGTCTACCTCCTAAGATATCTAATTTTTACCTCAATTATAAGACTGCGGAAAAACAAGAAATCCAAGATGGCTGACAAAGCAAAAAAAATGTTGACAAATAATACTTTGTTCAATAATAAAAAATATTATCTAGGAATTCAAAAGCAAATAGAAATATAGAAATGGATAAAAGTATTACATATAGAAATTGTAATAACCCAAAATAAAATAATTTGAAAAATGAAACAAATTATTTATATTATATAATATATATCCATATAATTTTTTTATTTTATTTATTTATTTTCCTTTACAAAATAATGTCTTAAATCGGCTTTGTTTTGCCTTTGCATGCATTGATTTGATACCAATGTATAGCCTTCTAAATCAGTCACTAAGGTTCGATACCAGTTAACATGTTGTCTTGGAAGTCAATGTAGGGAGTAAGCAGTGAGGCAGCTCAATAGATTTTGAAACTGAGTTTCTATTCTGAACTGAAACTAGCATTTCACCATGGCAACCATGATGGTTTAGTCACAGAGTCAAATAACTGCCCCGACTCATAAGTCTCTCAGGATCATTTTTCATTCTCCATCATAAGAGCTGTTTCGCATTGGTTCAGTTTTCAGTAAGCTGTGAGTCACTGGCTATAACAGGTGAGGCATTCTTTAGCACCCTCAGCAGTCTCCTCTTCAGAACATTTCCATATGTGAGAGGTGTTCACACATAAATATATATGCCCCTATCATCATGGTCCTCAACATCTGAAATAATGTGGCCGTGAATGCCTCTTAGGCTTTCTATACAACCCACACTAAGGTCACCCCACCATTCCTTCCTTATCTTCTGATTCACTGTTTTACACCAGGTTTAAACTTCCCATTCCCTCCCTCTGTATATTACAGTGGACTGTCCTCAAGGGCTATTATCATTCAACAGGCATCATTTTAAACAATCTGTCGGTAGTTTAGGGGAAAATGTCCTTTCTAATATTTTTGAATATGGTTAAGTGAAAATATGTATATTTTATTGTCATGATAAAAAAAAGTGTTAATAAAATTTTGTCCAACAGCATTTGGACTTGATTGTTCTTAACGCATGTTTCATCGAAATGCCAGTAGGTGACAAACGACTGATTTTATGTGAGTCATTTGCTCATTCGATTCGTTCAAAAACGCTAATTCATTGAGGAACGAAACATGAGTAAGTCATTTAATCATTCGCTCAAATGATCCATTCAAAAGCTTTGGCTGCATCCAAACTCTTAAAAATGCTGCCTTCGGAGGATGCATTCCTCGCAGGCTCCATGTCCGAATCCAAGCTTCACTTCCTGTCTCCTGAAATATATTCAATTGATTGATTTTTTTGAAGGCAGCATAGCTGTATCCTTTGCTGCCTTTGATATCCTGCAAACCTGTGCGTTCCATTCTGTGACAGTTAAGCTAAAACAGAAATATGGTGTCTGAAAGTTGCGGTTGGTGGTCAGTTTGTGTGTAAATATAAGTTTTTTGACTATTGTTTTCTACTTTTGATGTCATTTCTAGCGAGAAATTACTATTGTACTTTTATGTAAGTAACTGGCAATATTGCATCCTAAAAGAAAGTTATACTCAAAATTAACTTCTTGTTCAGTAGATGGAGGAGTAGGGACACGCTGTCACCTAACTAAGACATTGATGACCAAACTTGAAAATACGTTTTTTTTTCTTTCCTTTTTTTCTGTCCGGTTCATGCAACATTAGTTTGCTATGAGTTTTTTATGGTACACTCCTTGTTTGTATCCGTGAGACTGAGCGAACATTTTTTTAACGAAAGAAATAATGGATATGTTTTGGACATAATGGATATTTGTTAATGACAATAAGTTTCAGAAAGGATGGAGAGTGAGTGTTTTTTGTGTAACTAACCATATTTTAGAAACACATAGTGAGATAAAGTTGATAAAACCTGGTTTTGGGGATGTACTCATTTGTAAAAATGGTATAAAAATAAAGCAAATATTATAATATAAAGCAAAAGTTTTTTTATTGTAAAAATGCAAAAGGTTTTTCTTTTAGGGTGGTGGTGTGAGTTAAAGTTATGTTATAGTAAGCTGTATATAAAACAATTGAAGTGTCCCCATTTAGCTATAAACAAGTGTCATGTGGCATATTTGGTTTCCATTTTATATGCACATTACAGATATACAGATAGTTAGGTCATTATGGGCCTGTTTTGTAAGAGTATATAATAATAAAAAAGCAAGTTTATATAATGCTCCATTAGGCTTTGTTAATCTAATTGTTATTGTTTTTATATTAGGCTAAACTGTTTCTTTTTTCACCCTTCTTGAGGAGTTTTTCCTCATCTATTTCACTTTTTCATTTTCTGTTGGGGTTGGCATTTCTGCAGTGCTGCATGAGGAGGATAGGACATTGTAACTGCCTCAGGCTCTGTCAAATAAATCATGTTGTAGCAATTAAACTGCTCTTCTGTTCCCTAGATACCTGGAGAGAGCAGACTGGAGTGATTCAATGCACTTTTAAGTTAGGAAACACCCTATTTAAAAAAAAATAGATAAGGAAAAGAAAGTGGGCACATTTAGGCTTTCAGCACTTAAAAAGCAAAGACAAAACATTAATAATTCAGCGAATCAAAAGTGTGTGTTATTCATTTTGGTGTGTGTGTGTGTGTTTTTTGACAAAAGAAACACAATACAAACCAATATTTATTAACCTAAACTCTTATGATTTCCTACAATTTCTGCCAGCCACATACTGGAAAACACTATCCAATCTCTTTTATCACCTGCTTTCACCAGTGGCATTTCTGGCTCTTTATTTCTGGTTAAGCACGTGTCTGTTGCCAAGCCCAACATAAGAATATGCTCAAACTAGCTCCTAGTCATTACACATCTTGCAAAAATACATTGAAAACATCCACATTAGTTATCCTAAGACAGTGCAAATGATTTCATACAACTTGCATGATCAAAAGTATAAGAAAAATCAAACATAAAACAAAATACAATAAATAGTGGCCAATTATCTAAGGTCAAGTCATAATACCTCAAAACCAGCATCCATGCGATTTAATAAAATGAGTGGTGGATCTTTAACTACATTAAATAAGGTATTTTAAAAAGTTATATGATTACATGATTCAGCCAGTCTCAAGCACTCTGTTTTGATGAGAAGAGACTGATTTTTGTCTTTTACAAATATTAAAAGAAATAAACATCAATATGAAAGAGGAAAAGCACCATTTCCCATGTAAAACATTTTGTCTAGCATTTCCCAATTTATCCTTCATCCTCATTTGCTTTTGTTTAGGATGTGAATGAAGTTGATTATAGTACTAAAATGCAGTATTATGAGGGAAAAGAAGCAGTACTTCTTAGTATGGCATAGTACGGAAATGAATTTCAAAAGGGCTACATTTGAGCATTTAAAGGTGTGCTATAGTTATAATAGCAAAAAGCTCAATGCATCTTTACCGAGTCAGGAATTTGAGACAAACTAATCGGTGTAAGTGAACAGAAGCAGAAGTACGGTAGTATTTATCTGGCTATTTTTGTGTACATCCACAGGAATGAAAAGCAGTGACAGAGAGAAAGGTTTGGGGCAAGATAAATCTGTCAATCTCCTCTGTGCACTCTTTTTGGGTTGCAGGAGTTTTTAGGGATTATTTGCCCGACTCTGCAGTAAAAGTCTATCCGAGTACTATCTGACTCTTTCCACAAAGTCAATTTGTCGTAAAGTATCAAAGAAGCACTCCCAAAGAATGGGATAAAAGATTTATAAAGGCTGTCACAGTATCTAATGGTGCTGGTTAACTCGAATCCTTCGGTTTTCTCGCCAGCGCCCACTAGAGAAAGTCCCAAGAGAGCGAATGCCTTCTGGGGCGTCCGCTGTGTAGTTAACACTATAAACTGGACACTGCCTTAGAGAGCAGCAAAGTTCAGTCTCAATCAAAAGGGTCTGATCAAAACTGGCCTGATTGCTTAGATCTACCAAAGCCCGGTAACCTTTTATTGACCTTTCTATAGCTTTCATCCCGCTTACTGGATTCATTTACAAAGGCTTCAAAGACCCCAAAGGTACAATACTACAAATATCCTATGCTTTTATTTTCCTGGTTTTGGATGTTTGATCATCTTGCAAGTTAATCAATATACTATTTTTTATCAGCCTATTATTATCTTTTGAAAGCAGAGCTTTATGACAACATCTCGCAAGCCAAGAGCAAGTTAGATATTATTAGATTCACTGTCATTACATAAAAATGTGAACTGAGACCTGACATAACCACAAGAGCCGACATTTGATTTGCACAAACTCATCACCAGAATAATCCGTTACAATTATTGAGCAAGAGAAAATGCGACTCGGAACTCAGCCAGTTCATATGAAAACACACACAAACAGACCATGCGTATCATAGAGGCTGCCACTGAAAATACACAAGACAATAATGAGAGGCACAAAGCTGACAGAAACAGAATAAAGTCAACACACAAAGAAAATTGGATTTTGCTTCGCTTTATTATAAATGCAGTTGGAGATTGAATGCTGTCATTCATTTTTAATTTTGTATTAACTCCGAGATCTTGTTGCTCATAGAGGCTTCATTAACTGTTCGAGTAAACACTGGGATGTTTTCTGCATGAAGCTTGATATAATACTGTCTGTGATGATTGTTGCTCTGTCGGCTTGGCTTGTCTGACCGACACAGGTATTGAATATTAAAGAAATAGTTCACTGAGAATTATCATTCTTGTCATCATTTACTCATCCTCATGTCATTCCAAACCCGTATGACTTTCTTTCTTTCATAGAATACACTAAAAAGTGCTTTTGATGGTTCTTTTGTATCCTTTTTGATGCTTGAAAGCGTCAGTTTCCATTCTTTGTAATTGTATGAAAAAGAGCGACGAAATGCATTCTCCAGAATGTCACTTTTTGTCTTCCATTGAAGTAAAGCAGTCTTGTTTTCTGTGCACTTCTGGTTGTTGTCTTTTCCCGAAGTTAATTTTAGATGTTAAAATTTTTAAATGTACCTAGGCATAGTTGAATAATAAGAGTTATGTACGTGGAAATGACATACCGTGAGCCTCAAACACCAATGTTTCCTGCTACATATGTAAACACCACTGAAAAAAGAGCGAATCCCAACATGACACCGACTGTGACGTAACAGTCGGGATCATTAATATTTACGCAGGCAAAATTTGCATATACCAGCCCATGTTCTCCAATAGAATCTGTCTGCGGACTGCAAGTCGGGCGTAACAAGAAGGAGACGTAATTTGTTGCAAGGGGTGTAACTTGAAGTTGTCTAAATCACACAGAACCAAACAAGGTTTAAAAAGAGATGATGCAAGAATATCAGAGCCCTTTCCTCTGAAATTGCTGATGTCGTCACAAGTACTGCTCTTCAACTTCGCTTCCTTGCTTTTTAAGCTTCACTATTGCCACCTAGTGATAAGGCGTCGGATTGTATAACAACCACAACGCCATAGTCATCCTGTTTGTTTTTGTCATTTTTTAAAGTATTTCAACTATGAAACTCTACAATAAATTTTATTTTTATGGAAGGGCCAAGGTTTCGGTGTGGGGGGTAGTTTTTTAGCTATAATCGACTCTTCGCAAAACCCGCCCCCTGTTGCTATACCTGACAACCCATGATCTCTCGCACCACGAATCATGTTCTCCCGCAGTGAAAAATACATTGCGGAGCAAAGAGGACACTGACAATGTATGAAACAGTTTCATATTTAAAATATTGTAATTTTTTAAAGCAGTTTAAACACTAAATACCGTATAGTGGCTCCTTAATGTGTCGTGACAGATCCTTCAAACGGCTCGTGAACCGATCATCTCTTCATACTAGTTCATTTATAGCATCAAATATACATGAATAGACATCATGTTGTTTCAACCGCGGAAAGACGTGAATACACACAATATTTCCAGTTAACCAACGTTAATTTACTATAGGCTACTCCCTGACTGCTTTGTCGGATAAGATGGCGGATTCGGCGTTATGATTGGTTAGATCGCCTGTCAATCAAACTGTTTGTGAAGGGTCAATTGCATGAGTCTATAAATTTGATAGTATAATTTATGTTGTTTTACTACTTGCTGTTGTACTACGCAATATAAGTTCATCTTACACACATTTCATTCATAAAACATAAAATAATTTACTTTAAAAGATTGTTTTAGTCAATGACGTTCATGCTTGTTTGTTTGCGGAAGGCGTAACTTGTAGTAGTAGGCGTAACTTGTAGTACGTTGTAGTACTGCGGGACGCAGACAGTTCCTTCTCCATTGTTTTGGCAAGGCAGTATTATTGTGGACCTGCACAGCCGAATCATCAGAAGTTCTGCAGGTATTGTGAAGCAGCAAGCAAGGACAATAGCGAAAATAGCTGATGGATCAATACCAACTGTTCATGATCCATTACATATTTCATGATGTTTGCAAATTTCTGAATGTGTTTCGTTAGCATGTTGCTAATGTACTGTTAAATGTGGTTAAAGTTAACATTGTTTCTTACTGTAATCACGAAGCCAGAGCCATGTCGTTATTTTCATTTGTAACACGAAAACGCTTGCAGTCTGTATAATTCATAAACGCATCTTCAGTTTCTGTAACAGTGTTTAGCTTTAGCCACGTTAGCCGTGCAGCACGTTATCAAACTCATTCAGAATGTTAGCAAACATCTACAAAATACATGCCATAGATTAAAAATACATGATCTGCTGCAGCACAAACAGTTTGTAATGATCCATTTTGATACTTATATTCGCTGTGTGACCTGTATTATTTATATGGTAAATTAGAGTAGAGCGCTTGGAGCTGATTGGCATTTAAAGGTATACACACCAAATCAACTCATTTTTATATATATATATTTGGGGTATTTTGAGCTGAAACTTCACAGACACATTCTGGGGAAACCTTAGACTTATTACATCTTGTGAAATGGCCATTCTATGGCACTTTTAAAAGAGTTGCCATATTTAATCATATTCAATGTCATATTTAATGTATATATGACTAGTGCAAATTTGCTTCTCAAAAACCACTAACAGGAGGTGGAAATAAGAAAAAAGTAAAATGAAAGGTTCTGGGTCGAGATTGAATAAAAACTACTAATTTAAAGTATAACAGTTTGCCATGTTTTTGAGCACTGACCATGATGAATGCTGTGAAAACTGTCTTCCACATTTTTAGCTCAATAGCACCACTAGTGGTAAGACTGTTTAGTTTCAGGAAAAAACTTCTCTGCAAGATAGCTCTCACTCACACACTTGGTCAGTAATGGACATCCTTCTGTATATTTCAACACATAAGGCTCAAGTATTAAAAAAAATGCAGTTGTTAATGTATTTTTTCTAATTTAATGAATTTTAATATTACATATAAAATAGTGTGTGTGTGTGTGTGTATGTCTCTATCTATCTATCTATCTATCTATCTATATATATATATATATATATATATATATATATATATATATATTATTTAGCCAATCTAATCCTATCTAATCACTTCTTTCAGATATATATTTTTTTATTTTGTATAATATCCTTAAATATCCTTAATAACTGAATAGCTGTACTCTTAAATTAATTTATGATATGACAGGGATGTATCTCAATTCTTAAAAGTTTGTGAGGTGACTCCGCGGACTTTTATGCACATAAAAACACTAAGTCCCTTGTATTCCCTTTATTGGTTTCAGCCTGCCTGCATATGAGCACATATCAGGCCTTAATTGCCCTCACTAAAATCTGTATAGCGTTGTCTGGTGTAAAATACAGCCTAAAATGGTGTAGTAATTTGGCCAGGGGGAGCAATATAGCTCCCTGTTTCCATGGTACTGATGTGATTTTAATCACCAGACCTCAGTCTATCGTGGCCAAGTGTTCTAGAGGCGTCTCTGCCCTGGAGGAGCCCTTTCCATCATCAGTGACTGAGACCAAACTGCCTCGCCCTGCTAGCACGTTACGAGTAGAGCAGGTGCGGGTGTAAAGCCTGACTTGTTACTTTCACGGTTTATACGGCACCTGTGTAGAGGTTGTTGCCAAGGTCAGTCCATTTTGCCTCGTAGTTCTGACTCATGTTAACAGATGTTGATTTAACATGAACCTTGAGAATGTGAATGCACTTTGATTATCCAGGCAAGCATTTGGAGGTCTTAACTCAGCATTGACATAATTGCAAAAGTCAATCATGCGCATATTTCTAAATAATGTTACCAAATAATCTGTAAACGTGCAATTAAATGTTTTACATATACAAATGAATAGTGTTTTTAAAATATATATTTATGAGAAGAAGAGTCCAGTCAACTCAGTAGCCTAAAAGATGTTTTTTATTCTGCATAAGGCAGGTCAGCACCTCATAATGACTAGCCGTGTTTTGAAATTCAAATTAATAAACACAAAATTACAACAAATTGGCATTTCTCAGAGAACTTATTTTGCACAATCCGTAGAACCGGAATGACAGTTGCTTCTGTTAACTGTTCTAAACTGATGTTCAGCTGTTCTTTTTAATAGTCAACTTATTTCCGGATCATCGGTCATCCAGCTCGGTGAACACTGGTCACCGACACTAAGATGTACCTTTAATTTCACCAAGCTGACAGCTCACTAAATAGCCCCCAAAGTCATCACGTTTTCAAGCCAATTCAAGTTTGATTTTGACATGACATAAAGCGTTGATATATAAGTGAGCGAGTTAATTGCTTACTTTTTAATTAGTCTTCCCATTAAAGCCATCATTTTGTTCATTCAGACCAAGCGTGCCACACAAGTCCTGAAAAGTGATCCAAAGCGCCTCCAGGTGATTAGTCCCTGTATTGGTCGTAAACCCCGCCCTCTCTATGTAATTTAATGGGACGCGAGACAAATTAAAAAATTAAATTACTCCTCAAATAATTTTTTTCCAAAGATGGCTTCTGTCATTTTATGTCATTTTTATTACGCTGATGTAAGTTCAAGTGTTAAGTTTTTTGTTTGTTTTTTTAAATAAGTTTTGTTTTAGTTAGTTATTTGATTCTATTTGGTGTGTCGTCATGATTGACAGCTTCTCTGAGCGAAGTAGTCACTGAGGCACCAATGGACTTTTTTATCGGGATGTTCTGGAGGAGACTGGAGCTTTAACTTTAATTTCTACATTTTTATAACCGTTTATTTCACAGCGACATAATGAGTTGATCTGCAGTGAACTATACTAAATGATTCTGCGGGAGTGTGGGCGATTCTTGATGGCTCATGGCTCCACTTCATGCACACTACTGCGCAGAGTCGGGTCCCAAGTTCACTACTGCACAGATTCAGGTCCCGAATTGGCAAAAGATGTCAGCGCCATATTGGGACATTAGCCGCTTTACTTTTCTACAATGGAAGAGAGTGGAGGTGTTTCATCCATATTTTTTTTTTTTTACTGTCTATGGTTCAGACGGATTCGTGAAGACGTGAACGCACACAAAAACAAGAGATGGGATTTATCGCAGGAACCAATCATTTCCAACCACAATCACATCCATTCATAATAGGATGGAGGCATTGCCTCCTCTCATGTGACTTCCCTCCATTCGTTCTCAACTACCCCCCACTAAACCCGCATGCTTAAGGGGCAGTGCTGCCAAGTCCGTGGTTTTCCCGCAGAATTGGGCTAATTTAACACTGTTGCCGCAGGTTGTTTTTCATGTCCGCGTGTTGAAGCGACCCTAAATAACATGATATTTAGCCCCTGGAATGTGAATTTTAAAAAAGGATTTTATCTCTCGAATATGACTTTTACCAGGGGACCCCCCTGAAACGTGATTGGGCTTGTTTGAGTAGCAATTGGGTGGGTTTTGTTGTAAAAACCTGGCAGCCTTTTTTAAGGGGTCTGTTAAAAGTCAATAGGCTCAGGGCAAGAGAGGCAAAAGAGACATGGACTGCTGCTGTAACTTTATCTGCGGTTGTTGCTGTTGGACAGTGTTAGAAAAACAAGTGATATATATATATTTTTTTAATGTCACAATTTGTAAAAACATTTTTTCTTTTAATAAAATATTGATTATTTTCTCATCTCCCTTTCTACATCCCTTGCCTCTGAGAAAATACCTCAAATAATGGATTGTATTTGTCGCCTCTAAACAGACTGATATTTAATTTCAAGTGTAAACACTGTGTAAATTTTAAATGAATTTATTATTGAAATTTTCATTTGGAAATAAATTGCGTTTCTTTTCTTCTCAAATATTTATCCCTTAAAATTCCACAAGCGCTGATGGAATTAAAGAACAAGAATCATTCAGGTGATTTGGAAACAGAATGGAATCAAATCATTAAATTCATTTAGCCTGCGATATCATTGCATTAGCGAAGTTGATGTATCAGTTATGAATGATAAACTGCAGAAAAATAAACAATTATTTTATCTTTATCAGATTATCAGAGGCGGCAGTCCGAGACAGAGGTGAAAGTTGTCATTTTCCTTGGTGTGGCTGCAGTTATAAGAAATGCTGCAGCATTTTACAAGGTCAAGCGTCAATGTGTGAGGAATTGCAAAAATATTCACTACTAGGTCCTCTTGTGCAAGGCTGCCATGTGATGTCAGTCTAACCTTTCAGCCTTGTCAGTGCATACATTCCTGGCGAACATCAGTGCTGTGTTTTAGGCCAGGGTGACTCAGAATGCCCTTTGAAATTCTTGCTGGTGATCAGAGAGAGCAAACCGCTGCCCTTTTCTCTCTCCTTTGGAAGGAGGCAGACCAAGAGATTGGCCACTAGTTTCTCTTGAGCCTTTGTGCTCAGTCTGAGCGGCTCTCATTACCACGGCCTCGGGTTCACTTGTAGTCTTTTAGATTCAATTAGCTCCAGCGCCCAGGAAACTGTTGAAGGGCATTTTGATCAAGCGAGGCTTTGAGGGAGCTGGAAAGGTCAGCAAAGAAATCACTTCCAACATGCACAGAGAAATCTCACATTCGGAGCTGCAAATGCATAAGATTTTGCAAAACAAAAGTCAAAGTTAATAATATGTAAATGCTGTTGTGTGTTGTCTAAATTTGATCATTTCTACAGTAGTTCTAGTTTTAATGGACTATTTTCAAAACACCTACAACATGGCACCTTTTTATTATATTTTTCCAGGCTTATGCTTTGTGAAACCTCATTATTTAGGTTAATTGAGATTTGCTGTTGTTTCTCCCTATGTGTCTGCTTCCTGTGAGGATGACCTTGGTGGGCAGCAGGTGTCAGCAAGAAGGAAATAATATGCCTGAAATCACCTGCAGGGGACATAAAATTCCCAATTAAACCTCACAATGCCTGGATGCATGCAGGAAACTCTGCACGTGCCGAGAATTGAAAGAACTATCTGAAAAGTTTTAACCCTGTTAATGGAAGAAGGCAGACTGAACAAAAGAATCACTTTTAAATATGGTAAAAACATTTATTAAAACACAAGCAGGAACACCAGTTGATCACACGAAACTATCCTTGATCTGTAAAAAAAATGTGTGCAATGATAAAAAAGAAATAAATGAATTAAAGATCATTTGAGCATTACTTTATTTAACTTTAACAAATATTTTTATGATTCAAGATCAAGTAATTAATGTGGTTCTGATCTCCTTTATATTAACTCAAATTTTTAGTTTCAGTGAACTCAATGAAAAAATGAAAGGCAACCAGGTTACTTACTTTTTAAAGTTAAACCAACAATATTTTTTTACAGTGTAATGACAATCTCTCAAACTACCAAATATTTATACTTGATTTCCATTTATTTCAAAGCTAGTAATTCAACAGTTTTCAGTAGTTAAATTTAAATTGTACTGTACTAATCAGTTATACTGTCTTAAAGGTGCAGTAAGTGATCACACCCCATCTTGATAGCTCCGCCCCCAAATTCATAATCCCCCTATACAACACAGGCACCGCCCCTCTAATAAGTGGACACGCCCCTTACTGCTGATTGTGTTGTGTTGCACAACAATTACTGCACATTTAAAGTGTAATGAAATGCCAAAAGTGCTAAATAAACATTTAAATATGCATGTGTATATATATATATATATATATATATATATATATATATATATATATATATATATGCACACACAATGATTTTTACATTTTTATGTGTAATATAAAATGTGGTGCCTTAATAATTAGCAGAGGTGTATAATACTTTGTTTTATTGCATGCGTATTTTTTGGGAAAATCTGTACTTGAGTATATTTCTGTCAACTTTTACTTTTACTCCACTATATTTCCTAAATTCCTAAAAAACTTTTACTCCGATACATTTCTCCAAAGCAATTTCCTTATTTACTGCAAAATAAAAAAAGGAAGAACACGGACTGCAAGCGAACATGTAAAAACAAGTGCTCGGACAACTGCGCTTGATTCCATTTTCCGAATTGCGTCCGCTGCAGGAGCGGCTGAGAAGAGTGCGGCACGAGAGCGACCTCTAGAGGTGACATAAAACTATCACAGGTGCCTCGTAGACGTTGTTTTGACACGTGACGTGAGGCTGCAAGCTGCACAGAACGGGACGCTTCAAAAACGGATTTAAAACATAGACAACAAAGCGGTATGCTATACAGCACACTACAGTATATGATTTCATATCACTAAAGTAATTAATTTGTTGACTAGAAGCTGCATTAGTGGAGAACAGCTGTATGTTTGCCGTCAAGGCTGAGAAGATGCTAACATTAGTAGTAATGTTACCTCAAGCGGCTAAAACTGTGACAAAAACACCAACTGTTTAATGTCACGATTGTTTCCATCTATTTTCATTCGTTTATATCCATTTGTTCGATTTTATGCATTCGTTATCCAGTGAAGTTGCAAATTTAAGTTGGATCCTAATCATGCAGCCGCCAGAAACATAAATCAGAAATATATTCGATTTCAGTTCTATTTTATCCGCACTTTAACACTTATTTTGATTAAATAATCAAGTGTTCTAAAATAGAGGCAAATAGCGAGTGAAAGTAAACATATAATATGTTTTTGTGTGTATAGATGGCCGTTTTTAAGCATGATTGTTTGGATTTAGATGAAATAGAAACATTTACAATAGAGTCCATTTGTAACATTAAAGGTTAATGTAAGTGTTGTTCATTGTTAATTACATTTACATTTTAACATTTTAAAGTTGCCTCTTACATTTATTATAATGCACTATGAATTAACATGAATGATCAATGTATAATTATTATATTGGTATTTTTTATATTTAAAACTTACAATAATGCCATTTTTTAATTCAAAGCAAACAAAATGTAAGAAATAGAGTTAAAAATAGAGTTTGCTGCTCAAACTGGGTATATATTTTCTGCTCCTTTTGTATTTGGATTTACTTGAACTTTTACTTTCAATACTTAAGTATGTTTAATATCAAAAAATACTTTTCATACTTAAGTACAAAAAAAAAAACATCCTTTAAAACTTTTACTCAAGTAATATTTTAAACAGTGACTTTTTACTTCTACCAAAGTCATTTTCTGGTAAGATATCTATTCTTTTACTCAAGTATGGCTTTCAAGTACTTTATACAGCACTGATGATTAGTAAATAATTTCCACATGTACACATTTTTTTTTAAATATATACACATTTTATGAAAATTTGTTTTATAGGTCACATTCTAATAAGCCTCAGACCTGTATGATCCACCATCTGAGCCATCAACATAACATTCCCCGTGTAATGCAACCCAATTCTGAGTCAAAGACACTGAGAATATGAGCAAAGTTATTCAGACAGCCTCTTCACTTTGTTGCTCCCCACAAATTATCAAGAGATTAAAAGGTTGAGAAGAGCATCTGTTTGTGTCAAGAGAAATTAAACGATGTTCAGCTCTTTCATAGGACATTAGGTATGGTGAAACAGTATCTCCGTAAATAGCAGCACCATCATCGAAGAAAAGTCAAGGACTCTCTGTCCTCAGAAATCAACAGTAAATGACTAGTTTCTTGGTGTATTTTGGAATAATCATGCTGGATTTAATAAACCGCCTGCCTGTCAAGATGCCTGTGTTGCATGAGATTTATTGAAGAGCTCACATCAGGTCAGGAACATCAATGCACAGACACTTTTTCCACGGTAGTCCACAGAGTTGGCTGTCCTTCTTTAAGCGGAAATTGTATGAATAATGAATGTTATTTTATTATGTGCTTGACTTGCTGTAGTTCCCAGTCTTGACCAATTCTTACGCTACATGGAAACAGAGCAAAGTGGCACTGAACGCATGAGTGGACTCAGTTAAATGACTCAAATTTCCTCTTTAATCCACCTCTAGAAATTACTCTCTTCTAATTCATGTGGAATATTCTCGTTCTTTTGGGCCGTGCTGTTACCTAGTGACTATCTTTCTTTGTGATCTCTGAAGCCGCACCAGGAACATGAGCAATAAATGATATTTTAACTGTAAGGAAAAATCAGTCTAAAGTGTAGAGAACTCATGAATCAAATTAATGGCACTGCCTTTCATCTGCAAACGAAACAATACAAATGGCTGAATTCATTGAAAAGCTCATGAATTAATCTTATTCTAGTGAACTCTCTGCCTCTCTAGTTTAAGTTTGACACAACAACACTGACGTTGTCTTTCAGAGATTCAAATTATAGGATAAGCATCATTCTGAAGTGAAGTGATGGGACATACAACAGTCAGCGAGACCAAAATCAATGATAATCAAATGTGCCTCTACCATCTCATTTTTCTTAGGCTCAATACTTGATAATTAACTGAATAAATCTAATTGGTGGCATTTAGTAATGAAAATGCTGCAGCATTCATATGTGTATGTTTATGTATCTGTCATGTAAATCCAGTGGTTCAGACTGAATACGGTCCTGCTGTTGTAGTGCATATGAAACAAGTTTCAAACAATGCTCATCTCTAAAACTCAAATTTCAAGAAAACAAAAGGAACTCACATTTGAAGAAAACGTGAATATTATGGTACGCCATTTATTTCAAAGGTCATTTTGAATGTACAGAAAACTGGTATTTGTGTGCAGTGTAAATGGCAGAATTTATCTTAAAGGTTAGCATACAATATATTACACTTCTGAAGATGTGGAGATATTTTGAAAAAGGTTAAGTCTGGACCAGAAATGAAATGAAACAAAAACGTTACTTTTGTTATGATGACCCTAGCTGGCTGAAATATATATATATATATATATATATATATATATATATATATATATATTTTTATACACACACACAGACATATATATATATATATATATATATTATATTATTATTTTTATTATTATATTTATAATATTATTATATTATTATTTATATATATATATATATTTCAGCCAGCCAGGGTCATCATAACAAAAGTAACGTTTTTGTTTCATTTCATTTCTGGTCCAGACTTAACCTTTTTCAAAATATCTCCACATCTTCAGAAGTGTAATATATTGTATGCTAACCTTTAAGATAAATTCTGCCATTTACACTACACACAAATACCAGTTTTCTGTACATTCAAAAAAACTTCAGTTTTAAACACCCGAAACCACAGTTCTGTGCAGTTATGAATATAATAAAGTTAAAATGGCTGTCAAATTAAATTCAAATCATAAAAAAGCATAATAAAGTATCATAAAAATAGACCACATTATGGTTGACGGTGATAAAAAAAAAATTAAAAATTAAAAAAATGAGTAAATGCAAACTAATAGAGCCGCTACTTGTAATGTCATTCCTATTTCTAAAACTTTTCACTTGACATTAAGCAAATCCTACTTAATTGAAAATTATTTGAAGGCTAAAAGTAATGTATTGCTTACTTATAATTGTTGTACTATTAATAGTTTACTTATGTAATGTATTTAATACTTTTTTTTTTCAAATAATTTATGTAGTTAAATAGTTCCAATAGTTTACCGATAGCTTTAGCATTGAGTACTGTGAATTTGTTCTGGTATTGATATCAACTAATAAAATTTAGATATGGTAGCAATGCTAGTCGAAATCATGGACAAAATTAAATGCAATATTTTTTCTCCTTAAAATCACTGTCACACAGAAGACTACTTGTGTAGCACTCAGCAACTCTAAAGTCCATGCTTGAGAGAACCATTCGTATTCCAACAGTGAATAATCCATCCTCTTAAACAGTTGGCTTTGCCAAAAACAAACCTGTAAATAGAAACACATTAAGTAGCTGTGCTCATAACCTAGGGCTGGCCTGGTTCTGCTGTGAAAAGGCACTCAGGGGTGTATCTGAGACAGTGGAAACATGCTTTGCTAAAGGTCTCCAGCATTTGTCTTGTCAGAACGAGCGGTTCTTTGATACTTGCAAAAATGGCCAAGCATCTTTCATAAGGACAGCGGGGCATCTCTCAAAAAAAAATCTATCCATCGTCAGTTGGCTGAAAACCCATTGGTATTTCAGATGTGCTACGGTGAACAAAGACCCCCCTGGAACACAGAGGGCCGATCACCCACTGATCAAAATTCTTATATCTGACCAGGGTCTTTCAGAGGGGAAAACGCCGGAAGGTCCCGCCCGACACCAATAGGCTGCATATGCCGTCTGCAGTTAGGCTCTGAAAGGAGAGATGAAGAAAAACAAAAATCAATCAATTCAAGTCTCCAAACACTTGACCGAGTATTTTCTCTGACATTTAGCTTGCGATGAGCATTAGTTTTAATACAGTTCTTACAGCAGGTGTTGGTGGTCAGGAAGCAGAGTGGAATTCGATACGTCCGTGTTTTTCACGTTTGGCCATACTGGATTGTTCGCAATCCTTTATTCATCAGCAATCGATTCCAATCATTTCATGACTTGCAGTTCTATTTGACTCTGCGTGTTGCTTTGGTTTGGTTTGTCATTACTCCATTACAATCTCTGTTTTTGACACAGCAGGCTAAAGTGGATATTGAATAAAAACCGCTGAAGTCAGAGAGGTTATCGTCTATCACCGGCAGTGAATATTTTGTATTAAGAGCAGAAGGAACACATTAATGAATATTCCCTAGTGTACCTTTGAACATGATCGCTTTGATGATGTTTGAATTGCATTTTTGGTTTAAAGTTTCAAAAAATGAACTATTTTAATTAAATGCTATTCTTTGGAACACTCTATTTTTCAAAGAATTTTGAAAAATAATTCCAGATAATATTAACTGTTTACAACAATAAGAAATGTTACTTGAGCACCAAATCAGCATATTAGAATGATTTATGAAGATTTATTTTAAATTGTAATAATGATCCACAATATAACTGTTTTTACTATATTTTTGATCAAATCAATGCAGCCTTGGTTGGCATAAGAGACTAAATTCGACCCCAAACATGAGTTATTTTAATTGTATGTAGAAAATTAGTGCCTCCCCTCATAGTAAGTTACAATGTACAAAATAAAATAAAAGAACATCAAGCCATTTACTATAGTTTTCTAACCACCTATTTTAAAAGGAATATATAAACAGGGTTGGGGAGTAACGAAATGCAAGTAATTTAGTTGCATATTTAAAATACAAAATTTGAGTAACTGTATTTCATTACAGTTACATTTTAAATGGGTCGTAATCAGATTACAGTTACATCTGAAAAGTATTTTAGATTACCAAAGTGATTACTTTGAATTTTAATGTCATGTAAACATTACTGGATGATCTATGACTGTTTTCATGTTTTGCGACAGTTGTTTGAGTCCCTTGAAATTGTAAAAAAGGTAATTGCTACTTTTTATCTCACAATTCGACTTTTTTTTTTTTTTCAAAAATTGAAGATTTAAACTCACAACTGTTTTATAAAATCAGAATTGGGAGATATAAATTCATAATTGCAAGTTATAACGTCAGAATTACATGATAAAAACTTGCAATACTGACTTTTTTTCTTGCAATTGCGAATTTATATCTCAACTTCTTTGCTTGCAATTCTGACTTTTCTTATATATCTCATAATTCTGATTTTTGTCAATATTGCGAGTTTATATCTCATAATTTTGACATTTCTCAATATTGTCAGTTTTTGTCTCATAATTCTGACTTTTCTCATTATTGCGAGTTTAAATCTCATAATTCTGACTTTTCTCATTATTGCGAGTTTATATCTCATAATTCTGACTTTTCTCATTATTGCGAGTTTATATCTCATAATTCTGACTTTTCTCAATATTGTTAGTTTTTGTCTCATAATTCTGACTTTTCTCATTATTGTCAGTTTTTGTCTCATAATTCTGACTTTTCTCATTATTGCGAGTTTATATCTCATAATTCTGACTTTTCTCAATATTGTCAGTTTATATCTCATAATTCTGACTTTTCTCATTATTGCGAGTTTAAATCTCATAATTCTGACTTTTCTCATTATTGCGAGTTTATATCTCATAATTATGACTTTTCTCAATATTGTCAGTTTATATCTCATAATTCTGACTTTTCTCATTATTGCGAGTTTAAATCTCATAATTCTGACTTTTCTCATTATTGCGAGTTTATATCTCATAATTCTGACTTTTCTCAATATTGTCAGTTTTTGTCTCATAATTCTGACTTTTCTCATTATTGCGAGTTTATATCTCATAATTCTGACTTTTCTCAATATTGTCAGTTTATATCTCATAATTCTGACTTTTCTCATTATTGCGAGTTTAAATCTCATAATTCTGACTTTTCTCATTATTGCGAGTTTATATCTCATAATTCTAACATTTCTCAATATTGTCAATTTTTGTCTCATAATTCTGACTTTTCTCATTATTGTCAGTTTTTGTCTCATAATTCTGACTTTTCTCATTATTACGAGTTTATATCTCATAACTATGACTTTTCTCAATATTGTCAATTTTTGTCTCATAATTCTGACTTTTCTCATTATTGTCAGTTTTTGTCTCATAATTCTGACTTTTCTCATTATTGCGAGTTTATATCTCATAAAATTGACTTTATAACAATTGCAACTTTATATTATGAAATTCTGACAAAAAAGTCATTTATTACCTTATTTGTGTGTGCTACATAATTATTCCAAAGTATTCTAAAGTATTTAGATTAAGTTACAAAACCTGGGTAATCTAACGAAATACGTTACTAATTATTTTTTAAAGCATGTATTTTGTAATCTGTAGTGAAATACATTTTAAAAGTAACCTACCCAGCCCTGTATATAAAGTCGGTCTGAACGATTTGTTGAAATCAAATCTACACCAATACCTGCTAATAGTACACAACTAAACAAAGGTCAGACATGCCAAGATAACTGATTCGACAGCTATTATTCCAAGTCTTGCAAGGAATATGAAGTGGGGAGTGAGTGTAAGACATTTGGTTCAGGAGGATGGATGAAGGTGCGATTAGGTCATGTCAGTTTTGTTTGCATTGCTAGAACGTCCTTCGAAACACAAGACACACTCTGACCTTTGACTCATTCCAAGTACCTATTTGTTTGATAATTTGACTTTATAATAAAAACAACATAACTAATACTTATTTTGCATATTCACTAATGGAGAGTTAAATTGTTAAAACCATAGCTTGTACCTTACCGATCAAATTGTTGTTTAGCGCTTAAAACGCAAGGAATTTCTTTTGACGGTGCATGGCCCTCCCTCTTTCTTAAAACGTTTTCTTCTCCACTCATTGTCTCAGCAACAATATTGATGCTGCAGTTTTTTTTATGAGTGAGTCACTCTTTTGTATCTGCTTTGACCTTTTGTTGCTAGGCTTTGTGGTTGCCTGGATACACTCTTTCCCCCGGCAACATATAAATCAGAAGAGATGAGCCATTAACAGATGCAGTAATTTAACTGTCACCCTCTAAAGAGACATGTCCATAAAGTGAGCTTTAGCGGTACATGAAAACAGATTAGATGGGAGATACAGACAGACTCTCCCTGCAGACGCTGTGGATGTGGGTAAAGGCTCTGCAGTGCTCTTGTGTCAAGATGGTGAACTATGCAAAGTGGGAAAGAAGTGGGCTGTTTATGTAATGGCTTTTCACAGTGGAGGAGGTGAAGAACAAAGAGATGGACTAGTCCACGTGTCATGCACCTACATTTAAAATATACACATCTCTCCAACTCATCCCCTTACTTATTGACTCTACTTGTACCCTTACAAAGCTCTTTCTTCATGTTTTGAGGTTTTGTGCCACTTTTGTGGTTTGTTGTTGTTTTTTGTATTTTTGAAGCTGAAATGATGACAAAGACTTTCGGAACAAGAAAGTTGAGTTTACAGGAGACCTACTAGATTTCTCAGACTGAGAGCATTTCAACGTCATTTCTTGTAATGTACATTAGGAGAAATTTAAAAAGCCATAAAACTAATTTGAAAATGATTGCTTAGGTAATTTGGTCTTGAAAGATGATAAATGCCTGAATTCATATTGAAATGTTCTAGTTGAAATGACCTAATCGACTCTAAGATTTGCCTAGACACAAAAAGCATGTGATCTCTTTTTGAACTGAAAATAATAATAATGGTAATTCTTTACATTTATATAATGCTTTTCTGGGTACTCAAAGCGCTTTACACATGGAAGGGGGAATATCCTCAACTATCACCATTGTGGAGCATCCACCTGGATGATGCAACGGCGGCCATATTGCGCCAGAATGCCCACCACACACCAGCTTATTGGTGGAGACGATACAGAGTGATGAAGCCAATCAGTGTATGGGGATGATTAGGAGGCCATGAAGGACAAAGGCCAATGGGCAAATTTGGCCAGGATGCCAGAGTTACACCCCTACTGTTTTTGAAAGACATCCTGGGATTTTTAATGACCACAGAGAGTCAGGACCTCGGTTTAACGTCTTATACGAAGGACAGTGCTTTTTGACAGTATAGTGTCCCCATCGCTATAATGGGGCATTAGGACGCCCTGCTGGTCTCACTAACACCTCTTCCAGCAGCAACCTGTAGTTTCTCAGGAGGTCTCCCATCCAGGTACTAACCAGGCTCAGCCCTGCTTAGCTTCAGTGGGTCTTGGGCTCTAGGGTGATATGGCTGTGAGATTCCTGGAGTCTGTTTTCAGGAGAAAAATCTAAGAAATATGCTTTTTTTAAAATCCATTGAATGTCATAGCTTCTACAAAGTGGTTCTCAACTGGTTTTGCTTAAGGATCCAGATTTTGGAACCAGAAGTCAAACCCCTCATTTTATTTGTTGAATTTTCATTTACCTTACATATACCCTCATTTTGTTCAAGATCGCTCGACTACTTTGTCTTGACATCTGCATAGTTTGGCTAGTTTCTACCAAGTGATGAAGTTGCGATCAGAATATAGATAGAACCTTATATTTCCAAGGTGGCGCCTTGTAAAAAGTAAGCCCGTTTAATTAATCCTAAATTCTGATTATATAGTTTTGAGTTTTGACCCAGCAGTTGAAAAGCGCTTGTCTAGGGCAGTAATTGAGACATTAAAGAGACCTCAATTTGTGAACTCATTTTGAATGAGTTGTTTTTCTTCCACAAGTTTTATGACCTGGCTCATATGAACCTACTACTTTCTCAAATAGTCAAATTGAGAAACAAAACAGGATTAAACAAAATCTATATGAAGGTCAATGGAAAAATAAGATCTGGTAATGTGTGTGAGAAGTTTGGCCGGAGGCTTTGACCAAGTATGTCAATCAATGAGATTAGTGACCCCCCTCATCCTCCCCAGGGCTCAGGAAAGCAGAGACCTGAGAAACAGCCAGTCTCTTATTGCATTACACTTTCAATTCAGCGTAATGAAATCCACTATGCTGGACAATGGGCAGAAATTACATTTGAGCAATGGATGACCAGCCTTTAGATCAAGCCTCTCCACGCACCCCCCGCCTCTTAACTCGCTCGCCGTCTCCGCAAAGTCACAGCGAGAACATCTGTAAAGATGGAATTTGCTTTAAAGATAATTTTCCTAATTAACCAACACAAGATTTAATTAAAAGCCGGTCTGCTTTAATTACAGTGATTCTCGCTCGTGCACTCTCCCTCTCTCTGGCTGAACAATGAGCGGCGCGTTGAGCGTGGAGAGCTGAGGCGTGGAGGGACTGCTTTTTCCGTGAGGCCGAAGCAATATAACCTGATTGATGGGCTGTGAGTGTCCCTTCAGCATTGCCCTGTTCGATGTAGCCGAAGTTTTAGCTCCAGCGCTGCCCCCTTGCCCTCCTTTTCTCCCTCTCTCTATATCTCCGTCCCCGGGGAAGCGCTGACAGTTCACGAGTTTGCCTTTCCCAGAAGCAGATCTCCGTGCTGACTAACGTCCTGTCGGAGAAATAAGCGTTAATCACATTAAGATACAAAAGCTGGATTGATCCTCTTAAAGAAGTGCGGGAAGAGGTGGTGGCATCCCGTCCACAGAATCTCTGCAGTGCTCATGTGTTTTTCTCCATACTTGCTGCATTGGCAGGTCTGCTCACATATAGCGCAAGATTATTGTGTGTGTCAGGGAGCAAGAGCATGGCGGTGACAATAAGCAAAGGCAGATATGAAGTTAATTAAGCTCTTATCCCTCTGAAGACACAAGCAGTCTCAGAGAAGCTTCCTTTATAAATCAGATACACACTTCAGATGGAGAAAGCTTCTCACAAACCCTGGAACTTTGGGATATCATGAGCTATTTTTAATGTAAAGTTTGGTAGGTTATCTGCCCATAAGTATTGAAATAGAGTTATGCTTTCATCACTTCTATCAGTGCAACTAGCTTCCTTGGTTGACTCGTTGGTCGATTGGTCGCCCAAAAATGAAAATTTTGTCACTTAGTTTGTTGTTCGGAACCAGTATTCTTTTCCATACAGTTATACAATAGATGACGACTGAAGTTTTCAAACATCAAAAAAGGATGCAAAAGCCCCACACTCTAAAAAAATTGGGTCAAATATGGACAAACTCAATGTTTTAAGAATGCATAAAGGTTTTTTTGTGTGTGTGTAAGATCTTTTGAATTAAATCGTTTGATCCCATTTACAAAATCGAACAAATTCACAACAATTCTTAACTCTCAGAAAAAAAATGCTCTTACCATATACAAAACAGTTGTACAATAGTCCAAGATTATTTACATGGAAAAAAACCAGCAGAAGCAAAACCAGTTGAAATTTTTCTCCAGATTCTAGTAATTTCACGTCTTTTCAGTTTCAGAAGAGATCACTGCTAAGATTTGTTTAGACACCAAAAGCATGTCATTAAAAGTCATTTTAACCTTTAATTTCAGATTCACTAAATCATTTGGACCAATTCTTGAGTTCCTGACTCACTTATCCAATCACACTGGTTAAAAGCTTAGTGGAGGGACAAATAACAAATTGGTCTTTTTCCGCAACCAAAACAATCATTTCAGCTTCAAAAGACTTGGAATATAGTGAATGGATAATTTTTGCACCCTTTTTTGATGTTTGAAAGTTGCAGTGGCCATAAAATGTAATTGCATGGAAAAGAGCATCAAAATTTCTCCTTTTGTGGGCTGCAAAAGACAAAGTAAAACTGATTTGGAATGACATGAGGGTGAGAAAATGACAGAATTGTAATTTTTGAATGAACAATTACTATAAACACTCACTAATTGTGGTTTTACATCGAGGTATCACGGTTGTGTCATAGTGCTTGTTTTTGACCGAGAAAATCCTTTGTTTACTGGGAAACAGACATTTTCTCTGCTGCCACATCTCCCTTGAGGACTGGCAGAGGGGACAACCAAAAATCAATGGCAATAAAAGAGCTGTGAAAAGAGGCATACAAATTACGGCACTCCATCAACACATAGCAGCTCAAACAGTAACTCACTCACCCCTCTCAGAGGTCTAACTGACTCCTTCAACCAAAAACCAATACACACGATCAAGTCACCATACAGCACTGAAGAAAAAGAAAACCGCTGGGATGCTGGTTGGGAAAAAAATAGGGTTCACCTGTTGTCACAAGATACAAAGACAGCGAATAAACACAAAATTTGAATAAACATGATTCTGCTGAAAAAGTATAATTTGCCAAAAATGTTCTCTGCCTTCCTGATAATTGAAGCAGATAATAGTTTGTGTTCCTCATGAAGGAGTTTTTCATTCACTTGGTGATAATTGAAACCAATCTGAGCTCATGAATAGCTCTGTGAAGTCTCTCGACATGAGTCACGGCTGACATTTAAAAACAGGCATTAACGTACAACATCATTGATTTTAGAAACACTCTTTTTTTTTTACCCGCCTATCTTAAAACAAAAATTCTGGTCTGACACAAAGAAAACCACATTTTCATGCAAGTCTCTCTAAATAATTGATTAATAATTCAGAGCCTTTATTTGAGATTTAATGACTGTACACAACAGCGAAGTTCATGCTCTATCAAAACAAATCCCTCGGTAAACATTTTGTTAATTTCTGGCAGGTTGCCCCTCCACGGCCTATGTATTTTGATTTATTTACCAGTTTAAAACCTTTGAGGAGATGAAATATCGATTCTCATCTCTGAATAAAAGCGTTTCAGCAGAGAGTTTAATAAAGAGTTCTTTACACTCGGCGAAGTGCTCAATGACTCCCTTAAGGCCCCACACCCATCCATTTGCCTCCTAAATCTAACTGCACTTAAACAGGGTGTAACTTTCTTTGATCACAGATACTTTTAAAAGGTATATTATAACAAACACCAACAAAATTCCACACCAGTTTAAACTATTTGACCTTGAGTCTCATTTCTGAATACCAATCACCTCCAATTTTTACCTGTACCTCTGAATAAGCCAGACCCACGAAAACAACAGACATGACGGTCTCCGCTTGGTAGGATTATGCTAATTGTCTCCGCCAAACATAACCGCCCCCCCCTTCCCTCGACTCCACACCCTTCACTCCCCAGAAATGTGCAGCGCTCTGGGGAAGAGTTGAATGCAGCTGCCACTCCTACTCTCTCCATATTCACACACTCCTGTCAGCTTGCTGGAGAAAGAGAGAGGGAGATTTAATAGGATTTGAGGCCGCAGGCAGGCCGCAGTGTTTTTACAAAGGTGAACCGTTTGTTTGAAGATGATACACACGCTGCCCCTAGGGAGAGAAAAACCCAACACTGAAGCAGTTTGGAAGGCTAAAGCTGATTTGATTCTGTTGTGGCACATGGGGAAAAGGTTACATTCATTCAGCATTTCACCATTCCACCGTTATAAATAGCCAGAAACGTGTTTTGGAAACATATTTTATGTGCAAAAAACAAATATTGTTTTATTTACTATTCAAATTATCACGTCTCATGGAACAAATTAACTAAGAAAGTACTGCAACCTCAAATGCTGCTGTTTATTTGCACTGTTGTTTAAGAGCCCGATGCACTGAAATGAACTGTACAAATCCAGTGCAAACATGCCCACAAATCTATACTGAACTCTGGACAATGGAGGAGACTATTCTGATCTGGCATACAAAAGGCACAAAAGAACAGATAACTAAAGCTGTGTTCGAAATTGCCCCTATACAGTCACTATTCCCTACATTACTCCACTGATACAGTCCACTTGAAGAAGTGAATGAAAATGAGTGACATATTTGGACACTGAGTGTGCCGGAAGGGCTGCCGCTTTTAGCATAGTTTGTACTTGCTATTAAATAATCATTTGAAACTTTCCAAACTGGCAGCTCCGGTGGTAATGAGAAGATTTATCTTGAACTCTGTCATGGAAACTAGCATGCATAAACCTTAATTAAACAATTTAATACTAAAATAAAAGTGAATTTATACCTGTATTACACTGTACCCACATTGGACGAGCAGTTTTGAAAAGAGATGGATGGATGATTCAACTGTGGGCGCCATCTTCTGGTGAGAAGCGAGAACTTATTCAGAGCAACCCTCACAGTGGATTATGGGTATTCTCTAGCCTTTGACTGTATACCTGTTGTACACTCGTTTTTGCGGTGCATTATGGGATAACTGTACTCTTAATTGCACTCGATAACGTCCACTATGGTTTCAGACATCACTACAAATGGCTGTCCCCTAAAATAGTGTCCTATTTAAAAGGTATTTTTGATACAGCCTAGGATGCTGATATTGATATCATAGGCATAGTGCTGAATATTACCCCAATGAGTTTGAGATCTGCTGGTCTTTTGAATGTTTCCAAAATTATCACTAATTACATTTAATGACTGTTTTTGGTGTTGAGCCATTGCTGTCATAGTAACCCAAGGTGCCATGGCACTCTACTCCTGATATTTGTGCCTGCTATGTTAACAACGAGCGTAAAAAAAAGATAAAAGACTGCAAGAAATAACATTCTTAAGCCAACACAAAACTACATTTGATACCATGTATTTATATCCAGCCCATTGTATATGCTGTAAGTGCACATACCAGACTACTAAGTCTATCAGATGCATAAAAGAATGAATAATACGCCAGTAATCTTGTCAAATGTGACATTTACAAGCTCTTTCACCTTTCTGTCATGCGCACACACACACATGCCCTCCCTGCTAGAAAATGCATAATCAGAACCAATTATAAAAACCCATTTTCATTCATGCATTCAAACAAGTTTCAAAAACTCAGCCACTTCCTGATTGACGTTTCACAGTTCGCCGCGTTGGCCCAGTGAGTTTATGCGTGGTTCTCTTACTGAGTCGTTTTCAATGCATCAGCAGATTTCAAGGTCAATTTGATTATTCAAACATTTAAGATCTTATTTCTCAGCGAGATGCTGGATTAGGAGCAGCTGTCCCGGGGTGTAAGGGGTTAACAGAAGACAAATAACCTCCTGCGGATCTTGCCTTCACAGTGAGCCCACTGTCCCGCATTATAAACCCAGTCCCTGAAATCTCTCCCGCCTGTCGCTGTGGCTCTAATACTGCCTCTATTTGAGGAGGAACATCTTGCATGTTTCCGTATATTGAATCGGACTGGTTTATCAGTGTACATTTGTGGCTGTGAGCTCACGCACCTGCATACTAAACATTTAGTGTGCTCTTTGTGTGTGCGCTTCTGTGCGAGTATGTTTAGTGTTTGTTGTCTATCTGCACACAGGTTGGCTTACCCGAGGCTTTTGGCTGATAATGCAGTGCCACCAGTCGTCAGCTGACAGGAACTGCATGTGCTTGTGTGCAGTGAATCCTCTCGATCCTCTGTGGTCCATAGGATGGAGACAAATAGATATTGGCACAGGCTGATTCACTGTAACTCTGCATCGGCTGTTTGCTCAGACAGACAAAATCGGCACACACACAAACAAAAGGGAGAACCTTTTGTTCTGTCTGTGACTCCATCTTGCGGTTACAAATTCCCTATTTCTCTATATTTCACGCTCTATTAATAATTTATAGCTGAACTCCAGTCATGCTAGCTTTATTTTAGTTAGCTGTTTTTGGATTGTAGTCATTTAAATGGAAGACAGATATTTTTTAAATATTACCAAACTAAATACCAGCAACAAAGCAAGAAAATCAGTTAATTTCCACAATTGTTTGTTTCAGAAACAAAGCAACATTTAACGGTAACACTTTACAATAAGGTTCATTAGTTAAACATTAGTTAATGTATTAACTAACATGAACTAACCATGAGCAACACATTTGTTACTTTGTTTACTAATCTTCTTTAATGTTAATTAACGAAAATACATTTGTTCGTTGTTTGTTCATGTTAGTTCACAGTGGATTAACTAATGTTAACAAGATTTTAATAATGTATTTGTCAATGTAAAAGTCAAAAGATTAATAATGCTGTATAAGTGCAGTTTATTATTAGTGCATGTTAACTAATGTAGTTAACTAATGTTAACTAATGAACCATACAGTAAAGTGTTACCAATTTAACTAAATATATTATTTTGTAGAACTTTTAGAATGAATACATTATTCTCTATAATTCT
The DNA here is from genome assembly GCA_038088235.1 of Zacco platypus. Taxonomy (NCBI): domain Eukaryota; kingdom Metazoa; phylum Chordata; class Actinopteri; order Cypriniformes; family Xenocyprididae; genus Zacco; species Zacco platypus. The sequence continues at coordinate 9,137,075 of CM076077.1, forward strand.
ATACAAAAATAATGGTGTAAAATGCTGATGAATTTAATTGGTGCATCATTTTATGGTCCAGTTCGTTGAAGTCTGGAATCTAAAGACTATCCATCCTCTCTTTTGACACTCCTCAGAGCCAGATCAAAAGTGAGAGAGAGGCAACGAGAGACGATCCGATAAGAATCGGTGTCAGCTCAGGTGATATCACAGCTCCACTGAGTCCTGCATTTCCTCCGAGGAAAACATTCACCCAGCACCAACTATAAATACACCCCACCCACCCAAAACCATTTCCTGCCTGATAAAGATCTATATTCCTGACGGAACTGGGAGAATGGACATAGAATAATGAAATTCTCCATTGGAGAGAAAAGAGAGGAGGAACAGTGTGTTCTTAGTCTCAGTTGTGTGTATTTCTCTTCATTTTGTCCTCAGCAAACATGGACTATGTGACAAGAACCGTCACCCCATGAGGAAGAATGAGACACCGTAATGAGACAGAGAGAAAAAGAAAGTGAGAAAGAGAAGAAAACAGCAAGGGAGGGTGCGAGAGAGAGACGCAGAGAGATTAAAGCGGCGATAACCTTGTTTTTGTCCTTAGGGAAACCAAGAGACGGAAGCCCTAACTTCCTAAAGGTCAGTCACCATAAGGAATACCTTCTGTAGACAGAACGGAGAGCACGTCAGGGTATTCTGTTTGGAAGTGACATGAGTGTTTGCTGTAGAGATAATTCATTCAAGTTTCTTCTCATTTTTATTGCATAATGGAGGTTTTGCACAGTCACTCTTGCGGTAAGTCATTCCAAAAAGCATGGCAACTGATGTTAGTAGGTTTAAGCATATTGCAGCCACGGCACTAGCCGTTATTTTTAATAAAAGGAGATGTAGGCCTGTTATCCAAGCATTAATGGCAGTGAAAGCTCCTTATATTTGCGAGCGGCCTCTTATGAGGTGTTTCTCGGTGTTTCTTCATCCTATTTGCTTTGAGGTTTTGATAAATTGTGCCATTGCTTTGTTTAGAATCCAGTATTCCCTGAATTCTTTTATCTTTTATGAGTTTAATAGACAACTCTGTTTTATCTTCTGTCCAAACATACCACGCCATCTTTAAAGAATGATCGACTTTTATGTACGCCAGGTGACCTGCAAATGCGAAAATCAGTTTCCAATGCAGCTTTGCAAAATATTTCTTTCTAATAATGCCTGAAGAACCACCTCATGCAAGCGTAAAAACTTTTTTTCAATATATAAGAGTTTTTGCTAAATTTATGTTTCCATATGGCGTATTTTCAATTCACAATTTCAGTTTGCGCAATTTGAAGGGTAATGGAAACGCAGCTAGCGACCCTGCTTTCAATAGCTCAAGGAGGCCTAAAATGGAGAAGCAATCTGTTAGTAGTATTATTAATTTCAACGACAATGTTCTGACTGGTGTGATTCACCTGGTAGTATGCAATTTGAATCTGCCATCTCAATTATGGAAACGGTCCATTTCACACTTGGAGAATAGAGAAATAAAATTTCGGTCACTGGTAAAACATCTACTTCTACAAAATATTAGCCATTTATAATGTTGCTTATGAAGTTATCAGTATGGATTACTACTTTTGAATGGCCATCAATGGAGAGATGCTTTTTGGAGCCAAATGGAACCATGCTAACCAACCAAATCTTGGAGCTGGTCTAAAGAACCAAAGGTTTGCCCTTACAATGCATCTACTCAGTACTTGAGCCCAATAATATTAATTTTTGCTTTACAAAAATTCTGTTCCTCACTTTGTGCCGTATCGTGCAGCTGAAGAATTGATTCAGAATTCATGAGTATTCTCACCCAGCCCAATCAGACCACTTAGGCAGCCTCTTGACAACTTTATCCCTGTCCTTCCACTTTAAAGGCAAACGATATTTTCTAAACGAGAAAGAATTTGGCATCATTTACCACAGTGGCCAGGTGTGCGCAATCATTTGAACCCAATTTGAAATGGATAACTTGTGTCAGCCAACAGTGTACTCACTTACCAGATGACATGAAGTCAACAGCTCTACTATTTGAAGAGAGCCAACTAGAACATGATGAGCCTGGTGGTCTACAGAACAAATAGACCAGGTGTGTTGAACAGGTGTTTTAACAAACCAAGTAGACCTCTAATACACAAACAAAACAAACCATTAGCATTCCGTTTTATTTCAATTGCAGCTGCTCTAATGGCGCAGGACCCGCCGGAAGAACGTCATAATAAACATGTCATCTTTGCTTATGATAGATGTTTGTCTGTGTGTGTCATGTTGGCATAATTGCCAATACTGATTATCTGATGGTACTGCAAGAACATGCATGGTCCAAAGCCTTCACAAGCGACTATCCTGAGCTGTGAATGGCATAGGAAGTTAAACTCCGAGACGAATCAGTCATGGTGGGCCACCTATGGTACCACATCTGTCACATTAATAAAACATATTGCTGATCCCAATGCCTATTCTCATTTGTCTACACAGTAAATATTATATTATTTCACACCTCACAAAACGGGTACTTGGCCACCATCACGTTTAGATGGCAGAAGATCAATAATTTTGTTCCTCCATCATGAATGATGGAAAATGAAGCTTATCTGAGCAGAAGTGCAAGGCACTAAAAGAATCACTTGCCTCCCTCTGGGGTCAGTGGTCTCGTCCGCCTACTTTGTGTCTTTCTCCTGATGCTGGATCTGCACACATAGGCGGTGGGAGGGCTGACTCACCGCCTCATTGCACTGAATGGCCTCTTATGGGTTTAATTGAACATGAACAGGAGCTGTTGGATATGCGGCGTACGTGTGTAAGTGTGTGAATAGGTATGCATAACAGGACCCTCTTTAGTTGTCATCTATAAAAAATTGCATGTAATGGCTCATCCCTTTAGAAGAAAGATGAGAGGGTGCAATCACTGTCATCAGTGACTACAAGCTGACAACTGGGCCAACAGACAAGGTTATTATACCTCACCCTATGTTGGAAATCCTTTAGCGATCACAGGACTGTCACAGGAAGGGAAGCGCGTGTTGCTGTTAGACGCTTATGTCAGAGATTGTCAGTTCATCAGCCTCCGGCCCCCTCACGCAAAGCCTGCTAAAACACCTGGCGATACAAAACGGTGTCCTCTATCAATCACAAAGAAAAGCGTGTGGGAAGCAGTGACATCAGCGCAAGAACGTCCTCTTCTCATACTGCGAGTTCTTACCGGGGTTAATTGCATCTTTATTTTTCCCCTCCGCATCTCGTGTCGTTCTCAGCACGGAGGGCCGTAATTTAGGGGCAGCGAACTGAAGTTTCAGCAAGCTGTAACTGTAGGTACATTTCACTCTGCAGAGACCCTCGCTGGGAGGAAGGGGGCAGGAAGGGAGATGGGATAGGAAAATCAATAAAGTCATCAGACATGAATTGCACTCTGAAATGACTTCTTAAGTCCCATCAGGCAGAGGTTGAGGAGTAAAGGGGACTCGGGCAATGACTTTTAAATGTCCTTCAGTGGTGTTGACACTCAATCAACCTCTGTTCTACCTTTATTGAATGGAGTCTGACACTGTAAATGTGTTTGCCTATTCTCAGTCAGTTCCCTTTTTTCCCCTTCACATACAATGCCTCATTACCACCGTTCAGCCTTCAAGTCCATGGGACTCTTTTTATTACGAATGTTACTTAGGCCACATGTTGAAAGATGGACAAAAATTCAGAATTTTAAAACTTTTCAATTCAGGAGTTTGAATCAGAATCACAGGAAGAGGAGTTATGGGATTGGATTTAAAGAAATCCAATGCTGTCACACATTTCATTAGTCTTGTAAAACTAATGTTTGATGCAATTTGATGTTGATGCAATTTCTTACAATGTTTGAATGTCTAAATTAATTTCAATAAGGTCGAAATGATTAACCACAGATTTTAATTTTGCCATATAGTGCAATAATATACAAATTATTACATGATAAAATAATATGCATTCAATATGTTCACATTTAAGCATATTATAATATAATGTAATATAATATACTTTGACCATGCACGCTGGGAGACCCTGGTACTGTGAGCACCCAAATTTGTTAAACATTCACATGAATGTCTCAGTAATATTTTTAGGGTCACGTCCTTAATGACAACATGTGGTAATATGCATCACTCTTTTCTTTTAAAAACCATGCAATGGCTCATCCAAATTCTAAAACTTGTGATTCAAACTGTTGATTCACTGGGGATATTTTTTCTAAAGTTTAACCAGAGGCATTGATTATTCCATAAATATATGCTATGCTTTGCCAAAGAGGATAGCTGAGAATCTGTTTACAACATATTGTACTCCCACTCAGACCTGATAATAAATCCCTTTAAAAAGATCTAAACTTTTTTTATCCAGCTTGATAAGCTGACTTTATATCATTGTCACAATTAAGATATGCATACACACACACAGATAGATGTTGATCATTATGAGGACGTTAAAGGTTTTTAAACTATATTCTGTCCCCCTATGCTAACCTTACTTCTAAACCGAAAATGTTCTGCATTTTTCCATTTTTTTTATTAAACATTGTTTAGTGTTTTTTTTAAGCCATTTTAATTTCTAGGACTCATTAACCAGTAATTTTAATTACTCAAATGCCCTCATTAACCACGTTTACGTCGTAAAACCACTGTAATACCAATGTCATTATACAAATTTGTGTCCTACATAAATCATATAAACCAGCACATACACACACCTAAGATGTTTTCACATTTATCTATTTAAAGCCAGAAACTTCAGATCTTGTAGTTGATGATACACTTCAAATTAGCATAATTATCTAAAAACGCTGCTCTCGAACCTTTGTGACACTTTTAATTTACCAGAAAATCACCTTTTATTTAAAGCAAGAGGTGACATTGTTACATGCCCAGTGTATAATCTGTAAGAAAGGCACCATCCCTCTCTGGAGGATTAAATGGCCTCGTATGCCCTTGTCTGTTCCCACGCTAGGGGTAAATAAAGGTGAATTAGCAAGATTACTCACTTATCCTAATTAAGCTGCTGTAAATGACCCCTTGACAGCGGCAGAGCTGCCCTTATGAGCTTCTAACCGAGGCGGTGTAGGAGGAGCCCTTCCAGAACATGGCTTTTTATTTCTTTGAGTCACAATAGAGTCCCATCACGCCTTTGAGGACTGAAAACTGAAATAATTAATTCCCAAACACTTACGTTCCCAGACATTTCTTTTTATTTCTCCTCTCTACCTTATTTTTTACACTCACGCATGTTCCTACACAAATATGGTTTAGATTATCTTCAAAAAATGCCCACACACATCATTATAAGGAACGCTGTTAATTAGCTGCACCTGGTGGCTTAGTCTCAGAGGAAGAGACAGACTATTATTGCGGTCCACAGTTGAAGGACACCAGTTAATCTGAAAAATGGACCACAATGTGAAGGGAGGAAATAAAATGCAGGCCAGTTCAAAAGAAATTTCAGCTGTTCTTTGATCCTTTAAAACAGAAAAAGGGAACCAGAGAATATTCTATGCAACTGTACTCACAAATATTGCACAAAAATATAGCCCTATCAAACTCAGAAATATTTTTCCATTAACACCTTACACTTTTTTTTCTAAATCTGTCATTTTGAGCAGTTCTGCACATTCTGGGGCAGTAACTGTGTTTTTGACGCTGTGGCCAGCAGCCTTTTCCAGCTGCCTTTAGCAATGGATTCATGCTGAGAAATGACCAGCTCAGCAAATGACACACAGCAGACAGAGGAAATAAAAAATCAGTTTGCTTTTGCCAAACAAAAACCCTTGAAAATGTTTGGAATCTCTATATGGAGAGTTTTGAATTTTGAATAGCTCAGTGACTTTTGTTATGACTTTCTCAACAACAAAAAAAGTGTTTTTTCTTCATCGATTTTTTTTTTTTTTAATGTGAATTAGTCCATTTGAGGCTGAATTCTACACAGAGAGCCATACATCAGGCTTTAATTGGGTATCAATGGAGGCATGAAAAAAGCTTCCTCAAAACCCTTAGGCTTCCCCATTTGAAATGGCATGCTCATTAGATTTTTATTATTATTATTATTATTATTATTAATTGATACGCTGAAGTTGGCCGCAAAAAAAAAAAAACCTTAGTAGTCAGACACCTACTAAAGGCACAAATCAAACTCAAAGAAGAAAAAAAATAACAACAGAAGGATAGACAAAAAGGGTGAAATTATATTACTGCTTTCACTGCAGGGTGGAAAAAGAACCAAATAGGTAAGAAATCAAGAGACTATATAGGAGAGCAGCAAGTGTGTAAAACAGCCCAACATCAGCTGCATCAACAGCCTTTCCTCTGCTGTTCAACTCAGAACACTGGGCTCTATTCTCAGCCTCCACTGCAGCGTAACCAATTGATCAATCTGATTGATTCAGAGGGAGAGATATATCTTCAGGTAATTGTAGACTGATCAGTGCTTCTTTTCCCAGAAGCATCATAAGCCTAAGTAGATCGTAGAAAACATTGGTACCAATGATCTGTACAATCGCTAACACTTTATTTCGATGGTCCACCTTAGACATTCAACTATCTGCATGTAACTTTGCAACTAAATGTCAGTTACCAGTCATTAGAATATTAGTGTGGCTAAATTAATATGACTAATCTGCTTAATATCTGCGAACACTTTATTTTGATGCTCCCCAACAGACATTCTACTGACAATTAGTAACTTTGCAACCACATGTCAACTTATTCTACTTACTGAACCCTATCACCTAACCATAACCTTCCAGTTTACTAACAGTCTACTACAATCTAATACTCTAAATATAGTTAGTTGACATGTAGCTACAAAGTTACTTATAGTAAGTAGAATGTCTAAAGCGGACCGTTGAAATAAAATCTAACCGTACAATGTACTTTGGCTTACAGTGCGTTTGGGAAATGGAGTTCACAGGTTTCCATCCATTCAAAAGGTGTTCAACATTGACACAAAAGCATTCAATAAGACACAAAAGCAAATTTAGTAACCAAAATCCTATGTGTTAAAATCACGCATTATATCCAAACAAACTTAGTCTAAAGTTGTGAGTCTTTTTGTGCTGATACCTCGTGCAGATTATTTTTTTATATTTTTATATTTTTCCTTTATGTGTATAATTTAATTTCTGTCAGGACAACTATCATCAAATATGATTGATAATTGCATAGAATTTGTATTGATGGTATGGTTCTGTTCTGGGCAAGAACTCCAGCCTAGTATGGATAAGAGCAAGGAGAAGAGCAAAAAAAAAAAACCCTTAGGATAACAGAACAACCAACATATACAGATGTCATGTCAATAATTTAACATGTACACATATTTCAAGTATTAGTCTGATTCAGGGGAATCATAAGACCAATCCTGGCTGAAGAGAGGAGGAGCTGGGGATGGAGGAGAGTAATTAGCTCCTGAGAAAGGTGATAGCTGCTGATAATATTAGGAGCTTATATATGAATGCTGTGATAGGCGTCATATTCATATAGGTAGACGTGAGTCACCTGGGAGTCAGCTGATGGAAGCTTGACTGACGTGACCTGCCAGAACTAACGCTAACACTCAATTTCTATTTCAAGAAATTGTGTAATTTCTCATTCCCAGTAATGACAAAAATGAAAACTGAAATAAAATAAAAGCTAATTCAAAATTACAAATAATGTGAAATAATATACTAAATAATAAATAATACAAAAATAACACCATAAGGCAGATAAGTACATTCTGTATCTACAAAACTGTTACAAATTTATATCCAGAAAAATACATTTGACCTGATGTTTATGTGTCCCTTAATCCCCAACAGCATCTTCTGAGAGCAGCTTTATCTAATAATTTCATTGATTACCATCCACTCATAACCATCCTCCATCCCCCTCTGCTGCACATCTGGCACATCCACCACTGAGACTCAAGAGCACTTCAAGTGTTCCACTTCCCTAATGTGCCTGTACACACACACACACACACACACACATGTTGTGTTTTCATGTTTTATGGGGACATTCCATAGGCGTAATGGTTTTTATACTGTACAAACTGTATATTCTGTCCCCCTACACTACCCCTACCTCTAAACCTACCCATCACAGAAAATGTTCTGCTATTTTAGATTTTCAAAAAAGATATTTCTGTATGATTTATAAGCTTGTTTCCTCATGGGGACCAAAAAAATGTCCCCACAATGTCAAGATTTACTGATTTTACTTGCGTTGTGGGGACATTTGGTCCCCACAATGTAAGGAAAACAAGTACACACACACACAAGTTAGCAGTGCATTAACCTGCACTCTCAGAATAAATGTGCAAAAATTGTACCTTTAGGGGTACAACAACTTGTCACTGGGGCAGTACAATGACATTTTTGTACATTATTTACCCCTTAAAGGTTCATAGTATATGTATTGCTACTCTAAGGCATTAATATGCACCTTTTAGGAGTAAAAAAAAAGGTCACAAAAATGACCTATTGACAAGCTGTTGTACTTGTACCCCTAAAGGTACAATTTTTACACATTTGTTTTCTGTTTGCCAATGCAACTATCCTACAACTATCCAACAGATATTTTCCGAAGCTCAGCTCTAGCTCTCTCCAAACTGTGGCAAGAACCACCACAGGAATGATGCCTGCTTCTAGTCAAAGATGAATTCCCTATCATCTTCCATCATCGAGAGACAAAAGAAGCACCACTCATTTATACTGAGGGTTCTGACGGCAGGAGATTAATCAGCACAGCTAGGTCGGGGGCAATGGCATGGATGAACAGTCACATGAGAACACCGCTGGGTCTCAGTGGAGAGCTAACTTCCTGCTGAGACAGGAAGTGTTCTCATCTTTGGGCCAATCAAGATGTAATCTGCACTGCTGTGTCATGCAATAGCGGCCTAATTCTGAGGAGCAGGATTTTTTTTTTTGAACTACTACAATAGTAATATTTCATATTTTGTTTATTTAGTGATAATCATTATCATTATTAATAATCATTATTATTATTATTATTTTATAGCGATACTCATATATATTCACAACATTTTGCCCAACTTGTGCAACTATTCAAACCTGGATTTTTTTGTTTTTTATTGCACTTTAAATGGTAATTGTTATCAAAAAAAAAAAGACAATTAAATTATTTTTTCTCCTCAAACCATGCAGCCCTACCAGGTGATCAAAGTGTAATATATAATAAGCCTAATTTACTATAAAGTAAGCATATTTGCACTAAAAGTCATGACTATTTTAAATTAATTAATTGTTATATTATAAATATAAGTAAAATACTGTCATTAAACATTATTTAATTTAATTTTTTTTTCATCTAGAGGCCACAGAGTCCCACCATAAAAATGTCCCAGACATCATGAATTTTAGTGATGGCCATGATTTAATTACAACATGGTACTATATCAGCTCAGATTCACTGGATTGTAGGTGGTCAGCGACTAAGCCTCACTAAAATACCAACTGCTCTACACAAATACACAAATGTTTTGTCTTTGTGTTCAAATATATTTCTGCATTGAAGACCACCGACACCATTTTATGATTGCAACGAAAATGCTTCACCTACCACAAAGTAATTTTTCTTTTCCTGCTGTGTTGATAAAACTGTTATGAAGCCCCTCGGTCACAGCAGCTACGGTCCAGTGAGCGTCACTGAGTATTAGGCAACAACAGCAAACTCTGATCAATAATTCCAATTTAATGAAACTGTATACGCGTCAACACCATATGGATTTTTGCTTTATGGCCAGGACCTAGAGGTCATCGTTAGACAATAAGATTTGAGCCGTCATACCGAGGAACATGGATTGAAGTCCAGACTTTCCTCCCAGAAGCTGATTCTTATTATCTGTCAATAGATGCGGCACAATGAAGCACCACAGAAATCTATGCTCAATGACACATTAATGTTATTATCTCCCTGTCACACTAAACAAGCCGTTCACAGGAGCGGAGGAAAAAATTACAAGCATGCTGAAGTAGCTCATTGCATGCCCTCACCCGTTACCTTAATAATAAGGTATTGATTGGATTTGCAAAGACGGAGTTAAAGGTTCAAGAGCAGGAAAAAAAAAACTGGAACATGTCATTTAGAGAGTAAAATGGCTATTAAGAAAAGCACACTTACTCATTGGGTTTACAATGGTGCACATAAATGTCACGCCAGGTTTACGGCTACAAAAACACTTTGTTTTCTGTACCTGTGCCATGGTATGTGGGAATCTAGGGCAAGGAAAAAAGGTGAGAGAAGCAATAAAATAGTTAATTATAGGAATGGACCTTGTCACTGCAAAATGGGAATTAGATTTGCTTGTGTAGGTAAGTGTGGGTCAAGGTTTGACTGCTTAGCATGGTCCAGTTAGTCCCTGCTGGTCAATGTCAGAACTACACCATCTGGCTGCAAAAAAAAGCATGTTTCTCCATCGATACCCTAATTCATACCAAATATTTTCTGCAAGCAACATATAATGTGCAATTTTTCATTATAATAGAATGGTTGTTTTACCGTTGCCCTTCTTAAAATCTTAAAAAAGTAGGGAAAAAAAGATTTTATATATATATATATATATATATATATATACATACACACACCGAGAGAATGTTAATGGTGGGTCCTTGTGGTATTTACAGTATGTCAGGCAGGAAAACCAAGCAACCTCAAATATAGCTTATCATTTGAAACATAAGTAGTGCATGTCCAAGTGTTTGTGTGGAAGCTAAAGTATAGCGAGCTTACAAGACAAGGAGGAACCGGCGCGATCACTTGCATTTTTTCTGATAACAGCGGACACAAATTAAAGTACTCAAAATAGTAATTTTTGGTCATACAGATAAGATTAATACTTCATTCAAAGCTTCAAAACTAAAGGGTCCACTTTTATTTGTATAAACTCACAATAACAAGAAAATATTATGCCTTTGTAAAATAAAGAAAACAAACAGGATGTGCTTTCTGCTGTCTTGGTTTCTCTGAACTGGAGTGCGTCACAAAAATGAATCGAAACTCGGTGTATAGGCTACTTATGTCCTCACAGACATAAGAAATATATCTATAAAAACTTGAAATGTCTACTTTTAAATAAGCTGAGAGTAATTTTCGACTTAAATTGGTTCATGTAATCCATATGAACCGTGAATTTCTCATTATAGGCGTGTCCACTATATTGCAAAACTTCATTTTGCAGCCGACACTGACTCAGAAAACACTTATTAATAAATGATTAGAATGTCTCCTTGCTATTTTTTTCATGACACATTCATAATCATTACTTTTTATGGTGCTTTGTGGCAAGCTTTAAGTGTGCGCTTGAGAGCACTCATTATGGTTTACTATTCTCCTCAGTATATATTTAAGTAATTAAATTAATATAAGCGTGTGATTAGTCGACTAATGGCTTAAATGAACGACTAATAGTCGACTAGAAAAATCTTTAGTCGAGTGCAGCCCTAACAGCTGGTGGCCACATAAGATACTCTCTGCAACTTCTGATATTGACCCCACTTTGTTCAAGAACTCACTATTACATTTATGTACGTCAACTGTCTTTAAAACTTGGTCAGTTTATATCTCTGTTATTAAATCTTTTTATGTTCATATAAATATTTACACATAATAAGACATTTGCTGGGGAGGGAAAGCAGTTGAAAGTGGAACGATGTTTCTCTTTCTTTCTTAGTATGTCCAAATATATACATCAGGAAAACTATAATTAAAATATAATTATAATATAATTGAAACTATTTATATTATGTATGTAAATCTTTGTAAAATATTAGTTAGCAATGCAGATTTGGACAATTTGGACCACTTTTATATATATATTGAAATATATATATATATATAATATATATTACCTTATGGGTTCTGTCCAGAGATCATGTTCCAGTCAAGCAATTGCCTTTTGAGATGAATAGGAATGGTAACAGATACCCTAATTTAGGTATTATAAATGTCCTTGGCTGTATGCTGGACAAAGACAAGGATACAGAGGACAAAACAAATAAGAGGTTAGGATGAACATGTATTTTTGTCTTTGCACCCTAAGCAATATCATTATTTTACCACCAGGCCTTCAATTACATTTTAATGACCTAAAAAGACCAAGTATGAAAAATGCTGATCGATTAAGGTCAAAGTGTATGGAGAAGCGAAGATTTAAGTCTAAATTAGAAAGCTCTCCTCCACATCCACCCCAACGACTGTAAAGATCCTACTTTGCACTTTTTCAAAAAATGGGACAGAAAAGGCCAGGAATAAGTGCAATCCCGCTCATCACGTGGCTCCGTGTGACATTTTTGGAGGATGGGAAGAAGGGTAGATCACTTAAGCTAAAGGAAGTACAGTGGGTAAGAGAGAAAAAGAGAGAGAGAGAAAGGAAGATTTCAAGCCTGAAAAATAATCACAAATGAACTTGAAGCAGTAACACCACAATGACCCAGCTATAGCCCCCCCCAACCTCATATTTATTCATCAGATACGGCTTTATGATCTTTTTATGGAAAACTCAAACATCTTTCAAATGCTTTCCTTGCTTCACGAACCAATCCGGCACACTTGAGTGTGTGTTTGTGAGCGAGTTTCCCCTGAAAACCCATTTTGATCTACACACCTCTGTTCCTAATCAATGATCTTATTATTTTTGATGCACTCCCCTTACTGCCAGGAGCGGCTTAGCCGATAAATACAAGTCCCTATATCAGTCACTCTCTCACTCTGATCAATCTTTGTTCTACTATTTGTGAGAAAAGCTTTAAACGTGGATCTAATTTTGCTACACCAAAGAGACTCATCTGCAGAAAATCTTTGTTCTAGTAGATCTGAGACAAAACAAAGATTGCAAGAGGATTTTTAAAATTAAGTGTTTTTAGATATCAGTTTCCTTGCCCGTTTGTGTTGCCCGTTATTAGTAGTCAGGGCAGATAAGGGTTCGCAGTCTTTTTTTTACAGACTTATTATACCCAAATATTAGACTGTCAGCGCACTATATCAACTTTATTAATGAGCAGTTTTCTCTTGGGGAAAAACAAACAGTTTTACTTGCCAACCCTGATTATGTTATCACTGAAGGATAAACGGGATACAGACCACCAGACAGAAATTCAAACTAACTAGACTAAACAAATGTAGTCTATTAAGCTTGATATTATTCTGGTAGTGCTTTTTCCATTTCCAAATTTGAATTTGCTAACAATCATGCAGCAACCCCTAGATGACCTTTACACATATAATGTCTGTGAGAGCAATAGCTTATCCCGGGTAGATTGGGTTTTAAAGTGGGTCTAACAGCAAAAGAGAAAACTCATGACGCATCTCATCAGGAATTCGAAGGCGTTGTTGTCCTCAGGCGGCGAGCTGGACTGCCAGCCATCTTGACGAGGCCTAATCTCATTTTAGATGAATGTAAATATTTATCGAGCCTCTGATTTAATCACAGAGAAGCATACTGAAAATGCAGCACTCACCCATTATCTTGTAAATCTTGCTGCACACTTCTCCTTTTTCTCTATTACTGCACACCGTAATGAGTTGAGGGCTGCCTGAAGGAATAATCACCCAGCCTGCTGAGTGGCCACGTGCCTCCTCAAGCGCTTTTTTTTTTTTACAGCACTTGTCCGTGGCTGTCACATCTTATCCTGGAAATCACATATCTAAGGAAAAGAATTATTGGCTCAACAACTTTAAGTGTTAAGTGTCTTGCTTAAAAAGAGGAATGGTTTAAAGACCGTATGAAAAAAATAGAAGAATATATATATATTGTAGGCAGGAGAGATGTATATTTAGAAATGGGCCAATAATAAAACCTAATAGTTTTTTCTATTATTCATTAGTTAGAAACTTACATCTAGTAAAAAGGGTTTTTAGGTGTCTGACTTTTCCAATTCTACTGCTATCAGACTGCTGATGAATCTGAGAAAGTAATCTTAGAGATAAAAGTAAAATACAGTAGAGTTAATAAAGTCAGCAAAATAACTTTTATTGAAAAGTGTAATCGTCTCGGATTTAACCCTTTATGGACTCTAATACTTTGGTTTTCCAGCATCTTTGGGATGCTTGAACCCTCTTCAGCAGTGGCTGTATGATTGTGAGATCCATCTTTTCACACTGAGGTGAACTGAGGGACTCAAACACAACTATTACATAATGTGCAAAATTCACTGATGCTCCAGAAGGAAACATGATGCGTGAAGAGCCGGGGGGTGAAAACTTTTGAACGGGATGAAGATGTGTAATGTTTTTTTTGTTGTTGTTTTGTTTTTTTTAAAGAGCATATTTTTTAATTCAGTACTACCCTTCAGAAGCTACAGTAGATATGTGTATGTCTCCCAGGAGACAAAATAAGTACAATTTACTATGATTTTCAAATTTAAAAAGTTTTCAGCCCCTGGCACTTAATGCACCGTGTTTCTTTCTGGAACATCAGTGAATGTTTGGATCTTATGTAATAGTTGTGTTTCAGTCCCTCAATGGTCCTCAGTGTGAAAAGATGGGTCTCAAAATCATACAGTCACTGCTGAAAAGGGTTGAAATATGCAAAAGATGCTGGAAAACCTGGAAGATTTTTCTGAAGAACAGAGCTCAGTTTAACTGCCGAGAACAAGGGATTCACGAACAACCGTCACAAAACAAAAAAAAAACGCCATAGATCATCTAGGTAACGACACACAATATTAAGAATCAAGCGTAAGCTTTTGAAAAGGGATCATTTTTATGAATTCAGCTATTATTTTGTCTTGTGGACTATATGTAAACATCTTTTATGTAAAATATCTTAAGGACAGTACTAAATAAAAAATAACGTGCATTTTTTATGATCCCTCATATTTTGTTCAAATTACATTTTGCAGATTCTGCAAGGTGTGTGTAAACTTTTGACCACAATCGTATGTAAGCTTTTAAGAGAGAGTTAAAGAGAAGATCCAGGGGAAAGTCACTCACTGAAAGATGTGGGTTCTTAAAGGTTCAGTGTCATTCCTCCTCTGCTCAAATACTTTGGCTCACAATGGAGTTGAACTTTTCTACACTCTCTATGCTTCAGGGGTTTTGAAGAAAAGTTAAGCTTTTGACTTCGCTATTAGAATACTTTTACCTCAATCAGTGTGGCACTTGAATGCATAGCAACTTTTTGCTACATGTTCTGTTTTAAAGTAACTTGAGCCCTCTTTTTCACTTGAGCCCATGACTTCAAGGCCCAAGGTCATCAAATAAAAAAAAAGGTGAATCTTAAAAGAACACTTCACACAAAAAATGAAAACTGCCATCATTTACTCATCCTAATGTTGTTCCAAACCTGTATGGTTTTCTTTCAAAATGTGTCATAGAAGAAAGAAACATGAGGGTTTTTTTTGGCTGAACTCCTTTGGATGAATTCCTTTAATTATGCATGTCTGTTAAAAGTTTGATGTTGTTTGACCTCTGTTGAAGTGCTTTGAGCAGGTAAACAGTTTGAGTCTAAGGTTGACGTGCCTAATTCAGAAGCTGACATATAGCATATGTCAGACACTTCCCAACCCTAGACAACTTTCCCTGTCAAACCTCAATCAAACTCCAGCAGCCAGGTGAGATGACCTTTTAATGTCAATGCTTGATCTTTTGTCGAACCTCACTGACAAATTAGAAATGAGAAAGGGTCGATCAGGCCAGGGTGGAAATGAGTGGAAATGAGTGGTGGAAGGCTTTCTGCAGATCTGTAACTGCATGTTTTTAAAAATAACAGATACCCTTAGCTTTCATTTCCCACTGCAGCTTGACCAAAAATACACCACAATTTTTATTTTTAATTTATTATTATTATCATCATTTTGCTTTTCATTGCCATATTACCAATTCAAATAGCTGAACTAGTGGCAGTAAATTATCTTATACTTTGGCACCTTCCAAACATATCGACTCCCAGAGCAGCGTGAGGTCTGAATAAGGGCTCCCTTAATTGTATGCGGCACCAAATTTACATTTACGACCTTAATCCGATATAAATCCTCATATCCCTGGAATAGATTGATATTATGTCAGGCCAGAGTGCAATAAAGAGTCGATCAGCGGGTCGGACAAGTGGCATCAAGATCTAATTGGGATTTATTCTAAAGACTGACATGGCTTTTGCTGATGCCAATTTGGGGGTGATCAATTGGCACGACTCATTCTTGTAGCCAACTCCCCGCGGAACATTAACCGACCACCTGGCCGCCGCACAGCCAATGAGGTGAAGCACTGATTTATATAAAGCAGTGATATGCTCCAAGAAGACGCAGACCCCAAGGATGCTTGTGCCCTAGAATTGACTCTACAAGAATCTAGTGGCTGATCAACTTTATGTTGTTGATGTAATACAGTTATAAATTAGGTAAGCCAAGTAATTTTCTTAGAAGAGGATTTCACAATAACAGTATATTGGTTCATTACTGTGGAAAGTATCAGGGGAGGTGTATTAGAGAGATGCGCTGAGAATATAATGTGCAAAAATCTATGCCAAAATCCTCCTGGTAAAATTGCTGTGAAAATCACCCTACTGTATCCATAATACTTTTTATAGAATAAACACACAGTGTATGAGCATTTGACTTATCCTGCGACCCACAGGCAGAATGAAGGCCAAGTGATTGTGTACCTCAGCTTTGAGAACTGAGTTGAGGATACCTTTTAAATTTCAATTAAATTCCTTAATTTAATTTGGATTTGAATGGACATAGCAAACAACATGGAAAATTGCAATTTGAATGTTAAGAAGTAGAATTAAAATTCATTGAAATATGAAGAAATTGATTAGCTGTAATTTTTAACTACAAAAGCAATGTTTTTCAAGACAAATTTTGAATGTTGACTTGACGAAGCCTTGTTTGAAAGGTAGACGGATAAATACACTGACTGGTGATTATGTAGAAAAATAGATAAAAGCCGTGTTTTCACCACAGGAACTTTCTCCAGGAATTAGGGACTTTGGGGTGGTACTCTGTGTTTTTCGACAAAGGAACCAGGGTCCAATTGAAGTTCCAGGTAAAAATTTCCCCCTTGCAATGTCCCAGCTCGCTAGCTAGTACTTTTTCAAAGTTCACAAACTTTCAGGGTGGGACTTGGGTGCTGAACATGCTGATTGGATGAGTTCACCCAACATTGTGATTGGTTGACTCCATGCAGTATTTTATTTCAACCACCATATTTAAACATATGTTGCAGTGTGTGCAGTAACAGTTGTATTCTATTCAAATCAACATTGGAGTTTTAAAAACAACCGATGGACTGAAGACGAAGTTCAGGCTTTATTAAGCTTATATGCAGAGGATGAAATCCAGTGGGAATTGGAAAAGTCGCACTCAATCCTACGTCACCGGACTAATCTTCACGGCAATTTAGACCATAATGGAAATGCAGACAGCAACAGGTCTGGGGGAAGAATAATTTTGTTGGAAACGAGGCTACATAGATTGATGTAAAGATACTGTAGAGACAGATAGACAGTCAGACAGACAGATCAACAGAGAGATAGACAGAGATAGATAAAAAGAAAGACTGATGGATAGATAATAAAGATAGACAGACAGACTGAAAAAGAATGATAGATAGACATCATGGAAAGATAATGTATAGATCAAGGGTGTCTAATCCAGCTCCTGGAGGGCCACTGTCCAGCAGAGTTTAGCTCCAACTCTAATTAAACACACCTGAACCAGCCAATCACAGTCTTACTAGGCATACTACAAACTTCCAGGCAGGTGTGTTGAGGCAAGTTGGAACTAAACTCTGCAGGATAGTGGCCCTCCTTGAGCAGGTTTGCACACCACTGGTATAGATAGATAAACATAGATTGATAGATTGGCAGGAACAGGAACTAAGCCCTTTCTAATTCCAAATCTACTTCCTGTGCGTTTTGGCCAATTCTGCACAACCCTTTGGAATTTTTGGGTGGCAGCATTGTACCTGCTTACTGAAGATCTGTAATCCTAATGGCTTTGAAGGCCAAACTCTGTCAAGAATGATTCGTTGGGCTGGATAAAAGTGGAGGGAGTGGGGCATTTGGGTTGATTTATGGCAATGTCAGACAGATTGTAGCGCCCGCATGCTCGAGGTTGTGCCCTGTAATAGAGCATCATTAGCGAGTCGCGTGTTTGCTGTGGACGGGGCCGAGGCCTGGGCACGAGGCTCAAGACCGCTGATTAGATATGCAGAAAGAGAACTGTGACTGCCTGAGGGGAGGCAATCGATGTGTGGTCAAACGAAAATGAATTTAACGGGATCTAATGGGGTTTGAGCCCTTTCTCTCCCTCCCGTGAAGCCAATGGCATAGTTAATATAGCGGGAAGATGGGCGGATCACGGAATCGAGGCTGAAGGAAGCGTGGAAAGGATTCAAGGAGCTCGGGGGTCAGCGCCGTGTCGCATGCCGCTTCTGGAGCGAATGCTCACGACGTGCTACCATCAGATCTGAGATCAGTGGAGTAAGGCTTTCATCTGCCTCGATGGAACCGCCGCATGAGTTGTCGCCTTGAGTTTAGCTGATGCCAGCGTCGTGCTGTTTAACGTGCAGGGCATGACCAAGCAGCCGAGCTGCTCCGCATTACTGACTGCTGCCTCTATGAGACCTTGGTGAGACATTAACAGCATGGAAGAGGTATAATTGCCAACGCTGCATATGGACGAGCAGAATGGACTCACCTTGAAAATGTTTTACAGCCAAAAGGGGAACGGACCCTGGCAAGTGTACTTTAGTTCCCCAGTGAGGTCTTTAGCTTCTTTATGGAACACACATATGGCATAATAGTACAGTGTTTGGTTTAACTGGTCATTTATGAAGAGGTCATCTCATTTGATGGTTGAGGTCCACGTCAGCACAATGTTATTGATTCATATCAGAGCGCTGCTGCTGTTGATAGAATTTTGCTGCCAAAGAGTTTACTGCTCCTGCAAAAATAAAAAAATAAAATAAAAAAATAACTGCAAGAAAAGGCATTAGGATGGTGTTTTTTTTTCTAAAAGGAAAATTGTTTGTGTGTGTTTGGCAGGGGCGACAGTTTCCTACTGTAATCACGGCTGTTGCCATGCAATTTCAGAGCCATTATGTCTGGCCTGGATGGAGAGAGGTATCAAAATTCCTATTGTGAATGGCACTCCCTAATGATCATCAACGTTGTAGCTGTCCCATTCACTCTCTCTGTCTCTCCCGTTATTTTTTTCTTTCTTTCTTTGTATCATGGCACCTGTTTGCTGAGATTGTCTTGCATAGTGGTGTGTTGGTATAATTGTAAATTATTATATCATAATAGCGCTGTCGAATTTAATGCATTAACTAGATTTATTAATTACTGTAAAAAATACCTCATTAAAATTAACGCATTTAACGGACATGCCCCCCCCCAAGTGGCATCCCCCAATTTTTGTCTCATTTTACATCATGATATAGTTAAGCAATATCACAATATCACACGAGTTCTGTTTTTCAGTCCAGAATAGCACAAGTGCAAATGCAGTACTGATTTTATACAACAGTTCGGTAACACTTTACAATAAGGTTCATTAGGTAATGTATTAATTCACATGAACTAACCATGAGCAACACATTTGTTACTGTATTTACTAATCTTCGTTAATGAAAATACAGTTGTTCATTGTTTGTTCATGTTGGTTCACAGTGCATTAACTAATGTTAACAAGATTTTCATAATGTATTAGTAAATGTTGAAATTAACATTAAAAAAGATTAATAAATTCTGTATAAGTGCATTTTATTATTAGTTCATGTTAACTAATGAACCTTATTGTGAAGTGCTTTCAACAGTTCAATAAATAAGAAATGAATATTGTTATTTTAGACAGAATATTGTGTGTTTTGCTCAGTTTTTCCAAAGAATATATAAAACCAAAGCAGAAATGTCCATCTCCAAGAAACACAGCAGCGTTTCATTTCTGAATCCACGTTTTTGAAAGAATCGGGTGAACCAATGATTCAATCAAGATGTTCATAAAGGAACCATTTTCTTCACTCCTGAATGAATCAGTCGTTTGAACGAATTGAATGAACGAATAAATGACTCACTCATTAAGACATTTACCACCACCTACTGGCAGTTTTAGATTCTTGTTTAGAGTAACATTTCATTAAAAAAAAATAATTTCCGTATTGTTAATAATAATAATAATAATAAACATGAAAGGGATGGTTCACTGTAAAATATTTCTTCCTGAAGCTATTTTTTGTAATGTTTATTTGATGCTTTGCACAATAATGACTTTAAATTATCTTTTAGAAGTAATTTCTCAGCCAGATTTGATGTGATTATTTTGAGATTTATTAGATTAATTAATTGCCACATCATGTAATTAATTAGATTTAAAAAATGTAATCGCATGACAGCCCTATATTTTGTTATGCCGTTATGTTATGTTATGTTATTAGTTATTAGCCACAATGTTTGTTATCCCCAATATTATTATTATTTACAACTACTAAAATGTTTATTACTTATGTAGTGCCTTTCCAAAAGCTCAAAAGAAACATTCAAGTAAAGCACGGTGCAGTTACATAGGGCTATGCAATATGGACTACTGTGTGAACAGTCGAGGAAATGCGATTATACATGCATGCATAATTATATAGCACATACAAGCCTGTATGGAACAATTAAAACAGCAGTAGTCCACATATTGTACCAATTACAGTTACTGAGCATAATCACATTAACATAATCATAGTATTCTATGAGCTCCACCTTAATTGCAGTACTGCTTTAATCGCAGTATAAGGGGGCATGTAAATGTAGCCATCGACACACCCCTGACCAAAGCTTTGTGGACATTTAGCTGTTAGAGAAGCAATTGCTGGGATGCATGTTAATGTCCGTTGCGTCGGTTGAGTACTGTCAGGTGCAAGTGGTACATTGCTTCTATAATGAGCACAGCCAACACTGTGCGGCAAGATCTGGAAAAGTGTGTGTGTACACTGGGGAAGAATAAAAAAAGGTCACCTTGTCTTGCGCCTCTTGCTCTCCACCTTAGCGAGGACTAGCGGTGAACTCATCCAAGATGTCAAGTCTGTCTTCCATTGCTCTGAAAACTGTCCATGTGTGGAACTGCAACACACAAAATATATTTGCATGCACACAAATACACACACATTGGCATGTTTGTTTTTCTGGAACAGTGCCATGTTTACATAGAGTGATAAATCTGTGCATTCATGAATATGCAAAGGGTGCATTGCGGGATCCTCTTCTGACTCCATCCACTTGACGGAGTCGAGATCATAAAAAGGTGTCAATGTCTCTCACTTGAAAGGTCAGGGTTAATACTCAAGATCCAGGTCACTGCAACTGATCTTTATAAGTGCAAGCTCTCTCTAGCTTTGTATTGTTTTTTTTTAAATCGGTATCATTGCATTAAATGAGAAAGTCGTATTAGATCAATTTCATTCACTTGAGTAGTTTGAATGCTTCATGCAGGTTTGTGGACAGACCTGGGTTTGTTCAGACAGTAAGCAGAAATCTGACTTTTTTAGCATATCCAACCCAAATCGTCTGAATAAATAACCATAAATACATTGCATTATATTTCTTCATCTAAAAAAAAAAAAAAAAACCTTTGTGATACGTGAAATGGGCCTTGTGTAGACAAAGTTGGTGCCATATTTGTAATATTGAAAATGAGTTTTGAGAGCATTCACCGAATAAAGGTCCACTCACTTGGTCATTTCTCTGTCAAACATGACCGCACCATCAGCCGCACTGTATTGTTGACAAGAAAAGATATGAGTGCTAATCCTTAACCACAAGTTTCGTAAGATACTGTTCTGAAATCTCAGCTTTGACATTTTAACACTTGCATTTGCATCCCGTGACGATCACTGTTCTGGAATGAGGATTCATCTGAAAATAAGAGCACAAAAAAAAAAACGAGTGCTGTACATCTATGACGATTTTTATTAAAATGCCTATAAAATGTCACAATTTATTGCATATTAATATTTGCTGAGAAAAGCCCCCCCAAAAAAACATGCTATTGAACATAAAAATGTATTTTTTAACATGCTAAATCTGAACAATTACACTAATTAAGCCGAGAACACACCAAGCCGATACCGACGAACTAGTGGCGACAAAAGCAGACTGTGGGTTTGGCTCACGTCGGCAGCTTTTGGGTCCACCAAAACGAAGCTCGACACCAGCGTATACAGGAGATAACTGTCTATTTAAGCAAAAATATTTGTCAATATTCGTCATTCAAAAAGGGAGAGCGAAACTAAGACTACATGTATATACAAATCATAAACAAAGCAGCGCTTGCTTACTGTTTTGAATATCAATCATGCTGATCACGTTCTTTATTCCACTCCACTCATGTTATTATGAAAATATTCATACATTCGAGTGCTCAGGTAAGATGACATAAAATTAGAACAACCTTCTGTCTGTGCCGTCATGACTTCTTTACCTGCTTTCATAACTTTTGCTTATATTCGCCTGAACTGACTCGTTTGCTATACTTAACAACCAATCAGAGTTCTCTCTCTCATTGACGGCCCGACGCCGATTCAACATGTCGAATCGGCCGAAAAACAGCCGTCGAGGACCAACTTCAGCCGACAGTGCGGAACACACTGAGAAAATGTTGTCGGCCGACAAACAAAAACTGCTCAACGGCCGACCGTCAGCTTGGTGTGTTCCTGCCTTTAAACTTAAATTGGGGCCTAATGGTTAGAGAGTCAGACTTGTAACCCAAGTCTTGGAAAATGTAGGTGGGGGGAGTTCATGAACAGCGCTCTCTTCTACTCTCATTACCCACAACTGAGGTGGCCTTGAGCAAGGCACCTAACCCCCAATCACTCGTTGAGCGCCACAGCAAAAATTGCTGCCCGGGTGTGTGTTCAATACTCACTGCTGTGTGTGTGCACTTGAATGGGTGAAATGCAGAATAGAAATTCCGAGTTTGGAACACCAAACTTGGCTACACGTCAAGTCACTTTCACTTTAAACAAATTTTTAGGCAAGGAATGCCGATCAATTTATTCGTTGAGCATTTCATTCAAACAGTTGAACCAGCCACGTTCATTCCGCGACAACAGGCCCATCTGTGCTACAGCACACTGACAAATCACAGTCATTTATGAAGTATTCAAAAACACACACAAATGCATAGGCAAAAAAGGGATTTAATTCCCTTTGAAACCAAATGCTCCCTTAAGAGGGACTAGACCTGATTAACACATCAAAGAACTAAAAATCACAAACACAATCCACACAAGTAAATAAACAATGCCACATAAACACACACACACACGTACACACCAACATTGTCCTCAGACACGCACACACACACAAATTTTACTTCAACAAACAGCCTGTGGAAATGAGATTCTTTTCATGGCTTAAGCGCTTCTCCCAAATTTTGCACATTTAATCAGAGCAGGAGAAATGCTAGGCAGAACATCAGTGGACCGATTCAACAAAGCACAGCATATAATCGCTCTAAAAAGTTCAGGGCCCGACCGAGAGAATAGTGCTTTGAGGCAATGACATTGACGTCCATCCCATTGAGAAATTGGCCAGAGGACATTTACAGGCAGCCAAGTCTGGTAATTCTCAAACCATCACGAGCAATAAAAGCATGACTAGGGGCCTTCTGCACATCTTCCTCATCCTCTTTTGTCAGAAACGCTGGCTTCTGTAGTCTTTTATTCACTACAGGCATAGGATTTCAGACAATGCCAATGAAGTATTAGCTACACAACAGCCACGAGTAGACAAGATGAAATTATATCAAGGAGAGAGTTGTCCATCTCACAGATTTGAAAAGGCATAAGGAGCATTTATTAGATGAAATCCGCTCCACATTTAGAACTGGCTGTTTTGGCCTTGCTTGCTCTCTTGCTTTCTCTGTATGATTGATTGAAAAAAAGAGGAAAATTAATTAAGCCAACACAATTAAACAGAAATTCTCTGGGCTGTATTCATCCCCTCTGATATTCAATCATGGAGTAAAATTGTTTCTGCCACTCACATATTGATTTAATTGTCTCATCTACAGTGTTAATTAACCAGACTTGACAGCCAAGACCGTTGCCCACCGGTAGAGGTTACCACCCTGAGACAAAGAGCTAAAAAGGAACAGCTGCACTAATGCAAAACTAAAGCGGCACATGGGATGCAGTGTAACTCTATGTGCATTCAAGCTGTGGTTAAACTTTTGAATGAAGCTTGCTGCGACAAAATACAACAACTGGTTTCTTTCCTAGAACACAAACCAAAGAATACTTCAGTTATAAAACTAGCGTCGTACTAAAAATTCTATCAATAATAAATGATAAAAGAAGACCATTATATAAGCACAATATACACTATTGTTCAAACGTTTTTTGAAATTAATACTTTTATTCATCAAGGAGGCATAAAATTGATCAAATGACAATAAAGATTTTTGCATTGTTACAAAACAATTATAAATATATAAAATGCTTTTGTGAGCACATGCTTTCAATTCAACAAAGTATCCTAAAGAAAAAAAATATAATGGTTTCCACAAAAATATTAGCACCAAATCTACATACCGATCAGGCACAACATGACCACTGTCAGAAGTGAATAACACAGATTATCTCTTCATCACGGCACCTGTTAGTGGGTGGGATATATTAGGCAGCAAGTAAACATTTTGTCCTCAAAGTTGATGTGTTAGAAGCAGGAAAAATCGGCAAGGGATTCGAGCGAGATTGACAAGGGCCAAATTGTGATGACTAAACGACTGGGTCAGAGCATGTCCAAAACTGCAGCTCTTGTGAGGTGTTTTCAGTCTGCAAAATCAGTATCTATCAAAAATTGTTAAAGGAAAAAACAGTGGTGAACCGGCGACAGGGTCATGGGTGGCCAAGGCTCACTGATGCACATGGGGAGCGAAAGCTGGCCCGTGTGGTCTGATCCAACAGATGAGCTTCTGTAGCTCAAATTTCTCAAGAAGTTAATGCTGGTTCTGATGGAAAGGTGTCAGAATACACAGTACACCGCAGTTTGTTGCGTATGGGACTGCATAGCCGCAGGGTGTCCACCACCGAAAGTGCCAACAGTGGGCGCGTGAGCATCAGAACTGGACCGTGGAGCAATGGAAGAGGGTGGCCTGATTTGATGAATCATGTTTTCTTTTACATCAACAGGATGGCTGGGTGCGTCGCTTACCTGGGGATCACGTGGCACCAGGATGCACAATGGGGAGAAGGCAAGCCGACAGAGGCAGTGTGATGCTTTGGGCAATGTTCTGTTGGGAAACCTTGGGTCCTGCCATCCATGTGTATGTTACTTTGACACTTACCACCTAAGTATTGTTGCAGACCATGTACACTCTTTCATAGAGAGGGTATTCCCTGGTGGCTGTGGCCTCTTTCAGCAGGATAATGTGCCCTGCCACAAAGTAAGAATGGTTCAGAAATGGTTTGAGGAGCACAACAACAAGTTTGAGCTGTTGACTTGGCCTCCAAATTAAATATAT
Organism: Zacco platypus; assembly: GCA_038088235.1. NCBI lineage: Eukaryota > Metazoa > Chordata > Actinopteri > Cypriniformes > Xenocyprididae > Zacco > Zacco platypus. The sequence goes on from CM076077.1 coordinate 9,162,543, forward strand.
ACATAAATGTAAAGATCTAGCTATATATACAGCTTTTGATTTAATCTGCATGACAGATAGGACTTTTAAAACATGTGACCTTTATGATGCTTTTGCATCGTTTTTAAAGTTTTCTTTAGCAAAGAAAGTTTGGAACAACATGAAGATCAGTAAATGAGGAAAAATTGCCCCTTCAAGTTGTTTTGTTGTTCTTGCTTAAGATACTTCTCACGTCACTGATCAGTAAGTTTAGCGGATCAGATTCCCAAATCTGGATCTTTATTGTGAATTCCACTTTAATCTCTCGCCTACCTTTCCAAAACTTCTTTTGTATATTCTTTTTGACCCCATCAGAGAAACCAGGGCACAAGGCCCAGATGGCAAAGACAGGAGCACAGCATTTTTAAGTAGCTAAAATGAATCCGAGTCTGTTTGGACTGGGCTGATCCACCTCCTGCCAGTTGTTTTTCTGGCTCCTTATGTATGCCTGACATTTGCCGCCCCATAACAGAAGGGCTGATGGGAAAGCTAATGGCTCTGTGACATATAGGGGTCACAATATAAGTGGACCTAGACCCACCTGAGAATAACATGCACATCTGGAGTCCATCGGTACCTGTGTGTGCACTGTGCAGTTCATGTGTGTCAGATAAAGAAATATATGAAAGATGCATAGGATGGAATTGGAAATCTTCTACTGACATATATTTTGAGCCATTTGTGATTCTCACCTTGAGAATAAATGTTGCTCCCACCACACATGCACAAATTCAAACACAAACATCTTTTTTAATTACTCTTCCTTCTAATTGAGACTGTGGAGGAATTCAATTAGCCATATTCTGTGTGCTAAGTGCCTGTGCCGTTCCATAAAAGCAAAGGTTTCCAAACACGTCTGGGCAGCAGATGGGCTTCATTCACCACAAATGGGCCCTCCTATTGAGGTAAGGCTGATGACATTTCACTGCTAACAGGTTCGCACCAGCTCGCCACACATCATTCACATACTAATCAAGAGCGGGTTGCGTGAGGACTTTTTCCACCCCACCTCTTATTACCTACGTCAATTCGGCTCCCACTCTAAACCTTTCATTGACTGAAGTGCCAATTACAGCTCACAATATATCATCCTCTGCTCCTGCATACACAGCACGGCCAAATTCAGATATCAGAACAGATGATAATACGCAAAAGACTTTTTATATATGGAGTGTAAATGCACTTATGATGTTACCCGAAGTGACGCAGGGTAAAATCTGATGAAATATTTATTCAACAGAGAGCGCATAACATCTTTGACCTCTCTCGGCTGGCAAACCCAGACCACTCTGTGTAAAAGTTATTGTATCTTATTCTGTGTTTCGTCATAAAGTTTTTATAGGTGTAACGAAATTAAAAACAAGTTGTAATGACTGCGTCTCTCGGCATGATTGAACCGCCATGAAAATTTAATGGGGCTTCTTGGCATGCTACAGTAACCCACTTCCATGCTGACTTCCAAATAATTTCCTTCTCCAAAACACACAAACCAGTGCACGAGTATAAAGAAGTGTTCGGAAGTGACTAACTATACTGACAAAAATAAATTTACTAGCAATAGCACTGGAAAGTTTGATTCATTCCTGTCAACCGGTTAGTTTGGCTGGTTCATGTAAAATAAAAAAGAAACAGAAAAGAAAGAAAGTTGAACTGCATTTTTAACCCTTAAATGCTTACCTTGGGACTTTACTTGGGACCCGGGACGTTATTCACTACCCTCCTCCTCATTCATTTTTTAACGTTAGACATCAACCTTCGTAGTATTCCTCAATCAATTTATGTTGAAAGAAAGAAAGAAAGAATAAAAAGAAATAAGAATAAAATTATGAAAGAATGCCCATTCAGTTTTGTGAAAATTGTATAGGGTTGCTAACGACCCGAGGTTTGTAACAATGTACAACAATAATTGAATCTTTGATGACTGAATAAGTGCAATTCACATTTATTCCACAACGTGGCTATGTCTGATACAAAATAATGAAGTGATATTTCACTCAAAGTTACCGCAGGCAGAAAACAAAAGAATAGGAAGTATCATCAACAAAACTTGAAATGGCTCAGCGATTTACTACAGAGCAAGTGCAGAACGCAATCAAATATTAGAGTCACTGTCACCTGATGGTGGATGTGGTGAAGAAGCTGTCATCGATTAAAATATTGATTTAGAAGATGTTGAAAAGTATAGTTTTGAAAATATGTTTGAGATCGCATATATTAGTCAGATGCTGAATGTACTGGAAAATTAGCTCTGACAAGGACAGTGATGATAGTATAAAATATCAAACTGAACCCTTCCAAGTAAGAAAATATGATTTACTTTATTCTTTTGTAATTGTTATTATAATATCAAGAGTTTTATACTATTGTAGCAGTTAGGGTTAGCCATCAGCGTTGGATATAGTTCCATTCACTAAAGACCCGAATATGTAATAATGATTGGCAAAACATTCATGCATTGAAGGTTTAAAAAAAGTTTATAATGTTCTTCGTGGTCACACTTGTGTGATCCAATGTAGTGGCCACTGCATCTTCTTTTATTTTCAGTCTCTCTGAAAAGCCTGCACTGAACTGTCTTATTTAAAAAGCATTCTGCAGTAAAATTAAGAGAAAAAAACGTGAAAAAATGTGTTCTGGAACTTTGTTAAAGACAAATTTAATCTACTCTTTCTTAATGTTAGGATCACAAGGATGGCAAAATTGCTTGTAATCCTCAGAGGCATCTCTATTGTGTTGTTGCTCAAGTAATCCTGCATGTCTCTTGTATTTACTACTACTTGGTATGTGTGAATTGGTGGGAGGGGCTAAAGAGAATGATGTAGAAATGGGCACTGATTTTCTTCTGCAGAGGCGGTCTTTCGTCGCAAAATTACGTCATACTGAGGCAAAATCTGAAATGAGTGGTTTTGGGGTGCTTGTTTTCAACAAAAGCTGTTTTTGGACTAACAAGGAAGTTCTGAGTTCTTATTTTTACAGGATATTATTTCAGATAGATTAAGGAAAACAGTTTTTTCAAAAAGAGTATTTTTTTTAAAGCTACAGTTTTAAAGTAGCTTCCCCAACACTGATACACACACACACACACACACACACACACATAGTGTGCTGTAACCATACACAGCTTTCTCTCAAAATGAAAGTTCATAAATCTTTCACACTAAACGTCCCCTTGGCTGGTTTCTTGTTTTGGTCTTCTTTATTTGTACGTTAGCCAGGTCACATCAAAGATACAATAGTGTCACAAGGGCAACTCATGACTGAAACGCATACTGTACTCATTCCTGTGTTTCCACACTGCAGGCCAGAACAAATGTTCGCTTATGAACGGTCATGGTGTATGGTGTTTAACATAATTGTGCTGTATGACAGAGATTATGTGCGAGATATAGCAAATATTGGAAAGGAAATCTCTCTCGCTTTAGTGGATTCTCAGGTTTTTATGTGTTCAGTGATGACAGATGGAACAAATTTAGAGGCGTAATCCTCTTAAATAGTGTTTGTTGACTGCAATCATTTTATTTCTGTTAGACGACACAAACAAGCTTTGATTGACAGATATTATCACTTGATTCAAACTGATTCTACCAGCACCACATATGTCTTTCAAGGTTTTTGAATTTATGAGGTCACTGGGCCAGCGGTTTAAGGTATTTTGTAGTCTTGCTCTGTCCACAAAGGCTGAAATTGTAGTAAACGTTTCTTTTTTTTTACAGCCATGTAATTGAGCTTGCATTCTGTGCTTAGCATTCAAACAACACAAAGACTCCAATTTGCAATACTGTGGTACAGTATTGTTGCAGTAAGATCAAATTAAAACAGAACACTTTAAAGACCACATATTATGCCCCTTTTCACAAGATGTAATAAGAGTTTCAGCTCAAAATGCCCCACAGATAGCTTGTCAAATTTGCCCCTATTTGGGTGTGAGCAAAAACATGCCATTTTTGTTCGTGTCCCTTTTAAATGCAAATGAGCTGCTGCTCCCGACCCCCTTTCCAGAACGGGACAGAGCTTTAACAGCTCACGCTTTGGATACTCAACAACAACAAAGCGGCGAGAATCTCACGCCGCCAAAATGACGATTATCAGTAACGGTGGTCACTGATGGAGAGACTCAGAAAGAAGTTTCAACTTTTAGAATACAACTGGACATTTCTGAATGGTTAGTGGGTAAATTTATGTAGTTTCTGTGGAATTGATTCAACTCTTCGACTAGCATGTACCGTCATTTTAATCTTTTGTTCAAATCCACTGTTGAACTGATCCTCACTTGTGAAGCAGTCCAACGTAAAACGTTTGCAGAAATATATAACACTTTACCGACTTTCTTTGGCACATTTCCTTCATAATTGAAATTCAACCACAGTGTCCTCAGTGACTCACATGCAATGAGTCTATATGGAGTCTCTAATGTTCATTGGTATGTATATATATATATATATATATATATATATATATATATATATTCAGCTGTACCACAGTATTGAAAATTGGAGTCTTTGTGTTGTCTGAATGCTAAGCACAGAATGCAACTGCTACAAACAGATATGGGATACACAGGATGGTATCTGTGCTAACAGGGCAGATCATCACCAGTCATGAGCGGGGCTTCCCTACTCTTGTGTAATAGTATGGGGAAATCTGGAACCATACATTTGGAGAGACTGTTTATGATTTATGAGATTTTTACCATTATAGGTTGGTTGTTTACTCACACTGTGGACACACATCTGTGTTCAAATACTTTTAATTTTACATAATAGGCCCCTTTAAAGCAAAATTGGCAGAAAAAAATGCTAAGTATTGTGGGAAATTGTGAGATCAAATTCAAAACAATGCCATATTTGAACACAACTCTGGAGATCATTCAGCACGTCATGCGTTTAACAAAGCAAAGCTAAAAATGTGACAAAAACAGCATGGACTGGTTTTAATCTCCAAAATGTCATGCCTCACAGGACCACAGTGCTACATAAATACAGGCATACAGCAATAAAGTAAACAGTATAAACCTATATACAACTATCCTACTGATAGATTTTGACTATACATATTCTAATTATAAAAATGTTTACCTATAAATAAACTTTAAAAAAAAAAATACAAACTATACAAACTATACGAATGCTTGAGATAAATACTGTACATGTGCAAAGAGAAACATTGTGAGTCAAGCAGCTGGCTGGGAAACAGTGCAGTATGATTTGTAGTGCATGAGCATGTGAATGTGCATATATTACTGAGTCTTACAAAATTACTATTCAAAATTAATATTCACAGTCCCCTAAAGTTCAGAAGTTTGGGATTAAGGATGCTCATAATGTACTGATTTACTGTTAACCAACAGTAAGAATTTTGACCGATTAATATTATCAGTTAAACTTTTTTTAGCAGACAAGTAGACAAAGGTTTTTTTTAGTCATTTTTATAGTCATTTATCAAGATATAGTGAAAACATTTGCTGCATGGTTTGAAAAAAAATGCTACACATGTAAAATTGAGTTGTTGAGAGAGAAAAAAGATAAATCGTGTTATAAGTCATGTATTATTATATTAATGTAAAATAGTGGTAAATAAAGTGAAATGTTTACAGTCATAATAAACACTAAACATAGATATAGGCTATTTTAGTTCCCCTCACTCCACAAAAAAATCCTTCAAATTTAATTGTATTCAGGACAGAAGAAGAATGAAAAATAAAAGCAATATACATCAAGTCAAAACGAATTCATTTAAAGTGAAACTGAAACAAACCGGCGTTGGGCTCACGTAGACAACCTCTCTCATAGCACACTGTCTGAAGGATCATGTAAAACTGGAGTAATGCCAACTTCAAATTCAGCTTTGCCATCACAGGAATAAATTACATTTTAAAATACAATAAAACAGAAAACAATTATTTGAAATTGTAATAAAATCGCACAAAATCCCTTTTTTATCAAATACTTTTGAACAGTAGTGTATATATATGTCCAACTCCACTTGGCCGCATTATTGTTGCAAGTATTGTGTGTGGAGAGGATTGGGCATCAAAGTCAACATGATCATCGGAGACGCTATCAGATTTGCCCATACCACCAACTGTGCCTGTTTGTGTGAGTGCAACACATCTGTATCAATGTGTGTCTGATTAGATGAGAAGAGTGTATTGCCCCTAACGAGGGTTAATTGTTACTGTTGCGTCAGAACGTGTTTCTTGATTAGTTATGTGCTCCATGCTGCGAGGGGCTCAACCCCACCTCACTGGAACGGATCTCATCTCATCATTAAATCTATTCCTCAACAAAGCCTGACGCCGCCCACTGCAGACCAGCATCAGACAGACAGCGGGCAAGAGAGAGAGAGACAGATAGACAGCCAGCACTGGGGTGATGTTAATTGCAAGTTAGAAAGCGTTGGCCTCCTTCGAAGCAGGAAAACCCCTCCCACATCTTAACTCATCTTTGTGCATGCATGCACAACATGATTTACACAAGTATGACATGCTGTTTGATCATGACCTACAACAACATATCTGTCAACCAGTCATAGATCTTACGATGGCAATGGAAATATTACTTTTCATACTCACACAGCTTCAGTAAACTGCATTTTTAGAACTGCATGGGCGAATGAAATCCATTCCTGATCTTACGTAAGACAGGCCAACATCAGTCACATTGTCACCTAGTGTATAAATAGCACAAAGAGACTGAAATACCGCAGAATGTTATAGTCCAAACATTTCATGTTTTCTATTGTCCTTTAGTGTTATATGATGTCATATGATCAATATTTTGTTCAGTTCATTCTCATTGTTACAGTAACAATGCATCATACACTGGGGACTAAAACAATCCCACAAGACTGAATTTATTTCTTTTACTTGTACAGGCATGTACATGGTCAGATGTGATTCAACAGGCTTTCCATATCATCTTGTCACTGCAGCAAATAATATATATATATATATATATATATATATATACATACAGTGGGCACAGAAAGTATTCAGACCCTCTTGAATTTTTCACTCTTTGTTATATTGCAGCCATTTGCTAAAATCATTTAAGTCCATGCTTTTCTCCTTATTAATGTACACACAGCACCCCATATTGACAGAAAAACACAGAATTGTGGACATTTTTGCAGATTTATTAAAAAAGAAAAACTGAAATATCACATGGTCCTAAGTATTCAGACCCTTTGCTCAGTATTTAGTAGAAGCACCCTTTTGATCTAATACAGTCTTTTTGGGAAAGATGCAACACGTTTTTCACACCTGGATTTGGGGATCCTCTGCCATTCCTCCTTGCAGATCCTCTCCAGTTATGTCAGGTTGGATGGTAAACTTTGGTAAACAGCCATTTTTAGGTCTCTCCAGAGATGCACAAGTGGGTTTAAGTCAGGGCTCTGGCTGGGCCATTCAAGAACAGTCACGGAGTTGTTGTGAAGCCACTCCATCATTATTTTAGCTGTGTGCTTAGGGTCATTGTCTTGTTGGAGGGTAAACCTTCGGCCCAGTCTGAGGTCCTGAGCACTCTGGAGAAGGTTTTCGTCCAGGATATCCCTGTACTTGGCCGCATTCATCTTTCCCTTGATTGCAACCAGTCGTTCTGTCCCTGCAGCTGAAAAACACACCCACAGCATGATGCTGCCACCACCATGCCTCACTGTTGGGACTGTATTGGACAGGTGATGAGCAGTGCCTGGTTTCTCCACACATACCGCTTAGAATTAAGGCCAAAAAGTTCTATCTTGTTCTCATCAGACCAGAGAATCTTTTTTCTCACCATCTTGGAGTCTTTCAGGTGTTTTTTAGCAAACTCCATGCAGACTTTCATGTGTCTTGCGCTGAGGAGAGGCTTCTGTCGGGTCACTCTGCCATAAAGCCCCGACTGGTTGAGGGCTGCAGTGATGGTTGACTTTCTACAACTTTCTCCCATCTCCCGACTGCATCTCTGGAGCTCAGCCACAGTGATCTTTGGGTTCTTCTTTACCTCTCTCACCAAGGTTCTTCTCCCCAGATAGCTCAGTTTGGCCGGACGGCCAGCTCTAGGAAGGGTTCTGGTCGTCCCAAACGTCTTCCATTTAAGGATAATGGAGGCCACTGTGCTCTTAGGAACCTTAAGTGCAGCAGAAAATTTTTGGTAACCTTGGCCAGATCTGTGCCATGCCACAATTCTGTCTCTGAGCTCTTCAGTCAGTTCCTTTGACCTCATGATTCTCATTTGCTCTGACATGCACTGTGAGCTGTAAGGTCTTATATAGACAGGTGTGTGGCTTTCCTAATCAAGTCCAATCAGTATAATCAAACACAGCTGGACTCAAATGAAGCTGTAGAACCATCTCAAGGATGATCAGAAGAAATGGACAGCACCTGAGTTAAATATATGAGTGTCACAGCAAAGGGTCTGAATACTTAGGACCATGTGATATTTCAGTTTTTTTTTTAACACACTTCCTCAGTTCTTTTTTTTTAAGAGTAATCTGGTATAAAAGCCAAAATGTTCTTTGTGTGTCTGTTTTGACACTTCAAAACATACAAATTTATGTATGTGCAGTGCAGCATCTGTTTTTAATATTATCCACATTTACTAGATCAACACAAACTGATCAACATCAGGTTCAAATCAGATAATTAGCAGACAGTCTTCTCCACATGTTCACATTGTATGTTTCTTCTACTCTGTAATTCTCTCTCCTCCTCTTATTCCCCCATAAACATATACAAATAAAACCTTATGAGCTAAAAGAACCTCGTAGAGAAAGCGGCTACCTCTGTGATTTTTCCTTGTCCGCTCATAGCACTCTGATTATGCCTGCACATGGAAGATACTTATTTGGACTGGGTCTGTCTTTCCCACACAAAAGCAAGGACACTCTCCACAACATCATCCACTAATAGAACAGGCCAATCTGCGCTAAAACAACCCCTGTAGGCTCGGCGCATGACTCTGAGCGCTCCAACTTGACGTTTCAACAGCATCTGAAACACATTGCACCTTCTCAAACATTTAATGAACCATACAACGACATCTTATGGAACCTCGTCTGGTGATGGTGTACAGAGCAAGTACATGAACTTCTGGTGCCTTCATTTTTGAGTAATGTGGAAATGAAAAGATCATAAATGTATAAATATGGAGGAAGTAAGAAACACAGAAGAATGAAAGTAATAAGAAGAGACACTCCCGCAGTGGGCACAGAGAGAATTGGCGTGCCATTGTGGGGGGAGGACAGGATGAAATATTCAAATGCTCCTCTGTTTGTGCCCTCTGAATGAGGCGCGCGCAAAAACAGCCACTCATCACTCTAGAAATTTAAATGCCAGCGGCCAAACTCGAGCATCGAGCATGAGCGATAAGCACAGCATCTGCTTCCTGTCTCCTTCATACATGATATCAGCCTTGGAGAAACACATTTTGTCCATGGTGAGTGGCTTCTCAGAGCCACTTCTGGAAATGAAGCTTACTTTGACTAGTTTTTCTGTTATGAATATTTAAAAGGGATTTACTTTAATAAAATATTCTAGAAATTCAGGTTAATCCTCAACAATGTTGGTTCTCAACTGGTTAACTTCAGGACCAGGATTTTACAATTGACATCAAATTGCTGCTCAACATGATACCAAAATTGTTTAGTCAAATAAAAATGCATCATGAAATGGCGTATTGATCAACACAACATGGAGCTAAAATTTAAAACTACTAACCTCAAGCTCTATTTGCAATGACCACGTCCATATTCTCCTCTTTCGCTTCCTCCTTTTTCACCAAAAACGACAAATGGCGAAGAGCGATTCATCTTCCTCTATTTGTCTATTCTATACTATACTACCTACGATTAAATAGGTTTTTATTATTTTCAAGTAATAATAACTCCAAAAAAATACTGGTAATTTACAAAATTAAAGTTCATTGAAAGTTTATCAAAATAAAACTGATAAAAAACATGGACTCCAGTACATTGGTATTTAAATAATATGCTTATGTTGAACTTTATTCTTGTAAAGAGAGACGCTGTAAGCAATACATGAAGTATTGAATGAAAAGGTCTGAAACATCAGTGCATTAGTCAAATACTGCATTTATTTCACTTCAGCTGTGATAATGCAAACATGGCGCGAGCGTCACTACGGGAAGCAGACAGTGTCCGACTTCGGGTCTCTGTTTTCAGCTCTCACGCACTGGCTGGTGATGTTTTTTTTCCCCAAACCAGTTCAGCGGAAATCCCTGGAGCCGATTCTAAACATTTCATTGTTCATGTCAATCACAGTAATGACTGCCTACACCCAACCCTGATCCCTAAACCTACCCGTCACTGTAGCCTCAGCCAATGAAATTGATTGCAGGGTGGTGATTTTTTTTTGAAGTGGCATTTATCGTTTTTTGCAAATGAACTCTTCATATACTGGTATACTGTATATAAAATCTATGTTCAAGCTTTCAGTAAAAAAAAAAAAATGGATAGAACAAATAATCACAGATTGTTAAGTGAGCAACCAACTGAGTTAATCAAAAAGGGCGGAATACTTCTGTAAAAGGATCTGCAATTACAATATCTTGGCAAGAATATTGTAGGTTCATGCAAAAAAGCACCGTCGACATGGCCTGATGTATAAAAGCTTTCCTGTAGCGCAAACAGTAGCACATGGCGCTAGTAACAACAAGGCCATGGGTTCAATCTCCAGGGAATGTATGAACTGCTAATATGTATACTTTGATTGCAAAGTGAATTTCTTTAGATAAAGCCATGTGCGTGAATACAATGTAACTCAGGTTTGAGTACAGTAATTTTGAGGAAAATAATTGCTAAAAATTTCAAATAAAATTGCAAACACTAAAGAACTGCACTATTTTGTCCATATTCCACAGCCCTATTTTAATACAAATACCTCTTAATTTTTACGACACTCTGTTGTTTGACAAATATCATAGATTGGTTCTTAGAAACCATAGTTTTATTGCCGTAAACATACGTTTTTTTTTGTTTTGTTTTTTTGAGGTCACTAGTCCTGTCACATAAACACCACAGTTATGTTAAGTATAGTTACTGTACTTTGCAGAATTGATAGTTTCATTTGTGTTGTGATGATTTAATTACTATTTAAGCGATCAGTGGTATTTCATTCAAATGACCCTGGTTTATTTATAAGTCACACCAAGAATGATTGTGACGTGCAACGTTTTTGTGATCTCTGGCAGCAGAGTGGCTTTATAGAGGAGAAGTCTGTAATCATCCATATGGGTGTTGCCAGTCACAAAAGATAGTGTGTTTGCTACAATGGTAAGAGCTTCCCTTTATCTACCAAAAGAACATGGTGTCTGATCTGATGCCAGAGTTGTGTGGTGCACAGGGGGAGAGCGAGAGAGAGCAAAAGCAAGATACAGTTTCCCTTTATCCGCTCATTTTTATCTAAAAGCCTGTCTCTCCCCACATTCTTGTTAACGGTGGTCGTTTCACGCACCGAGGTTTCAGGAGCAGTCGATAAATGGAGCTACTTTAACACTGGTCATTAAAAGAACGAGGGAGAAAACACTGAAAACATAAAAGCTACCCATTCATTTATGAACACAAAAGATAAATCACTCCACAGTTTCTATGTACGTGTTTGTGTTTTGTGTGCATGCATGCTTTGTGAGAGAAACCAGCAGGGTCGCCACCTTGGAGCGTCGAATCTCTTTAAAGCATGCAACTAAATTCGCTGGTCGTACAACCTGCGTTTGCTGCACAATAGAGATGTTTAGGCATAGATGAATGGATGGGAGCTAATTTCAGCCATTTGTTATTCTTGATTACCGGCACCCATCGGCGCTAATTGGCTTATTTCTTTCATTTTTGCCACTAATACGAAGGCATTTTTCCCCTCAGGAAGCCAGCAGTACTCCAGAGACCATTGTTATTTTCACTTTAGATTTCCAATCTTCCCTGCTGAAACATCCCGAGTTGTCCGTGACTTAAGCCCTTAGTGGTGACTTCCTATTGTCAGCATTTGCTGGAAAACTTTTTGATACCAAGCACCCCCGAATACACTGATTCCTTTCTTTTTTAAAGAATTAAATGTGATATTATAAAGACATGTTTCCAATGGGAATGCAGCAATGTTAAAATTCTGACTGATATACGTATGGGAAAAATGCTGATATTAAAATTCTCTAACATTTATTGTCATCTAAATAAATAAAAAAATACTGTAAAACACTAAAAAACTGAACTAAAATCGGTTATTTTAAATGCTACAAGGGAATTTAGGCATCACAACATTATAATGTACAATATGAAAAATGGATAATCACTTTGAGATTTGCTATGATTACATTTAAAGGGGACCTATTATGTTCCTTTTTGATGTAATATAAGTCTCAGGTGTTCCCAAAATGTGTCTGTGAAGTTTCAAAATACCCCACAGATCATTTATTATACTATGTTGTATATGCCAATTTTTGAGTGGAAGGAAAAACATGCTGTTTTCGTGCATGTATCTTTAAATGCAAATGAGATGCTGCTCCCCACTCGACTTTCTAGAAGAGGGCGGAGCCTTTATAGCTCATGCCTTGAATACTCTGACAAAAAACTTACACATCTGTTTGGTTTTGATTATCTTATGTGACATTGCAGTTCTTCATCATAATGAAAATTTATTATCTGCATCTACATTTCTTCCTTGAATGCTCCTGTTAAATGATCTGGCGAGGATATAAACATGGCGGACTGTGTACAGCTCACTCAGGGCGGGTCTATGATATTAGGCCAGAGTTCGTCGGCAATTGTGGGCGGGGCCTGTGTAATGTGATGTCACATTGCATGGAAACTGCAAATGGCTTATTCTGAAACACTGGTCATGATTTAAGGGGATTAAAAAAACAAGTGCGTGGATTTTTACCATTATAAAGTGGTTGTGTACACACTGCCGACACACATTTATGTTCAATGACCATGTAAAAGTGAATTTTGCATAATAGGTCTCCTTTAATAGTGTTACTAACTTTAGTGAACTTTAGATGATGGCAAGGGTAATCTAAATTTATTGATATTGGCAACAAATGCAAACATGTTCAAAGCGAGATATGAAAGAGAGATATAAACCATATAGGCTTTATTAATAGGTTTATTTTATTTATGGGTTTCTGTTAAAACTAGAGACATAAAATAAAAATAAATAACAGTTAAAATATTAAAAAGTAATAAAACAAGACTAATTAATCTCACAATTTCAAACTTGAAAAAAACAATGAAAAATAGGTCACACTGTATTTCGGTAGTCCACATTAGACATTCTATACAAGTAACTTTGCGACTACAAGTCAACTAACTCTCATTAGAGTATTAGTAGTTAGTGTTAGGTTAGGGTTAGTAGAATAAGTTGAAATGTAGTTTACACATTTAAATTTAAAAAACCTTGGTCTATATAAACGGATGATGGGACTGTTAGTGCTTCCGTCCTGACCTCTCAACTTTACACGGTTCATATCAAACCCATTTAGTCGTACCTGATAGCGTCTCTCACTTGTCCAGACAGCACATGATGATCTTGCTTGAATGAGCGGCAGCGCTTTTGGGGACCTTTTGCACTGCTGTCCGCAGCCCCAACTACTAAGGGGTCGTCGGCGATTAATCAGGTGCATCGAGCACAAAAAAAATCAATGCGGAAGAAGAAGAAGGTGAGCCATTTACGGGGCCACTCCCTCGCTGCAAAAGCTCATCATTTTTATTGACTCTGCTTTAACTGCCTCGCGACCGGCTTGCAGTGCCTGCATTTCTTTATTGGCTTCAATCTATCTATAAAAAGCTGTGGGGCCAAAGCAGCTGCATATCTGTTGAAGAAATCATGCATGCATACAGCACACACACTCATTCCACTTACAGACACGCACACAATGGGAAACGCACTTAAGCGCCAAGGGCAAAAAGTAAACCGACTGTCGCAGAGTCTGAGGAACATGGTGCCCCAAGGTATGACAGACTGGTATCATTTATCTAAATCAGTTGTGGGATTAGTGTTAGAAATATAATTTTATCTTTTCAGTGAGCCAAGCTAGGAGTGATTACATCGTTGTGCAACATATGATGTTGAACATTCATCAAGCTTTGTCCAACAGGCAGAGAGATACAGAAACATATGTGATATCCTGCAGCACAATCGGACAGAAATAGGCACGGACAGCGATAGGTGTACACACACACACACACACACACACACACACATACAGATTGCTGACCTGGGGTCATGAGTCCAACACTGTGAGTGAGTGATAACTCTGTTATCCAGAGAGCACCTACGCGAAGCTCCTGAGACAATGGGCGGCTCTGATGTCCTCCGGGATTAGGTGTGAAGCTCACATAACAAACACAATGGCCTCTTATTGATCCCAGTATTTCTTAGAAGGGTTTGTGACCCACCAAAGCACCATTTGTAGAAGTGATACAGGAAGTCTTGGACCAAAATGGTCTCAGATACTATCGGTGACCGTATCTTTTTTTTTACTTGGCTCTCCCTCCTCCTTTGTAGGAATTGATTGCATGGTTCATTAACCGAATGAGTGGTGCTTCAGAACGTCAAATAAGGCAGAAGCTTGAGTAATGTGGTCATGAAATATGAGTGAAAATGCAGTCGAGGGTACAGTTGAGCAGACATTAAATACACACTGGAGCAGCAGTGGACCAATGATAATAGGAGGCAACTGTCTGTTTGGATAGAGATATAAGAGGGAATCATGATGGAAAGAGATAAAGGTCTGGGATTGTGCTCAACTTATTCAAGTTCAGGCCAATGTGTGTGGGTCTGTCCTTGTGGGTACTGAATAGTGACCAAATATGACCGTCGCATATTCAATACTACCTTCTTTGTGAGGAACCATCTTGTGGCAAACATCATAAAGGGACTAAGTAATGTCTTATTTATCATTCAAAATGCCAAAAGTTCTCTATAGTATATATAAAGTTAGCTTAGAATAAGAACAATTCAATAGTCAATGGGAAGGTATTTACCATGATATAAAATATGATATGTGTGTGGTCATGGTGGCGAGTGACATCAGTGAGGGTCAATCTTGGTGCAATGTTTGTCCTTTAAAGAAAGGGCAAGGAGACAAACCACTGAAATTGCTGACCATATCTTCTTGCGTGTGTGTGTGTGTGTGTGTGTGAGAGGTTAAATGCCAGCAAATCCTTACAATCAGACAACTAATAAAGCCACTCGTAGGTGTCAAAATAAATGGAAAAACACATCCAGCAGCTTGTGATTCAGCTCTACCAAACACGTGTGATGTATGCTGAAATATAACACACTATTAAATATAATAGAGCGCACACGCCTACCTATTTGGTAGTCTTGGTTCTGGAAGTATTGTTTTCATTCTTTTTCTCCATCATGATGTAAAAAATCTTTAACAAAGCTCAATGCCAAGAACTAAACAAACCAGCATTAAAAAGTAACAATATTTAAAAAAAAAAAAAAAAAAAAAAAAAAAAAAACATAATATATTTTAAAATGTAATTTATTCATGTGATGACAAAGTTCACCATCATTACTCAAGTCTTCAGTGTCACATGATTCATTCTAATTTGCTGATTTGGTGCTCATTATCAATACTTTCTATTTTTGTGGAAATAGTAACTAAGCAATTACAGACTGGTTCATATTATTATATTTTTTATAAAAAAAAACTACATAAATTTCTTCATGATTAATCTTCATGAGTAATGTACTGCAATTCTTCTAATGTAGAACTTGGGAATATTTTTATAAAAAGAAGTTAACTAACTGATTGCTTATACCATTGATTAATAACCTCAGGGCTCATAGTAGGTCTGTCTTGAATGCTTTATACAGAACGAATGGAATTTTTTACTTACAGGACCACATATTTGCTCTACAGCAATGCACATCACTGCAACACAAATTCCCTCTCTCCAAAACACATATTTATCAATACATAACCTCAATTACGGAGGTCAAAAGAAGAATCAAGCCAGGTCTTTGACACACTAAAGCAGAACACAGGTTCATTCAGCAACGTAGTTGATTAGCCATTAGAGAGAGTGCATGAGAGAGAGTGTGAAAGACATGAGAGACACTGAATGGCAGTCAGGGCAATTTAGCAGTGACCTCTTTCCCACAAGGAGACTAAAGCCTAGCTCTAATGAGCTAGTCAAGTCAAACTTGCGTACATTCATATTGTCAAAGCGCAAACAGGCAGGAAGTCAGCCTAAGAATGAAGATGAATCCTTGCCATCAAACCCAGGAAAGGAACCTTGTTGAGCCACGTCTTTATTTAAAATGCTTTGAATGACAAAAGAAGAGAGTTTAGTTCATCCAAGCTCACAATGTATCAGAGACTGGATTACTCCAACTTCCTGCTTGCAAAAAAGAGACAAAAACACAGCTTTTCTTTGAGAACTGCTTTGCTGAGACTGATTGTGTATTTCAAACGACACACTGAGATACTACCATGTCTTGACATTTCATTAAATGGGCTCCTCCGCTCTCTATAGCCAGTCTGACAATATTGGCGGCACAGTGCCATCTATTGGTGGTAGGAAGCTGAAAGTTGGAGCGGCTGGACATTTTTTCTTCTCTAACTCTCTATCATAGTATTTATTGAGAACAAGTTCAGCACTTAAAAGGATAGTTCAAACAAAAATGAGAAAGTTTTGTGAAAAAGATATTTTGATACAAATACAACAATGGACTCCACTGACCTGCATAGTATGAACCAAAAAAATCATTTTTAAAAAAGATCTTTTTTGTGTTCAACAGAAGAATCAAAGTCACACAGGTTTGGAACAACATCAGAATTTTCATCTCTTCAACAAAGCTAACCCACAACTTTGTGATGATCAACACGTTGAGAAGAATGAAATGTTATTTTGTACCAACAATAAAGGAGCCAGAAAGAGTGAAGTAGCATGGTTAAAGCTCCTCAATGGAAACCAGAAGGTTGCTGGTTTGATTCCTTCAAGATCCATCATAACTGCACTCTTAAACAAGACTCTTAACCTCATTTTGCTCTAGAGGGATTGTCCCTTAAGTGTACTGTAATTTGCTTTGCATAAAACAGTCTGAGAAGTGACTACTTAACAAGGAAGCACATACGCATGACAATAACGCACAGTTTGGATCTGACTGGAAAGTAGAGAGACCACGGTATCTTTTAGGTTTGCTTTTGAAAATAGATCATTTTGGGAGGTCACTGAAAATCGATGTTGACTGCACAGTGTAATCATCGCTGGGAATGCCATTAGCATATCTTAGCATGGATTGAGTTGTCTGGCTGGCGGGCAGAGGGCGGGAGGAGTGATTAGGGATTGATTGTTCTGGCTGGAGAGGCTCCGAGATTGGAGGACGGTATGAGAGAATGTTAATGAAGGCTGAGTCGGAGCCTGCGGCCCCCTGCTCCTTTAATTACCTGAGCATATCTACATGTCCAGGGGGCCCAAGCCTGCTCCCGGCATGTCCGATAAACATGAGCGAATGTGTGCGTCCGACTCAGGCTCTGATTAGAGGGTTAAGACTCCTACTTTCTAAATCTCCCACACTTCCTTAATGCAGAGTGCCTATAAACGCTCTTTCTTTAATGATTTGTTGGTCTGTAGATTTCTGTAAGGCCTCTGGCTTCAATCAGTACCTGGCAAATGAGAACTGTTTGTGTCTCTCCCTTTATTCATGAAATCTGCCTTACAAACAGATAGTGTTGCCATCTGGTTTAGAGCACCCGCACTTCCCCATGATGCTCCGGTTTGGAATTGGCATTAAGTACGGGCCGCAGACGTTTATTAATATTCATCAGATTTCATTCTGCCTGTTATAATCGCTGACGGAGCCACTGGTGGGCTGATGACGTGATGCTCATTTTTCTTTACTACCTATTAATTTATTAGAAAAATAGATTAAAAATAAAATTTTTAAACATAATGACTTGATTCTATGACGGGCATGTTTTTAATTTTTGAATTAAAAATCTTTTAAGACAAAAATATCAGGGTAATACCGCTTTCCTGATGTCATGTTGAGGAAAAAAACCTCATTAAAAAACTTTAGTAGTTTGACAATGTTATTATTTCTTAAAACAAAATCCAGAAAAAGAAAAAAAACATAAAACAGGAAATTGGATCATAGAGCAGCCTTGCAGACCTGCATGACTGTGCCAAGAACCATATGTCAAAAAATCATATAATTTTCATGGAATTTTATGTCATGTGGTGAAACATAAAAACTTCATATTTGAATTAATAATTCATTATGTTTGTAAAAAAGAATAAAAATCAACAACAAAAAACTAATTTAATAATTGTGTACCTGTGTTTTTATTAATAGTAAAATAGTGTGTATTAATTAATAAAAACATGGCACAGCTGCATTTTATATATATATAATAATTTTTTTTTATTTTTTTTTGTCATAGACATACTTAAGCCACTTATCCAGGATAGACTCTGAAAGACAGCTTCATGACATTTTCTGGATCCATTTGGAGATGCAATGTGGAGGTAGTTTGAGACAACCTCTTAATGACATGCTTTAATTGCCGTCTTCTACCTTCTGCATACACGCTCTTGGAAATTGCGCTTGTCATATCATGTGTGACTGACATATGTCATATTTGATTATTTCCAGTCATGTGGCAGGTGCTGTGTCCATCATTGTACACACCTCCACCGATTCAAAACACAGAGCATGAAATGCAACCGACATCCCCAAAGAACATAAGCTACTGCTAATGCTAATCTCCCCTTACAAGCACAGCTGGGCATTTGGATTTGGCCCTACTTACCAAGAGTTCACCCAGCCAAGCTATCAAAGCAAGGACAGCCAGCATACCACCACCGATTAAGGGCAGCCTGCCCATAATTAGAGGAGGTCCCAATAGACATCTTCAATCCAAACACACTCCCCTTTGAACACAGAGACATCAGCCATTCAGAGACTGAGGCCTCCTGTTGTCTGGGAGGGTGGCTTGATGCCACCATATTCTCATTGGATGGTGCCAAATGAGGTGGTTAACTGTAATTAGCGAGCTCCATGTCCTTGAGATGTGGTGGACATTGCTTTCCAATAGTCTAGTCCCCAACAAATCAAATACACTGTACTTCTCAAACACCAGCCAAAAATCTTGCACCATCTTGCATGGGTTCCATAGGCTACCAATTGCCTGGTGTGTTTTTTCGTCCCCCAGGCTGTGGCAAATCTACTTAAACCAATCTGTCCAATTTCTCTCTCCTATTTCTCAAAATAGCATATCGCACCATTCCAGACGGATTGGTATCTTTGAAAGAGGTGATGAAATAGAAAATAAAAAATTGGGAAAGAATCTGTTTCCTGCAATCACACACTGAGCTTTTCCACCAGGATACATTTTCTCTGTTCTGCCAAGGCCTGCGATACTGCTGTGATAGAAGCAATATTGCTGTCTGTGTGTTGATCTCCTACTCCCTACTGTATAAGACTCTAAGAGATTCAGGTTGTACTCATGGTGGCACTCAAGCTGATGGTGCAAACGCAAAAGTACCCAAAAGTACAATGTGAAAAGAGACCATCAAGGGGTGGAATTAAACATGGTTCAGACCAGCAGACCGCTCAGAAGTGAATTGAGAATGCCTTTTAAATTTCAACTACATTACTCAATTTGAATTGGCGTAGCAAACAGGATGCAAATATGCAATTTCAAATCAAATGTAAGGAAATAGAATTAATATTCATATTAACTCTTTCCCTGTGTTTAAAAAAAAAAAAAAAAAAAAAAAAAAAAAAAAAAAAGTTGCCAGCCACGGCCAGTATTTTTGATAATTTCACAAAACTTTCATGGCTCTAAGAATATTTTGTTATATGATCTGAACATGCAAGATATCAAAAGAAAGAACAGAGCCTCTGCTTAAAATTACTTGAACACTTGATTGTTGGTAAATTTCATAAAATTTCATAAAAAAAAAAACATGATGAACTTGAACTAAATAAGCAAACTTGTCTAGACAAACTTTGAATATTGGCTTGACAAAGTTGCATTAGAAAGTTTTAAAAAGCCTTGAAGTTTTAAAAGTGTATAAACCTAGATAAATAGATCAATCAATTTTTTTTTTTTACTAAATTTCAACCAGTTTTAACTAGACAAACTTTGAATGTTGGCTTTAAAAGACTTAATTAAAGTTTAAGTAGTTTAGTTTTAAAGTTTATGTATACAGATGGATGGATGGATGCACACACTCACTCAAGATGTTCGAGGTTTTTTCTTGTGCTTTGAAGGACATAATAAGATCAGCCATCACACTTACATTTAAAGTGACCAAACACATTTAAATGTTTTACATTTCTGGGTAGGTGAATCTAAAATCAATGCTAAAACTATCATTAATCAGTGACACTTTTGCACTTTTAGCAATATGCAACAGACTACCTGTAAACTGTCCATTGGCAGTTTGTGAGTCAATGTCATCTGAGACTAGTTATTGGCAGCTGGTTAATGGATGTGTTTAGAGCAATTAATCTTCTTGAATTAATCTATATTAACTTTAAGGGTGAAGGAACTTCTGATCTGTAAAAAAAAATACAAATGCCATGGACCAAATGTAAGCAAAAACAGTTCTGTGCAGTTGGAGCTTTATTAGGACAGATCAGGTTCGCTGGAAGATAGAAGCCAGGTCAAAACAAAATACCACGATATATCAAATCTAATCCCATCTATATAAAAAAATGGCATGTAATTTGGACCCTGAACACAAGCCATTGTTATATATTTATGCACTTCAATAATTGGTCAAAAATGACATCGCATTTCTGAGAAGAGCGACTCTTGGCGTTCTTGACCAAGATACAACTCTGACATCTGAACTACAGTAACCTCTTTTAACTAGCATGTGGCTAATAATTCAACCAATAGCAGAGGCCGTGGACAGTAATAAAGAGGTGGGGCTCCTAAAGCAATGGTGAAACGCGTGTTTCTCTCCGTCAGATCATCCGGTGCATAACTCAAAGCGACGACCAAAACCAGCTCCAGAAATCAAAGTCTTCATTCAGCTTTCCAATCCTCTGACTGAAACTGTTTGAGTGGCTCGGAGAAACTTCAAAGCGCAAGGAAAAGGGAGGGTTTTTTTAATTTCAGATAAGGCCCTCTGAGCTGAATGTGAACTGCTGGAACTCTAAAAGTTCACATCTTAATCGACGTGACCAGCTGAATTGTGGAGTGAAGAACTCGTCTCCAGAGCCCTCATCTCCTGGCCTCTTTTTTCTCTATAATCTGTATAATCGAAACAGGAAGGAGAGCCTACAGCAGAAAGAAGAAAAACACAGCTACTCTCACTGAATCCCAGGCTGCTGAGAGACTTAAGCATTCTTAAATAAGGACAAACACATTAGTTTTGTTCAGCGGGAGTCACATCAGGTTTATTGACTTACTGTAAAGCTGCATTCATTATCAAGCCTGGATAAATATCTTCTAAAGCAACCAATCCTTTATGGTTTGTTTTCACTTTTCTTTGATTTTGTAGGAGGTTAATATGTTGAATTTCAATTACAGAGAAAAGGCAATAAGAGTGTACGTTTAAAAAGAAATTGACTTTTTAAAAGTCAATTACTTAAAGTTATAATAACAATAATAGAGCAAAGAAGTGAGAATCATTTGAGTTGCTTGGCAAATGTAATGCACTGTATTCACTGTAAGTGCACATTAATTGTTACGCCCACAGTACTTGGTCGCATTGAAACAACTTGATGCAATAGCAGGTGACGGAGCATAATATCATCCATTAGGCCTTTACAGGTGCTCCATAATGCTATCTATTATTGAAGTGTTACCAACACTTATCCTCCACATATTGAAGGATTATATGTCCTGTATTTAAAAAATATCTAAATGATAAGTTTCATAGGGCTCTTACAAATCAAAACGGTTAAACCTTCAGTGCTGTAGGACCATTAGAGCTGAATTCTGTTTTAATAGTTTTCAGAGTACAACTAAATTCACTGTGAATTAAGTTAGTATGCAGTAAAAACTATCATGTTTGTTTACCAGACACTTTTATATGAAGTATATGCTAATTATATCATTTAATTCCCAGGGAAAAGAGTGCTCGTTAGCATCACCCTGGTTCCCTCGACAAAAATCTATAGGATTTTTCCATTGGCTTTTGGATTATTGTAGAAAATAAGCACTGTGACCAATAAAAGTTAATAATTCTTACAGGTTTTGTTGATCATGACAATCTTCACAAATGAACCCAACTTATGAATTTTGCAACAAATTTTGAAGCTCAAATACAATCGCAGAGGTGAAAAGCTAAACGTAGGCTATAAAGAAACAACACAACGGCTGCATGACTACATCAACACAATTTCACCACCATTAAACTCTTCAGGCTTTATTTAAAAAGAAAGTTCCTGAAAAGTTTGAATTAGAGTAGTTTGCAAGACCATGATTATAAACACAATGAGGCTGTAAAAGCGAACTAGTTTACATGTTCTGCGGAAGGACATTTAATGTTCTCAACAACTTCTGTAGTCCAATTTAGCCATTTGTTAGCTTCCACCTTCTTCAAGACACGTAAAATACATTTTTTTTTTAAAAATCACAAAGGTAGTACTGATGTAGAATAAACTTAAATAAAAATGTTGATGACTGCATTGATTTAGAACGTAGAATAAACAGTGAGTAAAATCTTGTGTTAATCACAGAACTTATTTCAGGCACTTAAACAAAAACCTTTTCAAAAAGCCCTCTGACTTCAGGACAATGGCACTGTTAATACTAAAATGCTAACTCTTTTCCAGGTTCATCCCTGTTAGAACCCTATCAAATCCCAAACTCATTGACTTCATGACGATGAAACTGGAAGTGCTAAAATGCTAACTTTTTCCAGGTTCATCCCTGTTAGCACCCTATCAAACCCCAAACTCATTGACTTCATGACGATGAAACTGGAAGTGCTAAAATGCTAACTCTTTTCCAGGTTCATCCCTGTAGTACCATATCAAACCAATGTTGCTAGCATTACCAGTGTCATGCTGTTTGAACTATGGGATCAACAATCGTATAAAAAATAAAAAATAAAAAAGTCACAGCAAGGTGTCATTTTAGAATCACATTTCACTACCAAAATACAAAGGAGCTCACAATGAGTGTGTTTACCTTTCATGACCGAACCGCACAAAGATTTGTTCCCATTACCTTGATTTCGCTCTGTAGGTAAATGTTTGTACCGGCGCTCTGGCAGTTTGCATTTTGATGTCAAAAGCAGAGAAAAACCTGACAATTTCATGAAATGTCATGAGAACAATTTTTCTTGCATTTGTTATTTCTTACATTGTGAAGCTCATTTTTGATGGTTGTTCTTGTAAACAGCTTCAAGATCACATGGCCTTTTTATTTCCTGGCTGCATCACAACACAACACCAACCACAGGGAGAAAATCTTGGAGGGCTCTTCTTAAAATAACAGCAGCTCAGTGTGAGTCTTAAACAGAGTGTAGTGATCAGATAATAGCTTTCCTGTGCAGAATAAAACAAATCCTCCTCCTTGAGGCACTGATCGAGAGTGAAAGTAAGAAATGACTCTGGACTGATTCGATTAGTTCTGTGGTGCTGGGAAATAACAGGGGACAGTGATTATCTGCAACATGAATCTACATATGCATGTAAATCAGAAGGCAGCCTTATTCAGTGTGTGGTGTTAGCAAAAACTTATATCCTCCAGTCCAGTCCAGTATATATATACTGTATATGCAAACATAAATGCAACAGGAAAATAAATTATCGACCATACCAGAGGGTGGAAACATACCCTTTGAGTTGACACAGACCTGACAATTTGAATCAGAGAGGACGAATGCCTCTATAATAACATCTCTGTATTTACCATTTTCCATCTCTTAGCAGTGCTTATCTCAAACAATAAGGCACATCAAACTAGTATGTGCCTACTTCTCATCTCCGTCAATGAATAGCAGATGCTGTGTCCTTGCCTGCTTGGAAATCTCAGACATCATTCACTGGAAAGATAAACAACTGAAAAACTGAGTTTACAAAAGAACAAAATGCTGCACATTTAAATAGCCCAAACTCAAGGTTGAACTAGATATTTGATCATTCACAGTCAGGAGCGCCATGCCCATTCAAACGTGCCACAACAAATTTTTGGAGCTGAGTGGATTTTAAATGCATCTTGAAATGCAGTGGCACAAATCAGCTACAAGTCTAAAGTCACTCCAATTGAGTTAAACCTTGTGTCACCATCTTACCAACATGTCGCTCTAAAGTCTTGTGACATTTTGCAGTTGAACACAAAGGAGTTATATATTTATGACTGGCTGTCAAGTTCGGATCGATATTTGTTTGATTTATGAAACTAATATAAATAAAAAAATGTTGGGATTTGATCCTATTTAGCCTTTTCAAAAATGTGTGAAGTAAAAGCGCAGGTTCTCCCTCGGAGCACTTGGTTTGTGAGTGTTCTCTCCTCTCTATTTCTCTTGCTGAAAGCCTCTGAGTTTGTTTTTGCAGTAACAAAGTGTGGTAAAGCAGGCCCACAGCAATCATAATCCAGCGGTCTGTGGCCCTTTCCATGGCGGAAATTCATGCCTCATCTTTCAAAAGCGGTTGTTCACACTTCAGAGGAGTCAGACAAGCTGCTAGAGGCTCTAGGATACCGCAGAATTCACAAGCATGAAAATAACAGTACATGCAGAGGAGCTGAACGGTTATGAACAGAAGGGCAGTGGTACGAAAAGAAATCATTTTTAGCTGATCTGGTTTTTGTTTATTTCACGCGTGGTGGTGTTCATCATGACCTCTCTGCAATCTAGACGATCTCAGTGGAGAGACTGCTACGTTTTCACGGTGTAGCCAGAATATATTTACATATATTTACTAGTTAGTTCTCAGGATTGTTCGAATTCAATGAATGTTGCATCGATGTTTATTTATAGTGCATGAGTGTTAGCTTTAAGGTAACTTCTATGCAACTCCAAAACAGTGACAATTTATTTTAAGCATGTACTTGTATACACAAATGTACAGTCTCTCTTCATTTTTCAATTTTCTCTCTTATCCTCTCTTATCTTACTGTCATGTTTTTCAATGATATTACAAGGTGAAACTAATGCAGGTGTTTTTCATTGCATGTTTTTTCATTAAAAAAAACTTTCAGTTTTTATCATTTTTAGTGAGGGAGGCACGACCAAAATAGTTTGAGAACCACTACATTAAACACATATCAAAAGATTGATGACTCATCCTACACTACACAGATATTTTGTCCAATCAAATGCTCTCTACAATGAGAATGTACATTGAGATTCTCTCAATTTATTGGCCCTGCACATGACATGAAATGCATTTAAATTTAGTTTCATCATGGCCACAAACAAATTGTATGTGGCCATGACTCAACTAAATTAAGGGCAAAAGATTAAGTCATGGGAAGGATTTCTTAATCGGTGGCCACAGTATCTTTTTTTTAAAAAAAAACATACAATTAAATTTGTGCCCACCAAAACTTCTTTCACTCAGTAAAATGTCATCATAAAAAAGGGTTTTACGTAACTGAAATTTATATTTACTCAAAATAAAATATAAATAAATAGTTATTACACCTAACATCATTGGGTACTTCATCGGAGTCTATTAATAATCATACCCCATGAAAATAAATTGGACTTTTTAGATGGCGTCTACTGGTCATGTCAAGCAATTCAAAATAATAATGGTGGACAATGCACATCTGGAGTGTCTAAGCTGAAAGAAATAATCCGTTATATATCGGCCAAATTTTCTTATCGGGCCGATAACGATAACATTAAAAATTAACATATATCGTCCAAAACCAATATGGTGGCTGATATATCGTGCATCCCTAGAAAAAAAAAGAACCAAAATATTTATACCAAGCTTTACTCTTAAATCATAAACCACTATAATGGTGTCAAATCAACAAACAGGCCTTCATCGTTAAGTAAAAAGATTAGCTTTGAATAATTGTTATGTGATAAATATATAAAAGACAAACTCCGTCTCCACGTCACTTAATAATATCGTCTGTAACACACACAAGCAAAGACACAAACGGTGAAATGTCCCAGTGTTTTTCAGGGTTATCATCGTTAACTAAATCTAAAACTATTGAGAGCATTTTTGTTAACAAAAATAAAACTGAAATGAAGAAAATATAAATAATGGCTACAAGTTACTAATATTACTAATTCCAAATATGAATAAAAACTATAATAGCATATAAATAATATTAAAAAGTCAACACTGGTGCTGGTTAACTGTTTATCAAGACTTGGAACACCACTCAGCTAACTGTTGCAAAAGTAAGAAATAAGAAAATGATTATTATTATTATTATTATTATTACAGTGAATTTCAACATTATGTGTAAAAACTGTTTTTCAACCAGTATTAAGCAGGTGTATTCTCTCTTTCTCTCCCTTTCTTTCACTATTACTTTTGTTGTCACACACACACGCACACGCAAGAGTTCTCTTGATTCATGTCAGCCTCCAACTATTATTCACTTTTGATACTACAAATAAGAGCATTTTGACATCCCCACGGTTTCTCCAAAGCCTTCACTCCCCCGCAGTACCTCTTTCGCATTCCTCTTTCCTCCTCTTTTAAAATCTCTGCCATTTTTCTTCATTTGGTCTCAGGCTCTTTACACTCATGTCAGTCCGATCTTGATGTCTAAGGTGTCATTTTGCAAATAAATGTTGACATTCCTTCAAGCATCTAAGTTACTCATAATGGGGGGGGGGGTAACAGGAAAACAAATCATACTGTCAACACAAGAGCAATCTTTAAAGGCCAGTTTTAACTGTGAAATATAATGTGAGATTGCATCTTCTCACAGTCTCACACACCTAACACACAGGTATTATTTTTCTCAACCTTACAATCATAACATTATGTTACCTAATTGCCTATCAAATGAGCACGGCATAGCAGTGCCCCAGAGGTCCCTGCAGAGACCGCTTTGATTTGATTTCAAGGAGATTTGTTGGCTGGATTCAGTGGACCACTGAGGGAGGATTAGAGAGGTTATTTCAGGATTAAAACAGGCTTGTCATTTAATTTGCTCTCTCTGAGGCAAATGAGATCAAGCAACATTGCCCAGGAAGGTCTAACTCTTTTACATATTAAGTATGCGTTTTGCCTATTTACATGGGTGAGCGGCGCTAGGCAGCACTTAACCCAGTGGAAGATTTGCCGTTCAACCCAAAATATTTCAAAGGTACAACCCAGGTTGTAATAACATTTTTGGCCAACATACTTAAAGCAATAGTTCACCCAAAATATCTCATAATTT
Organism: Zacco platypus; assembly: GCA_038088235.1. Classification (NCBI taxonomy): domain Eukaryota; kingdom Metazoa; phylum Chordata; class Actinopteri; order Cypriniformes; family Xenocyprididae; genus Zacco; species Zacco platypus. The sequence continues at coordinate 9,189,833 of CM076077.1, forward strand.
ACTCACCCTCAAGCCAGGTGTATATGACTTTCTTCTTTCTGCTGAACACAGTCGGAGTTACATTAAATAATATCCTGGTTCTTCCCAGCTATGTAATGGTATTGAATGGCATCAAAGTTTTTGAAGCTCCAAAAAGCGCATCCATCCATCATAAAAGTAATCCAGTGGGTTAATAAATGCCTTCCGATGGATTTTTGTAAGAAAAATATCCACATTTAAAACTTTATATACTATTATCACTGGCTTCAGGCAACGGCCGTACTCACGTTCACGGGAGAGTCGAGTTCAGGCAGAAGGGTGACATCTGATCTTATCCTCCAACTTTTTTTTAGACTTCTAATTCACGTTCCTACGTCATACTTTGAGTCAGAGGTCGCCCTTCCACCATTAAAAAACATTATTTTTGTCTAATACCCAACAATTTGTCGAGTCTTTTCAGACTCAAGTCAGGTAAGAGATCCCTACCCAATGAAACTACCGCATCTTTGTTGTCACTTCCTAATCCTGTGATGGCTTTGATCTGGAATAGTTCTGTATCGTCTGCATTTGTCATTGTCAGTTGAGACAGTGCATATTTGGCTTGGCCAGTCAGCTGTGAATATCTTGTGTCTTTCCTCAAAAGCTGAAAATGGCTCTGAGAACGAGGAGGCTGCTGTGATTGATGACTACACTCGCCCCAAATATAAATTAAAAAGGAGAATGATTAGTCCTTAAAAGAGATTACAATGAAAGCCGAAGCTCCCAACCACCACACCGAGTGGGATCTGGGAATTAGTTCAACTGACAGACAGACAGCAGGGTCTCTTAATGAGACACTCCCTACTGGTAAATATTCATATGTATTTGCATTTATTCTCTTGCCAGATGCCTCTTACCAAACCGAAGCTGATGTCATTACTGTGGCAGGTAGATCAGGAAAAAACAGAAACAAAGTGGCAATAAAAATATTAACAGGAGGGTTGAGCGAAAGCTTATTACATACAAACAAATAATAAACTAAATCTCCAAAGAGAACGGCATCTGTAAGAGAAAACATTTCGCCATTACTCCTGTGAATCTATTAAATGGTTTGTTCAGACAGACCCTCTTTTTCTTTCCAGTTGCTTAAAACATTGAAAGTCCCGATAGTCAACATGACAAAATTCAAAGTCCCAAAGTTTTATCCTGTCAGCATGCCTGGAGCAACAGAGATTTGTTCCTCCTATCTGTCCAAGAACTATAAAAAGAGTTTCTTTCCATGACAAAACAATGACGGGTATGTTTTTTATTATCTGCTTTTGCATCACCATTTGGACCTTTAAAATAGTTTGGACAGCTCAGCTGCGTCTATCTCTCTGACAAAAACTGTTGTTCAATTGGTTTGCAACAGTCCGGCAAACTTAGCTTTCAGTTCGCAACAATGCCATGTTGGACTTCATGTCCCAAACTGTTGTCCAATGGTGTAGAACAGGACTAAAAATAAGACCCTAACACCATCTTTTCTTTAAAGGTACAATATGTAAAATATTTATATGAAAATATCCAAAAACCACTTGCACAGTGTTGTATATTTTGTTCAGCTATGTACTAACATTATCCTAAATGTTTCCAAGAATTTGTAAATTCAGAGAAAATCACAATTTTAAATAGTGCCCCGTCCCTCTCTTGTCACTTGCACCTGTCGTAATATCTGCGTTGTCCCTTGTTTCTTGTCCTGCACAGTAACCATGGCAACAGACACGGACAGCTGCGTAACGTCTAGCGGCACACTGCTGCTGTTTCGTTCAAACATTATGGACCATGGCAAGCAAACTTTGGGACAAAAGGAGAAATAAAATGAGGATCAAGTGGTATTTGTCGAGAGCTTTCCGACAAACTTTGACTTGACAGAGACAACGCTCTTGCACGTTATTAGACAAGGTAAGCAAATGTAGGCTACATAAGACTAATCGATGTTATAAAGCTCAACACGACGAAGTGTTAGAATATCATCAGTATGACTATCTAATGTTGATCTGTCTCACACAGACAACAAACTAATACTAAACATTACAACTTTCAACACACTCAAATACAGTTCAGTATGATAGTGTAACGTTAGAACAAGTGAAACAGCGCTGCGTTACCTCAGTTTTAATTGGTCAAATAAACTGACCTGTATGAATAGTATTTCAGCACTTGTGAGTAGTTCGGTAGAATGAAATGTCCTTGTTTCTTTATATCCCCCGGGAATCACGTGTGCCACTGATTTCTGTCTCTCATTAGTAATCGAACCCGTGATTCTCGGCAACGCTCTGCTTCGTACCACAGTCATGTTAAAAACATGCATTCACTCATCCATAAACATTATTTCCCCATAAATTAGATCCATCAGCATGACGACAAGTTCCATAATTCCATATTCACTGCGTCATCAATCTACACCTTTGTTATTGTTTTGAATTATTTAGAGACCCCTAGTAGACAAAAAAAACTACATAGTGCACCTTTAAAAGCAAGATAATTATAATTTAAGATTTTTCATTATCATTTAGCAGACGCTTTTATCCAAAGCGAATTACAAGGGGAGCGATTAGGGGTTAGGTGTCTTGCTCAAGGGCACTTTAGTCATGGTCTCGAAGGTGGAGAGAGTGCTGTTTATTCACAATCCCCACTTTCAATTCCTGCCGGAATGGGAATCGAACCAGCAACCTTCAGATTACAAGCCCGACTCTCTCACCACTAGGCCACGACTACCCTCCGGTCACCCTCCGGACTACCCTAAGATAGCGGTCACACTTTAGTTTGGGGAACACACTATAAATTATGACTTTAGGGTCAATAAAAATTTACCCCTTATTAATACTTAGTCAGGTAGCTGTTATAGTGGTTATGTTTAGGTTTAAGGGATGTAGAATATGGTCATGCAGAATAAGCCATTAATACATGCTTTATAAGTACTAATAAACAGCCAATATGCTAGTAATATTGCAACTAGTAATAAGCAACTAGTTAATAGTGAGAATTGGTCCCCAAACTAAAGTGTTACCAAAATAGCAATATAAAATTGCAGCATTTAAAATATATATGGATGTGATGACTTCTTGAATTACAACAATTTTAACGCACAAGTGTTTAGGAAAGGGTTTCATCAGTGTTGGGTTTGGAGACATAAAAAATCGAAAGGGCCTTTTAACCATTTAGCTTATCTTTGCACCTATTACTGCGCATTTGTGACCCTACATGACCTCCTTGATAAGTGGCCAGGCTGTTGATTAATTTTACAGTAATTTTAGGTAATATTTCTTAGAGGCTTTGAGATGTCAGAGATGTATGAGGAAGGAGATTAAATAATTACCAGATGAATCATAGGTCTTTAAAAGACACTTGACCCACTACTTACAACCATTCAGCTCCGCCCATGCGCACTGATTGCACTTGTTAAGTGTACTCCCTTCCTTATTAATAAGCAGAATGGCATGACCGCACATGATAAACCAAGAGAACGGCTAAGACTTGCGACACAAACAGCTTCCTTCCCTCTCCAGAGTGCCATAGAAACAGAGCAAATCTATCATTACTGTGACATCACCGCATCCTGCCTGCATTCAAACTGATGATGGCCTTCATGGAGAGCTCAGATGGAAGTTTTATTCAAATGATACGCCTTGCGCAGAGGGGAATCAGCCATGAGAAGAAATTTGCCATCGTTGAAATGTGGACCTTATAGCTTGTGAAAATTAATTAAATGAAGCTTCTCTTTATAAATGAGTATCACAGCACAGTCTCACATTGTACACCAATAGTGGGATCCAAAAGCCTAAGACAAAACCACATTAAAAAAAGTGAGTTTTTTATCTATAATTTAATTTAATTTAAAAAAAATTAAGTTTGTGGATATGGACCAATTTAAGAACAAAGAAAAGTTAAAAATAGAAGAAAAAAATTCCCAATGGATAGGCGTAGATCTCTCTTCTCTCCTAATTGTGACTGATAAGTAGTGCATCCCGGTGGTCCACTTTCAGCACAAACACATTTATAATGGCCATCACTGCCTTTATTCAACAGCCCTGCTGTGATGACTGTGAATAAGTGAGGTTACTTAAGTTTCTTAGTGCATAGAAAAGCCAATTAATCTCCTCTTATTCAGCTCATCGATTGCATCAAGTGATAAGTCTGAAAAGGCAATTTCAGAAACTAATGCTGACAGTTGCTGTTGGCTCATCACAACTTAAAACTGCTTAATGGTGTTTCAGTATATCACTAAATAAATAGTGAACAATATCTATCTTAATTGTCTGCCATGGATGGATCGATAATTCCTTAGCGATTCACTTTTCATATGTACTTATATATTACATATGATAAGGGAGAGGTTTTATTTTCCATCTAAATCAGTCTCTCCATTTAACAAAGTTACACTGATAAATCGTTTAGACACTACTCATCAAAAACTCCTGTTTGACTCTATGATCAGTCAAATACACAGTTTAAGAATACTACACAACACAGAACAATATTAGTCCTACAAGGCAGCTGAAATAAGACAAAAAGACTTGTGAAGCCTGCAGCCTCAAAGCACCGTGACAAAAACACATACACCAACAGATCAACTTTCTGCACTCTGTTCACCACCGCTTTTGACTGAACTTGAGCAATTCTGCAGGGAAGAATGGGCAAATATTCCTAGTAATCTGGGAGTACAAAGCTACAGACATATCTAAAAACGGATTAACGGCTGTAATTAAAGCAAAAGGTGGCTCTATGAAGTACTAAATGAGGGGACTGATGACTTTTCCAACCCTGTAATTCTAGTTTTTCAGTTTTTTCAGAACTGTTGTTTTTCTTTTAATACTTTGATGTTGTAAGGAAAAAATCCTAAATAAAGCTGGAGAAGGGTTTTTTTGGGAATGAGTTTTGATTTCAGCCTGTACAACAAATAAAGATATTATTTCAAAGAGGTATGATGATTTTCTAGGCACTGTAGATAGACAGACAGACTCTGTGATATCTTGGCTGTCCCTTAAGCAGAACTCGATTATTTGCCTGCTGTTCTGTGGGTTTGCTGGGTCCCTCGGATGAAGCTGCGGAGACTGTCTGCTCTGGAAGTCTGCGCTCTCTAATGATGGCAGGTTAGCATGAGAGTATGACAGGCACACCTGCGCCAGGCTCACACGATGCCAATTCTGACTCTTTATCAGCTGAGGATACCTCTCTGATTGAGGGTACCTCAGATTGTTAAAAAGGTTCAAGCATAAATACCCACCAAACTCGAGCCTCATTCATTGCATTTTTTCAATGATATTTTTTCCTCTGCCTCCAAAGTCAGCCTGCAAACACCTGGCCTTGTTAACTTCACAGCAAAAAACATTCCTAGTTTAATTTAACGTCTTAAAAATGAGCAACTATTTAAATTTATCATTGTGGTCCTTGAGTTGGAATACATCCAGAGCCTCTTATATCTGTACCCTTTCATTGAGTCTATTCTTCTTGCACACTTTTCTCCGCTACTCATTCAATCCATTGAAGCTTTAATAACATGTTTCATTTTACCAGGTGTGCCTCACGATAAATGTGAATGTTTCTCATCTATAGCTGCACCCGTTAATTCTTTCCACTAATTATTATACCGCGGCTTTGCGGATGGAAAATCGCTACTTTCCTTTATGTATTTGACTTTGTGTTTGTGCCGTGCTCTCACTTCCTTTGCACAGTAGGGACCAGAATTAGCGACTAGAAATTCAAATTATCATGAGAATTTTTGCATTGCACGAATCAAAATCCACTCAAAATCATCATTCCTCTTATCAGCAGAACAGTACACTCTGTCAAGCATAAATATTTGTTTCATCTGATCAGAACCAGAACAGTTTTTCAGGCTAAAATGTACTTTTCTCAAAAAAACAAAAACGCCATAAGCTACCGAAACAATAACCAAAATTAACCTAAAACTTTACAGAATACCATTATTAATTTATCCAATAAAACTCAGTTGTGAATATGTATCACATTACATCATATGAACAATCAGAAAGTCAATAAACATAAATAAGTCTTACAAACCTAATATACACATCACATTAATCGGTTCCCAGTTTGTTTTTGTCATATTCTGGAGCCCTTTTGCCAGAAATTAAACGTCTGGAAAGGTAAGACTAGATTCAGCACCACTTCACCATATTTCTTCAACTTTATCAGACACCTCCAGAGTGCTGTTAAATGTACTTTCTTGGAGATAGCTTGCATTCACAGCTTGTTGACATCTACTAAAGTTGATTTTAATTTTGCTATATTACTTCTGAGAGATATCCTGTCATGTGAGGTTAAACTAACCATAATGAAGTCTACAGACAGGCAATTTGCCAAGCCACGGGGTACACTGCTCCTAATTCTACAGGAGGATGTGAAACAAATCAAACTTTATAGACATTAAAAGAAGGAGAGCCGTTCTCCACAAGTCAAACTGTGCTGAGTAGCTTTTAATCAAAAGAAAGAAGCACAACTAAATTGAATAAAACGTTATCCAAGAGCCAGAAAGTGGAAGTGGAATTTATGGTACATTATGTTGCCCTGATAAACAGACCTGATCTGAAATTTAGCCCACACAAGTCATTCATCACCTGCTGCTCAAACTCTTCTCTCCAACTCCTCACCTTAAACCAGCTCAAAACATTGGCCAAATTGATTTTGTGCAAACTTCTACAATACACTGGAGACGGTCAGAGCGATGAGAAGCACTTTTCATTCATCAGGAGTTTCATTTTCATTTTTCCTTTTCATTCTTCAAGCACAACAAAAACATTAGTGTCATTATATATTGAAGCATGAGGTCTAGCAACAGGGTTTTGTTCTATATTACGTCAAATGGCTTCAATTACGGTTCTCCCTTTAAGTATTTTATTATTTCTGCTCTGTTGGAATTTTATTATTATAACATAACTAAGAGTTTTTATTCCCAGTGTAGTTATATATTGCCACTTTCTGCATGCAAAATAATAACAGTTCCATTTATTTGTGTTTCCAATTCTTAATTTTTAAAGTCAGGTATCAGATTGAGTTTTCTATCCAATGTTAGATAATAAACAAAGGTTGCCCGTATTTGAGCCGATACATTGTGATATTTATTTGCATATTTAGTTTTTAAAACCAAAGACCATTTCTGCATCATTCAATTGCAGGGATTCATTCGATCTCCCCAAAGCTCTCAGACCCAAAAATGGCCATGGCTGGGAGACAAGAACAAAGTTAGCACACAAAGCCTAGCACTAGTCCAAGAAACTGTTTCTCACCTCTAGGGCTGATATTTCATTATATTCTACTCTACTCTGCATGTTTATTTTCTCACCCATTGCTTTGCTTCACTTTTGTTTTATTAATCCAATCAAAACCATGATTGGTTCTCTCTGAAAATGACATTTTAACACTAAAGGTCACTTCTGCCCAGAGGTCAGTGGAACTCAGAGTCCAAACAGTAATTGATGGTCCAGAAGCAAGATATAAAGATGAAGTTCAAATGTTCAATGCTCCAGATAGGTTTTCCTAGCGGCAAAAGATCCCCCCCACTCCTTCCAATTCACACATTTCCTTTCCTTATCTTCATTTAACCTTGAATCAAAAGATAGAAGCCCTCGTCTGTGGTCTCAGCCGCGTTGATTGACACAATTTATTATCTTGTCGCTTGTTCATGCACTTTCATACCCCCCCCCCCTCCACACACACACACACACACACACACACACACAATTTCTTCTCTCCGATAATAAATTCAACTCAAGCCCAGGCTCAGCAACAGGAACAAATCAATGTGTTTCTCATATTGGACAGTAAATTCAGACATTGTTCAGAAAGCTTTCGCTTAATCTAATGTTAAAAAGTGCGTGGAATGTGTTGAAAGAGCAGGCGATGGATGAGGCCGTTTAGTTTTGATGGGATTCCTAGATCATTAAGCTGTGCTGGATTTCATTGGGCGAGAGGAACTGAACTCATATCCTTTTCATCTGCCTCTGATATCCACCACCAACGTGAGAGTCTAAAATAGACTCTTGCAATTTAGCTGGAATCCCTGGAAATGCCATTTTATTTAAGTAAAACTGGGGGCGGTTTGAATACATTTTGAGTTTCTCATATTTTAGAGCAGTGGTTATTAACTGGTTTTACTTCAGGACACACTTATTCATTGGACATCAACTAGCACCAACATCATATAATAGTAAGCAAAAGTGTCCTTAAAATCAAACATTGAAATGTATAAACTACATAGCCCCAACAATACGCTATGCAATTAACATGACAGTCCTGGTTTTTAAATGTCTTGGGGCCAGATTTACTAAATAGACCAAAATAGTGTGAGACCGCAATCCCATAAAAGCGCAGATGGGAGTGGAAAGTTCTGTGGCTGATCTACTGACAATGTGCAAATTAAAGAACACAGACGCAGTTCATTCCCATAACGACCCAAGCAGTCTACCAAACCACAACAACGTGGCTTGGTAATCGATATGTTCGGATAATGTCTTCCTATGCCATTCTAAATAAATGAACTTAAGCGGAGAAAATTCTCTTACCTCTACCACGCACTCTACCTGTTCTCTGCGATGCCTCCTCCTAACAGCAACTTTTGCAGCCATGTAAAGTGCAAAATAGGTTAAGACATGCTTTTTGGGCGTTAAATCATGGAGCAAATTGACTACCACAAACCTTAAGGCACCCACACACTACAAGATAATCGGGCCGATTTTGGGCCCAATTCTCCCCTTCCAACAATAGTTAAAGTCCCGATTATCTTGATGGTTCTACGTATTATCTTATCAGATTTTCCTATGTTGTGATGTGTGTTAAGAGTGATTGAATCTGCTTGGAAGAACCTAGGGACCACACCGATATCAAATCGTAAATATTCAACATGTGTGGGGGGAACCCCGAGGACAATCTCTCTGTAGATTGTCACGTTTGACCATGAGATATTTTACAAGATTTCCCGTGTTCACAGTCGGGACTCTGGTTGTTTGTGATTGTGAATGAAAATTGTGCTGTCTTGGTGACATCGTGGCACTCCACACATTATAGGAACAAAAATTGTTAAATCTATGATTTTTTTTATATAATCATGTTTGTGGTCTCTCACATTTTAAAATCTTTTAGTGTGGGCCAGCCTTTAGTAAATCGCGTGGCATTATTCATTAAAATCTTCCCATAAATTTCTGAAAGTGAAACTCCAACAAAAGCATATGCAATAAGTTCAGCTACAAAAAAAAACTGTGTCCACGTCTTTTCATCTCTAATTTCTCACTGCATGTCTTTAGTAAATCCTGAGTAGTAGTTTTTTAATGCCAAAAGAAGGTTTTCGCTGGCGCAAGCTGTTGGAAAATCTGGCCCTTAAAGTCACAAAACTTTTTTGTGGCTTGTGCTCAAAAGCAATAATTAAAAATTATTATTATTATTATTATTATTATTTTGCTGATTATATAATAAGGAAACAATATTATATATACCATAAATACCAAACCAAATGTGGTGCTTTATAGGACAAACTCTTTAGAACTGACCCCAGTTCAGACCATTTGTCTCAGTTTATGAAGAAGCCTCTTGACTGGTTTGATTTTAAATTGATTTGATTTACAATTAGGTCATTTCATCCTGTGTTATCCACTATTGTCACAAACACTGAATGTAATTAACACTGACAACTATGTTAGAATGATTTGATCACTTAGTATTTGCACGGTCTTCTAAACCATTCAAAACAGTCCACAATTAAATAATCACTTACTGCATCACATCTTTGCAGTTGAGTTTGCTTTGATTGCACCATATTCAGTAGAATGAAACATTTGCAAGTTGCAGAATGGCTTGGATTTTGAATGGCCTGGAGGTAAAATATGGCACATTAGATGAATCAATTTGAGTTTAACAACAATCATCCCCAATCTGGAAAAAAAAAAAAATGGACCCTAGCCACAACATTTCAATAATCTTCTCAAGTTTGCATAAAAAGGTTCAGGCTATAAAGCCACCATTACAGAACCATTTGCTATTACGAACCTCAAATCTCATCGGTTTTATTCATGTTGACGGGTAACTATGGCATTAATTAATGCAGCAATTTCATTTTCATCAGACAACTGGGCAGTTCCATAATGAATTTTGAGTCTTAGTGCCAATTCAAAATAAAGATAGGAACACTTAAGCGCTCATGAATATCACAAAAAAAAAGTTTGAGGAAAAAATTAATGGAAAAAATGGCACTTGAACGGGCACTCGAGTTCTTATGGTTGACCCCTTTATCCACTGTAATAAATTTCCTCTTAAAGAAATATTAAAATATCACGTGGTTCTACTCAAGCCATCAGAATAAAATACTTGGAAAAACGCCAGCATTCAAACAGCCATTAAAAATGACCCCAAGGTTTAGATGACCCTTGAGTGGAAATTAAGTTAAGTTATTAAACGTACTTTCGGGAACAGTACGCCCCTCTAATCTTCAATTAATACCATGGAATAAAAACCAGTATCTTACCTCTTCGCGCTGTTCTTTCGGCATCCCTCCTCCTCCCCTTCTCCTCCTTTTTGTAAAATGTTGCCTGTTATATGGGGGCAATCAGAGCTCGAGTAGAATATCCTTTCTGAGCCCTTCTATAGCAGACAGGAAGTCAAATCTGTTTACCACTTACTTTAAGATTATATGAGCACACAAACTCATGAATTGGGAAACGTTATTGAATGTAACTGCCATGAAAATCCTAAATTCAGTAATACTCCATCTCACATTTAACATTTTAAATACCGCCTAATCATATGTGGATTATAAGAACAGAAAAAAAATTATTTGCCTAGTGGATTTATGATAGGTGCATTATGAATAAATTAAAGCCACAATGGCTAATCGATAAAAACAGCTAATGAAAATAATGATGCATAATATTTTATATTTCATTTTAAAGAGCCCCTGTGGTGAAAATCAAGTTTTTAATTTTGTTTACATGTCTATGTCTATGTGCTGTTTTTAATATGCTTTATGACAAACCATGTGCAAATTCACATTTGACATCATTGCTGAGTATTTTCTATTTCAAACTGCAGTGAAAAAAGAGTCTCAAACCTGCAGTTTGAAATCACTGGTTTCTGTGACGTCACAAACTACCTTGTAACCAATCGCGTCAACCTGCCGGCGAGTTTTAGCATATAATTAACAGCGAACTAGCAGGGGAGTCTCGAGAGAAGCCAGGTTACCACAGTATATTTTTCTGTTGATATGAAAAATCAAGTAGATTTAGCAATATAGCATGTTTATGATGTATATTACAATGAACTTTCTGCCTTTCTCTACCGACGTTCTGAGTTGTTCAAAGTGTTTGTAAGGATACTGATTGTTAGAAGGCAGCTGTTTGATTCTGACATGGTGAACGGGAACATGGTTTGTGTAACATTAGCAGCACATTAGCTGATTGATAGCATAGTCAAGTAAAAGGCTAATCATATGAATCACCATTATGTGTCCGATGTTGTACGGAGCGATACCATTGTGCAGCATTTACCTCAGTAAGTTGACCAAGCGGATCTCCGAGCTGGCGTGAGCAAGTGGAGGTGGGGCTAATTTGCATATTCATCGATACACATATATGAAATGAAGCAAGGGTGTAGAGTTACATTCAAGCTATTTTAAGGCATGAAGCAACTTTTTTCACAGGAAATAAATCTGTATCAGGGTTAGTACAGTTAATTAAAACTAAAGCTAAAACCATAAAAAAAACTTTTGTTATACTTATATATTTAATAAAACATTTCAAATAAAAAAACATTGAAATAAAAATAAAACATGGCAAACATAAAAAATAATAAAAAATAACTAAAATTAAAATGAAAACACAAAATATAAAAATAAAAATTAATTCAAAATAATAAAAACTATAACGGTATATCAATGATGCTAAAATAACACATCTGTATTTCAATAAAACATAATTAAATTGTAATCATAATTTAAAATTTAACAAAATAACTGTAAAGTTGTGGGTGTTCAGGAACAGGCAGACGACTGAAGTACTCTTCAAACACTTTAATATAAACTTGGAAAACGGACAGGAAACAAGATAACACCATGTATGAAACTTTAACAACGGACAAGGACTGGACTAACACAGAGGGAATATATACACAGAAACACTGGAGGATAACGAGAGGGGCACAGGTGACAGACATGATTACGGACGAGACACAGCTGACTGAAATGAACTAATGATGGACAAGCACATGGGGAAACAAAACAAAGATCACATGACAGAACTAGACTCAAAACAAGGAACATGTGACAACTGACAGGACAGGGGAAGAAAGAAACAGATAAACAAAAGACCAGATCATGACAATAACTATTCATTGCAACCAAAGCATTTAATTTTAAAAAGTTGTGGAGACACATGGATCCTAAATCCGCATAACATTGTTCTCATATCGGCTCGGCATCTTTCCAGGTGGGTGAGCCAAAAACCAAGACCCACAGGGTTTCTCATTCTTATCCTAAAACACCTTGTTATTCAAGCTACAACAGCCAAATCAGAGTCAAAATGTGTAGTGTTTTTACACTGACCTCTACAAGGGCAGGGCTGTAGCATTTTTTATGTGATCACTCGTCATCCCTGCCCTGTCCTCATGCCCTTCCATTTGTGTCCCATCTTTTGTGCCAATCATCTTTCCATTAGTATTCATTTATCTCTTTATAGCTTACTCCCTCTTGGCCTCAGGGAGGTCTCGCTCCCATCTTTCTCCCATTGTTTTTTATCTGCCCACATCGACATGCTTGGCAACCTGCCACTCCACTACATCTCTCTCTCTCACCAACACACACACTAAAAGCCTATCAATTAATGGTCTGCTGGCACAGGGACCCACAAACACGGACAGATACACTCCCGCCATATAAAGGAATTTAATTGGCATGTGTCATCCATATACTTTATTTATTTATTTTGCCGTGACTTCACTTTGCTAACTCACGTTCACCTTCTTGATACACTAATTATTAACTGAAAAAAATTGCACAGATTATAGTATTCCTTTGATTACGCAGATGGCGAAATTGTTCTTCAAATGATAGGTTTTTTTCTCTCTTTTTTTTTGTGGCAGCACCCTGGCCTTTTGCAAAGCACAGTTTGATGAATAGAAATCACATGTCATTTGAGCCTTCATTTGAATTAAATTATTGCAAGACATATTTTTTTGTCCCTAAAAACACTGCCGTGTGACAAAGATGTTTTTGAAGTTTCTAGATGATTGTTTTTGGGCAGCGCACCTGGTTTCATTTAAACTAATCAAACATCCCCCTGTTGTTTAAGTTCATTTTTTGTCTTTGTTTCAATTGGGTGTGAAACTAGCCTTCATACGTACACACTTTTTTCCAATCTGCAAGTGACAGCTTTATTTCTGATTGATGTTTTCTGCTCAAGTAGAAAGAAAGTGAAGAAGAAGAAGAATAGAAGGACAGTTAAACGGATCAGATTGAGTATACTTCATCTAAAGTTGTTGACTTCCTGTTTAATAGGCAGGAGCCACTTAACGTTCACGGGTGATAACACTTCGCATAAATAGATGACTTTATGTGAAATTAAAAATATGTGTGGTATGGCTGTGTATACCATTTCTTTAAGATAAATCTACTCATACCGTAATATAAGCCATACCACTCACCCCTAATTTGCTCAATAAACTTCTGTTTACTGCTTATTAATAGTTAGTAAGTTAATTGTTAAGTTTAGGTATTGGGTAGGATTAAGAATGTAGAATAAGGCATTAATATGTGCTTAATAAGTACTAATAAACAGTCAGTATTCTAGTAATATGCAAGCTAATAAGAAAGCAGTTAAAATACCCTAAAATAAAGTGTTACCGAAAATTGCACATCCACTCTTCACAGTCACTGTACGGAAACAAATTCCTCCTGTCCTATTGTTAGTCAGAAGCAAAGGCAGCATTAGATCGAACCTGAAAACACTCCAATCATATTTCTTTTTGATTATCTATTTCATCTTGCCTATAATTACAAACCTGCACCCAAGCAAACCTGAAGTTATACAAAAACAAAAACTGATCTAAACTCAAAACGTTTAGCTTATGGACAATTCGTAGCACCAGTTGAATTGAGTTCACCTAGGACCCCAAAACAATTCTATTCTTGGTTGAAAAACCTTAAAATGGAAAGAAAAATGCCATCTAAACTACAAAAGTTTGAGTGAGTTTTTTTGTTTTGTTTTATTTTTAAGAAATTAATACTTTTATTCAGTAAGAACACATTAAATTCAAAAAATTAAATCAAAAGTGACAGTGAAGACATTTATAATGTTATAAAAGGTTTCTATTTCAAATATATGCTGTTCTTTTGAACTTTCTATTCATCAAAGAATCCTGAAAAAAAGATCACAAAAATATTAAGCAGATTAATAAGAATAAATGATCATTTCAAATCAGAATATTAGAATGATTTCTGAAATATAATGTGACACTGAAGGTGTCTGGAGTAATGGCTTAATAAATGGGATTGCTAACATATATTACTTGACAAAATATATACATGAACCCAAGCTGAAACTCAACAAGTCTCTCTAGTCTCTTACACACTTACATATCTATATACAAGACATGTTGCATTAATAATCTAAGCAGAACCACCTATAACCACTCTCCTACTGCACGAGCAAGCACACATCAGACATGCAATATGATAATGCACTCTAGATTCATTATACTGACTACATGTAAGAGTGATTACACATGGCTTCTGCTGTGGGTTTGATGGAGACCCGTTTCATTGGGGAGAAACACAGTGTAAATCGAGTGTGCAGAGCAATTTAAAAAGTGCCTTCTCGTGCAGGCTGACACTGCAGTGAGAGGATAAAATATAAAGCGGACCCTGGAGCGCTTGGCAGCACTGCGATAGAAGTGTCAAACGTGCTTATGAGAGAGTTTTTACTGCCTCTCTAACCCCCGCACTCAATGCAGACAGACACTAAAGGATCCACCAGCTTGTGTTCCTATTGTGCCTCGGTGGGACTCAGCTGTCAATTCATCAGAGATATAAATATACATTCATAAAAGTGCAACAAGAAGTGGTCTCCATGGGTTCATCAGATAAAGGTGTAGCTGGCTGGAAATAAATTAGGTGGCTGAGTTTACAACATACTTCTTCCTAATATCGCTTCATTAATTTTGCATCAAACTCTTGAACTCTGGTGATCTAAACTAACTTTTATATGACCTGCTAACTGAGTGCTAACCAGTGCTAATAATGGACAAGCGGTAACATCCACACCTTTTCACACCTGCAGTAAAATCGCTGCAGTTCTTGATTAATTAGTTCAAATGAATCAAAGTAATGAAAAATGAGTTTAAAAATGTTAAAAGTACACAGCAAATATTGAATTAGATTATTAAATATGAGACTATGTGCAAAAAAACACAGCAAAGCCACATTTCTATTTAAAAGTTACATTTTAGGAGGATCTATTGACAGATTTGAAGTTTTTAGTGGTGTATAAAGATCTTACATAATGAACCGTTATGGTTTTATTACCTTAGAATGAGAATCTTAGAATCTATTTACATACATTTACATGTTATGTCACCATTTTGCGCATTTGCTTGCTTGGCTACTCTCTGTTGTCTCAGACAATGACATCTTTGTCCTGTGATGGCCACCGTAGCTTCTCCATATTGCAATTCGCAACCTCATCGCTAGATGCTGCTAAAATTTACACATGGCACCTTTAGGCATAAAAAAGGTCAAAACACAAACTCCCTGGAACGTCTCGATTGTAGTTTCCAGGAATGTGCACAAAACAATATTCTTAATTTAAATAAGTCCCACCCAAGGCATAAGCAAAAAAAAAAAAAAGGGATGGGGCCTGGTTGAGTTGTGAAACTTGCGGTTATGATAAGGGCTGTGACATTTCCGAAACATGCTCAAATCGGTTGACCAGCCACAACACACTGGTCCAGCTGACCAATTAGAGCACACTGTATTTTTTCAGAAGGAGGGGCTTCATAGAGACTGGAACTAAACAGGGGTACATTTCCCAAAACCATTGTTAGCCCACTATGGTCGCAAGTTCCGTCGTTATCAGCATAGTTCAGAGAGTCTATGCTTCCCAAAAGTATAGTTCCAATTATCAAACATTCCCAAACAGCATCGGAAAGTTGTGTGGCTGGAACGACAGCTCTCAAGCTGTAGTTAGAATCATAGTTTCTTGTTTGCATGATGTGGACATAATTGACCCTTCGCAAACAGTTTGATTGACAGCCGGTCTGACCAATCATATCCCCGAATCCGCCATTTTGTCTGACAAAGCAGTCAGGGAAGTTAGTAGATTAACGTTGGTGAACTTGAACTTCAGAAATTCTATCCAATGTGGTTGAACGACAAATTTGTGACATTTCTTCAACGATACATTGTACTTTGGTAGTTAAGCAGCGAGTTATGTTGCTGTACGGAAAACACACCCCAGAGCTTTACTGACAGAATGGAAAGAGAATGTCCAATCGCCTCAAGAAAATAAAAAGGACACTTAGTTTGTTCATAAGAAAATGACATCAGAGTGTTTTTTGGTTTTTCAAGCATTTTGAGTGATGCTGTACAGTAGCAATACACAAGATCAGAGTCTACTGCATCCTCCACAACAAGCACTCAAATTCAGGATGCATTTTTTTCTATCATTACTTTATTTCAAGTATTTCATTAATGAGTTGGCCACTAAAACAATGCACAAAAGTAAACAACATTATTTATGGGGAACAGTTCTTTTTGAAGGAGAATTCGCCCCAGAGTTTGTATTCCAGCAAGTCGTTTCAGTTGGGCTCAGCTGGTTAACTTCAGGTCACACTCGGCATGGAATGGAAGAAACTGATCTTTATACTCAGTGCAGCTCTGGATGGCTTTTAGCACCCAGAGGCAGGGGGAACTAATACGGTGTGACCCTAAAGTCGTGTATACATACACCAGAGGAATTAAAGAAACTACCCAACAGCAAGAGCGGCCGCGTTGCCAGGGAGATTAGCCCAGCAAGCTTTTATGCGCGCATCAATGTAAGCAGGAAGATGGCAAAATAAATAAATAAATGCAGCAAAATGGAACATTATTTGGTGTTAAATCTGTAGAGATGAAATGCTAATGCCTGCTCTCTCTCACTCTCTCTTTTCTGTCTCTTTTTTTATTCATACCTTCCGCTAGAAGCTGAGCTTGTTTGCCATGCTGGGATCATTTAAAAGTATAATTTATTTGTAATGAAGTTAAGAAGCTTTGATATGACACTGTGAGTTGGAATGAGCGAACAGTGAAGAGAAAAGCCACATTTCTGTATTACATGAAATGTGCACGAGAAAGTAACTGTCACTTTCTCTACCCACCTAAAGGCATGTGCTAAACCTATTAATTTTTACGGTGAAACATGGTGAAAGTGAAGGGAAATAGTGAAATATGCTGTTTATGTCATAAACATGGAATGTAAACTGCAAAATGTTGTTGAAAATAAATCAATGTAAAGGACGCTCAGCTTTTGAATAGTTTGTTTACTCAAGAATGCATATAGAAAGCACTTTATCTTCTTGGGAAATAAAGCTGTTTTTATGCTAAAATTTGTTGTCAGATTTTATTGTTAATTTGAAAATTGGGTCACTTTAGATTAGGGTCCAATTCTCAATATTAAAACCCTTTCACACGTATGTTTAAAATATTCTGGCTGAGCCCCCAGCGTGAGTTTTCACCGCAGCCACAATAGCGCTGTCTGACTGATGATCTGCTTTTATTTCATGTTTTCTTTTTTTTTCAAAACACTCACACATTTGTTAACTATAGCATGACTAATGTGACATATCTAATATTCTGATTGTCAAAATTGATGTGTTTTGCTGTTTAAACACCTTTATTATGTTGAGCTATAAGCGTGATGAGCGCCACAATACAGAGAATCGCATCTGCTGGATTTACAGCATGTGAATTCATCCACTCCTCCCAAAATACTGAGAGAAAAATAGAGTAAACTTTAAAGTTACTTACACAATGTGTATCTGAGATGAATAAAACATGTCGTCTAATTCTAATGGAAAGGACTGATATTGTCGCTTCTATAGATATCAGTGTATATTTTACAAACTCTAAATGTATTTTTGTTAGTACTTATGTGCATTTTAATATCTGAAACCTAAAATATACATGTGGTTGAAAACACTACATATACATATACACTACACACCAGTCTAAAGTTGTGTCTAGAAGGGATACAGCTACGGCCGGAAGTGAGGCAAAACCTCAGGATAAATAACAGCAAATTAAATGTTCTACTTATAAAATTGTGTTTTATTAACATCTACACCTACCCCAACTCTAAACCTACCCTTACAATACTGCAAAAACAGTTATTAAATTAAATAAATAAATAAATATTAAATGACGCAATATTGATGTGCGCATGCCCAGTGGCCGTAGCTGTTTCCCTTCTAGTCTTTACCCCAGTTGTTCTAATGCGCACAAGCACATTTGAATTTGGCAGTTGATCACGTGATGCACTGAACTATCTAATCCCACCGTGTCAAATGGTTAACTAACTAATTTTTAACTAATTCATAGTTAATAGTTAATAAGGTAGTTGTTAAGTTTAGGTATTAATTAATGCATTAATTAATTATTAGGCATTAATATGAGCTTTTTAAATACTAATAGACAGCCAATAATATGCATGCTAATAATAGCAATAGTTAATAGTGAGAATTGGACCCTAAAGTAAAGTGTGTCCGAAAATTGTTATTATCTTGACAAAGTTATGGACATTTTACTCTTTCAAGCAGATTTCAAGAGTTGTACTTTCATGTCTATTACCTACACAGAAAATAGCTGCCTGGGGGGTTCCAAAACAGCCACGAGTGAACTGGATTGCCTTAAAGGGCGTTTAAGCATAATCTGTGAGCAAAAACTGTACTTTCCACCTGCTTATATTCTCTGAGAAAAATCTCAAAGCACAGATCCTGCAGGCTATTACATGCCATATTTGCTTTTCTCTAGGGAAGAAGAAATGTGTTTTTTCTCTTTTCAGTCACCACATTATGTGTTTTAATTTCACAGCTGTCATGTTTTGAATTGAATCAGAGCTGTTAGGATTGAGATGAATGCATTTTGATAATTTATAATCCGGAACTGAGACCAGGCAACAGGGCAGAACGCATCTGTCATGTAGACTTCACATATTTAACCACTTCCTCTTAATAGATAGGTTGAGAAAATAAGCCAGGAAACGTAGCTCTCATACTCAGGGCCCACACTCTGAAAAGACTCTATACAAATGCAGTTAGCCTCACAAAATAAGCACAACCACCTCTAGAGATTCCACAACCACGTTCTGCTGAGTCATCCAGGTAAATTAACTTGAATACGTTGTAATAGAGTATGCTATTTTTGCTGTTATTCTTTGTTTAAAAAAGCTCAGCACAGGTTCTAAAAGCTGAAAATGAGATGCAAGTAACACTCTGAAATGTAAGTGTAAGTGCAGGTACAAGACATTCTTTTCATGCCAACATGATAAAAAAAAATGTGATAGAATAGGAGGGAAAAGACTGTTGACTGTATAAATGTTTAAAAACATTTAACATTTTAGAACAAGTACATTAAAGTCAACAAGAAACAGCAATCGCAAATAATTATTAGCAAATAATATTATGACATATTATGACATATTTCAGTGTGAAACAGGATATTCAAAAATACACATGGGATGCACAATATAGGTATCACGTCAATTATAACGATATTATAATTATAATGATATCAGAGAACTTTTCAGTAACTGTCAATGTTGTATATATCAGCCAAAATTGCATATTTAATTGTGCATGCTCTTTATTTACATTTAGTTTAGCTTTGTCACTTACAGGCTAATCTTTAAAAACACTGAAAATAACATTGTTGTATGTAATCTTTAGCCATCCACAAACTAAATATCCAATTTGCAAATGGTACATTATTATGTTGTGCCTAAATTTACTTTTAAATTAATTTATTTTAGTTTTTAGTGTTTTATTTTATTTTTATTTAGAAAAAATAGTATAAAATCTTATTATTGGCGAGATTGGTGCATCCCTAAAAATACACACTTTTTTTTAGGAATTGGTTAAATTATAAAAATGTCTCTTTCGACATGCGATTGGATAAAACCAGGAACCCAGCTAACAAAATATAATGTTAAAATGTTTTGCTAATATTCGCATTAAGTTATGAAAATGTTATTTCTGAACATTTTCTCAACGTTCAAAACAAACAGTTTCTTAATTTTTAAAAAAATGTTTTATCATTAATGTAACATTCCATCATTTTGCAAACATTGCGGTAATGTTACTTTTGAATCTTCACTAAACAAGAGGCCGAACGTTCAACACATCCAGTTTTTTTTAAATGTTTTTAAAAAGTTTTTTCTTGATTATACAAACATTAATGTAACTTTCCATTTTATCATTTTGCAAACATTATGGGAATTTTAGGTATGGTTTGAATGTTCTCTAAACAAGTAAATTTCAAAAAATCACACAAAAAAAAAACTTTCCAACGATGTATGTCTATATAAGTATATTTTTGTGATAAGTAACATTTTGAAAACATTTTAACTCTGAATGAATATACTATTAATGTTACTGGAATAATGTTTGTTCATAACTTTGAGAGAACCTTGCCAGAACGTTTGCCAAAGGCCTGCGAATCTTCCCTGTTTTAGCTGGGAATGTGCATTAAGAAAGTAAATATGGTGAATTGTGATGACATGTTGACGTTAAGTAGTCATATTTTCCAGCTGTTTTGATCTTAAAATGAAATTTCATTCTCCTTGCAGACTGCAAACAGAAATGACCAAACATTTCAGCCTTTTGCTCGCCGTCTTGGTCATCGCCATTAAAACATTAAACACTGAAGAGGAGCTGAAGGAGACTGGGTTTGGATATCCACCACCCCGACATGGACTCGCTCTACTTAAGTGGTATGTGAAAAATTGCATCGACAATAACATGGTGGCTCTCTGTAATCCTGTGGCTGGAGAGTTTGGGTTCCATGTGTTTCACAACACTGGGTTCCTGCTCCCTCCACTGAAGGATAAATGGACATATACGTACTTCACCATAGGAAACCTTCACTACCGGCACTCTGAGGATCTTCCCTATGAAGTGAGGAAGTACTATGATCCACATAATAAACAGAGCAACATGGACAGAGTCATTGTGAAGCTCAACATGAACAAGAACACAATCGAGGAGATCTACATAACAGAGCACTATAATCCTCCGAGAACTTTTCAGTTAGGAACTTCCCTCATCGATGACTTACGATGGAATCAGAACTCCACGCAGAAGGTTTTCCCAAAAATCTCTCAAAACATTTTTACCTGAGATGCTCTATTACAAAAACAACTGTATTACCACATTCACTTCCACTATTTCCCCACAGCAGGTGTCTTTTGCGCTTTCAGTTTACTTATTTAGTAAAACAGCTTTCACTTCTGAGTTTTTCTTCTTTACAAGCCTATTTTATACCACTTCTCATTTTCCTTCTCTCCATCACATGCCACAAAACAATTTAGTAACATCCTCAATGAAGCTGAACGTGGACTTTGAACCTGGGTGGTTTTACTGTTTACTGTAATGATTAACATTTGCCTGCCTTTGGTCATATCTATTATAAATATAGGCTTTAAAGGTGAAAAGCTTTAAAAAGGTGTGCTTTCTGTGCAATTTTTTCTTTGTTCTTCCTGGCTTAATATAAATATGATCTCATAGTATTCATGGGATTTCTTAGCATTTAAAAGTATATTTTTGTATGTTTAAATATACACTGAAAAATACAATACAAAAAAAATATAACAGCATCATAAACATAAAAGTATTTACTCTTTATTACTCACACTATATTTCTATAATATATATTATATATGGTTTGAATTTGGGGCAGGACTATCTTTATGTCTAACAAATTGGGTATCATGACATTTATAATTTCTTCATTTGGTGGAAAAATTACACATTTTACCTTTAATTGTGATATAATTTAAATGATTAAAATCACTCTTTGAAGAAGGGATAAAGAGTTGCATTATTCATTCATTCTGTTTATTGCAACTGCAAGACAATTTCTAGTCTACATATCTAAAAAAAGAACCTCTGACAATAAAAAATTATACAGAATTTTGCATAATGTAAACATCTGCCCATGTTTATGCATGTGCCTAAAAGTAACAGATAGTGACTGATTAATGTATGCTTACTAAGGGACAAAAAAAAGTGTTTATTGTGATGTAATGTAATGTAACAGATGTAAATCCAACCAATTTGGGAATATTAAAGATTGTTACCACACAAAGTGTTCCATTCGTTTTTCAACTTTAGTCAGATAACTGTCTCAACCTCTTGCTTCAAGAACAGAGCTGGATAAGCATAAAAATGTGAGTGGACAGTTAATATAAATCATGGTACAAAAGTGTGAACACATCAAGAGTGGACATTACAATAGTTTGCAAATCAAAGATTTGGATTGGGGTGAATCTAATGATATAATAACATGAACAAAGCAGCACTGCCACCAATAACCAAGAGTGCTTATGGACATAATATAGTCAGAAATCAGATAAGCCTATTCTGAAATATCTTTAGTATCAATGATAGCTCATCACTGTCTAATGTCCTTCTGCAATTTAAAATACATGGCCATAGGACAACAAACTCCCAAGAGATCTAATATTAAACATAAACACACCACAGCCCATTTCTTTGGCAAAATCTGACTCTGAACAAATAACACGTATAATTTATTTACATATTCCGTCATGTTAAGATTAAAATTACGCTGTATCAACGGCGTTATTTACATAAATTTATTTCAGTTGGAGAAGACATGAAAGAGTGGGCCTATGTGCATCTAAACGGATCTAGTTTATGTCTGAAGTAGTAGGTTACTAGGGTAAATTATATGATCCGCCGTGGCCCGTGAATAATGTAATCATCGAAAATGATGTAATTTTCAAATTCCTCACTGTGCCCACGCGTCCCTATGGACAGCGATTGAAAAATAATTTTTTGCTTGCTTGTCTATATATTTTTCTACTGTGTGCCAATCTATTTGATGTATCCTCTGTTGTTTAATAATAATTTTTAAAAAATCTAAAAAAGAAAAAGAAAAATACAGCACAAAAAAAAAAAACGCAACGATTCCCTAATGAATAATGTGATGATATCCTCAGAATGCAATAACATATTTTTGTGCGGAGTTCATCATACCAATCAATCATAATTCACTTTAAATATTTTTATTTTATTTCATTAAAAAAAATAACCATTTCCCCCTTAATATTAAAAATATTGTGTGGTATCAGTGTTTTATATTGTTTTCTTTAGCCTATGTGTTTAAATAAAAACTTTATTTTTTATTTATAGTTAATGTAAATTGTAAATCCTGTTATCATTTTCTTATACACTATACACTTATATTGAATGCCTTTTCAACTAATCATTTTAATCAGTTCACCTGTCATGATCGTCAGTTGTAGTGCCCGCTAGAAACTCTAGAGGGCACTCCACCATGGACTCACTCACTCACTCTCTTATCCACTCACTCACTCACTCACTCGCTGAATCACCAAGGCAAACTACATTTCCCAGAAGCCCCGCACCCATCACTGATCACTCCACCAGCTGCAACACATTACCCAGTCACTGATTACATCACCCAGCCCATTCATCAGTCACACTATTTAAGCTCAGCACACACACACTTCCTTGTGAGGTCTTGATATTCTGTGTTAGTTATCATTTCTGAGCATTATTCCCTGTCTTGTTTTCCTGGATTTGATTCTTCCTGTTTTCTGATTGTTCCCTGCTTGCCGTTTTGGACTTATTGCCTTGGATTATTGGACTGTTGATTGTTTGCTGCCTACCTCGATCTGCTTTGCCTGTCTAACGTTTACGACTCTGCCTACCCTCTGAAATTCCTGTTTGCTGGTGATTTTACCTTTGCCTGTTTGACCACGTTGCTTATTAAAGCCTGCATTTGGATCTCATCCGCTGACTCGTCATTACATCACTGTTAAAGTCTTTAATTGTATAAATTATAATAATTAAGTAAATAACTTATTTTATGGAATATTGCAGTATTAGTCTATTACAAATTATTTATCTGTGCACGTCATTATTTTATTTTATTTTTTTTAATGCCCTCATAATCTTTAATCAAAATAACTTCCCCTCCATCTTGCAGCAACGTCACTTTTCTGTTGACGTGTTTACTTGTGCAAGGGCGGGACAACCTGTAACTCACATGAAATAACAGCAAACCACAATGATCCAATCAATTCTCAATGGATAAAACTAAGTCCCGCCCTACATTTTTTCTTGTTCGAGAAGCAGTTTGACTGATACACGTCACAATAGAGTAAAATGAGTAAAAATTAAGCCTGCTGTAAACATAACTTGACTATACTTTGACGTTTTGCTCTACAGCATAAAATTTGATGTCATCCCGCACACTATATATAGGGAAGAAAAGACTGTCGCAACTTCCGTTTCATGCCAACTTTAAATGACTCAAGTAAAAATGAATTGGAATTTAATGAGATGTGAAGATCATAGACTTAAAGCTAATGTTTCACTCAGTCTGTCCATGACAAAGAGATGACAATTTCTGGATTTTTCCCCTTGTCCCCCCACCCCCACCCCCATTTTTCTGTGCGGCTATAGGGGAGGAAGTCAGGAGAGCTTTGACAGAATTCTAAAGCAGCAGAAAGAACAGATGTCTTGGGATGATTAATGTGCCTCTCCTCCTCTCCACTGAAGAGCAGTGAGTCTATGCTTCTTGCACCCTCCTCTCCAGAGTTACTGTGCAGAGTCCCTCCCTCCCGTCACCCAGAGGCAGGGCCACCCTCCAGCTCTGCGTCTCGCCGCCCGTTTCACTCTTAACCGAGGGATGATGGGAAGGTGAGCTGCAAAGAGCCGGTCAATTGGGAGACACGATTATGTGCCATCTGAAAATCCAACGCTCGTGAATGTTGAGGGCTGGATAGCTCACTGGAGACAGGGTTTTAGGTGAAGGGCCTCTGAGAGATGAAGTGATTCTGTGAAGATAATGAGCAACATTAAACATTGCAGTTCTGTTTTCTCATAGTGGGTTATATTTTGACACCTTTGTAGTGGTCTTGAGACAGATACACTTGGTGATCAATGGGCTTTGGTCAGTTAAGGAGGAGTTTGAAGGGCAGGTTTGTATGCTCAGGGGATTACACCTAAATCCCACAGATAGAGATGGGTAGAAAGATGAACAGAAGCCAAGTGTGACTTTCTAGTGGTCAGGGGATGTTACAGCTAAAAACGCTCGCATAGAGCAATCCTGCCCCCTTCTGGAAGATGGTCCATTTACAATTTTCCCTCACTATAGTAGACTGCATCAGATATGTATACTTCTCTGAGACTGGGTAAAAACAGAATGCGAAAACAGTGGTATATGCAAATTCACAAAATTCATAAAACAGAAGAATGATCTGACAGAGCATCGCGCTAGCAACACTAAAGTTATGGGTTCGAGTCCCAGAGCGCACACATACTAACATTGTGACTTTCAAATGTGTTAAGTGTTAGATTTTTCATTTCCTAGAGCATGGGTTTTTAAATTTAAATTTAAAGGACCCCCCATCCTAAAACTGAACAGGCATCTATATAGTTTCTTGGATGAATTAATACTATAAATATGTCGAAAAATTATTTAGAAATTATTTTGTTTCTATTAAGTTTATTACATTGTTTTTTATTTACTCATGCATTTACTTATATTTAAATTGCATTAATCTGTCTGCCTATTAAAGTTTAGAGAAAAACAGCATTTTATATATATATATATATATATATATATATATATATATATATATATATATATATATATATATATATATATATATATAATGTTGTTTCCCTCTAAACTTTTCAACAGACCCCCAGTACTTCCTTGTGGTCCCCTGTGGGTCCCTGGTTTGAAAACCTTTTCTCTAGAGAACTGCCTATTGAATTGTGACCATTTGACTTTGGTAGTTGGCTGTTATTAAATATTAATGCTTACATTTTTTTATTTTACATCTATGATTTTGTATATATACAATAGTAATTGCTCTTAAACATGATCTCTGGATATTAAAAGTTTAGGTTCTCCCAGTCAGCCCTCAGCCCTACATATATCTCCTAAAACACTTGTTTTCGTCAAAAGATGTTATGACAGGTCAACAAAACTGAACAAAAGGGCTTGAAACTTAGTAAAACTAGGTCATGAATCACAATTATAGATAATATGAGTCTGTTCAGGAAGGAATTACAGTGAAGAAGCCCTACAAGTGTGTGTATGTGTGGCTTCAGCATTGCAGACCTCAGTGTCATGTCAGGAGTAGACACACACATCTCAATAGCCAAAGTCCGCTCTCATACCATCATAAACAGCTTTTTCTCCTCCTCTATGTGGCAGAAATGGGCCTGAGGCAACGAGCCCAGAAAGCTGATGATAAAGCGGGCTGCCAGGCTTGAGTGTCCCCCGCCAAAGTGTTTCAGGAGGCAGTAGTAATTGATCGGCCAGGAGAAGAGCACGAGTGAAGGAGATGATGTCTGGAGAGACTGCCAGCCTTAGTGTCTAATGGGCCTCATCTCTTCTCACATGTGCGGGCTCATTTTTCTTCACCACTTCTCAATCTATCTGAGCCGCTTTTAAAGAGGAATCTATGTTTATAACCCTCTTTTCTTGAAATTTAAGACTGGAGAGTGGACTAGAAATTTATTATGAATTATTGTTTTTAAAATATTTTTAATAATACGTTACATTTCATATATATACTGTGTAATATATATATATTCACACTATGACTGCACAACTAAACAGATAGTGTTAATGTTTTGATTGTCTTTACTATGAATCCAAAGACAAAAATTTTGGTTCAAATAATCTCCCAAAAAACATTTAAATATAACAGTATGACAAAATTTGTGTACCTTAGAAGGACAGTACTACTGATCGCTGTAGCATCTGAAGAATTGGTTATCAATCCGCTGGATTTATTCAAAGTTGCCTGACAAATTAAACTCAGAGCCATTGCAATCTCCAAAAAAGCTGAGCCTGATGAAATGTATTCCATGTGGCTTTTAAATGTATAAGTTTGCTAAAGGACAGTCAATGTCAGAGTACTGTATGGCGCTGAAATACAACTGAAGGTCAGTCCAATTATCTGTAATGGAGCCCCTCCCTTACAAGATGCCCACCCCACCAAAATATTAACAGGGTCTTACATGAATATGAATTACAGTGAGGGTGGGGTAGAAAGGGTGATCCTGTCCGGCTCCTATCAGCGAGTACACCAGCATCCCAATGTCAAGTCGACGGGAGAGGACACTGCCTTCATTAAGGTATAGGGTGCGTTTGGTGGACGATGGGGGCGCATTTACATGAGAAACGAGGGAGGAGGGAAGCATTCACATCCTAATCACTCATTCACTTATCTCATTCAGACAGAGTCAGATAGAGCTCTGATGACACCAGGGTCATGATTAGAATGCATTAAGCATTCATTTAGAGAAAAGACAAAGATGAGCATGAACCACACTCTTAGATGTTCGCTTTCCTGTATTCCCGGCAGTTTTGCTGATTGTCCCATTCAGGCACCCATCAGGAGGCAAATGCAACAAAAATGACAAGGCAAACGATGTGCGATGGATAGAGCTAAAAATTTTTTTTAGGATTTTATGATTTCACTCACTTAAGGTTCAGATATTCATACTGCATATGCTTAATTCTGTCTCATCTCAGATGGTGGCAATAGCAGTTGCAACAGTATGGTGTATGGGAGACTGTTACCATTTGTTCTCTGCAAATGTTGCCTATATTTGTAGCCTATGTAAAAATTGAACAGGCAAGAGTGAATAATCTGTGTAGCAATACTGCCCCTCGAGGTCACTCACAGTCAGTGCTGTACACAATGTCAAAAGAAGGCTTGAACACTATACCTTGAAAATGGTTGTGATTAGACGCATCCTGTGTGGAAATTTTATTGAGAACGAGGGAGGATCATCTGTCCAGCAAATCATGTTAAAAAAATGTGATGACATTCACATCAACGGATTAAGTTCAAATCGCTGAATTATATATTCCAGGGGGTTGTGAACAGAAAATACACCCATATTACTGTATTAACATGCTTTTTTTTAAAAATGGTGCCTTTTGTATCCCTTATGCACATGTGACTAATGATTTTAATAAAGAGAAGTCGACTATTACTGTGTAATTATAGACATTTTCATACAACAAATGTATTTTTTTGCTCGTCCTTTTTATTTGTTTTTGTTGTTTTTTTTTCCATGGCGATGCTTTTTATCATCTCTGTATCAGCAAAGATTTACACTTTGTTTGGACTAAATGGAAATAAAAGACATTTGTGTTTATTCTATATACATTTTAATATTGTAATGGTTTCAATAACATCATAACTACCACTTTTAATACTATAAATAAATACCATCAATTTAAAAAAAAAAAACAATTACATAGCTTACACTTAAAATAATTATGAGTGAGAGACCCTGAACCTGCAGAAATAGAAACCCTCTGTTTTTTTATGTTGTTGTTTTGCTGTTTTTTCCCCCTCCTCCATTTTACTTTCGTATTTAATTATAAAGTACAAGGCGTTCATCAAGTGTGAAAGGCTCTAAGCATCACCTGTGATGAGTGTATTTCTCCAATATGGCAACCCAAGAACACGCGGAACTAAACCGCCCAATCAAATCTCCGCACCCATGTGACGTGACACCGCCAATAAGCTGTCAGTAATCCCCCGGTTATAGTAGCGGGAAACTTTATGATAAACTGTATAATTTCAAACACAATGTGAACATTAAAGGATTTACTGTCTTTTTATACCCCATCTCATTCTGCATTGGTGAGTCTTTTGCGTCCTGTGTTTTCTCCAGTTTAGCTAACATATTGACCCTTTCTCCCGGTTACCATGACCAACGAGCTAGCGAGCTAATAACGACACCTCACAGCCCAGCAATGTAAACAACAGTTTGTTGATTTCCACTAACAAATCAAACAACGAGCAGATTGTTTATAATGCAGCAGGAGCAAACGTCCCTGTCTCTTTATCTTTTTCTATTTTATATTGTAATATTTAGCAGATGTTTAACATAAACTTTGCTTATTTATTTTAAAGGAGTTATTCTTATAACACTTTTATATAGGCCTAATTCTAATACGGTTGTCTCACAGTGAATTATGGCTCATAAATTGACAAAAGAGGAGTTGGATCAACAGTTTGAGCAATTCTTGAAAGAGGTAGGCTACCGTTTATTGTCTTTTGTTTACTTCTGACAATATTTTTTGTTAAATTACGTTTGTATATGCTTTGATATGACATTCTTTTCTTCATCTAAAATGATTTTACTAATAAAATTGTATTAATTGACAGACAAATTAAGTCCAGTATTGCAGGTAAACTTTATGTTGTTGTGTACTTGTGCTTTCAGTCTGTCTCTGATGACTCTATTGATTTGGGCTCCAGCTCCAAGCACCCCAGTGTCCTTGACAGTTTGGGAAAAGCACCTGTCAGGCCAGTGAAGAAGGCTTCAGTGTCTGTGCCGTGGTGGCAGGATGAAGATGACAGTGAAGATGGAACGGGTAAGTGCTGGCTTTAACTGAATTAAAAAGAGAGCTTGTTTGAAATCTCCAGCCTGGCTGAAAGCTTAAGCATAATCTTTGTTATGGGTGTGAAAGCAAAAGATTTATGGTTCACATCCTGGAAAGTTTTTGAGATCCACTAACACTATTGTGCCCTTGAGAAAGACACTTTGTTCCAGACTTCCAGGGATGCATGCTGTTCTTGTAATAATAAGTGTATTGTAAGTACTTTTTGAGAAAAGAAGGTGTCAGCACATATATCTAAGGCCATGTTCAGACTGCCTGCAAAAATCTGATTTTTTTGCATATCTGCATTTTATCCAGATGGGTTTTTGAAAGCCTGGACAGCAAATAAAAAATAAGCCCCACATGAAATTCGATTTTTTTCAAATCTGATTTCAAACCACACATGGAGGTGGTTTTAAATGCAATTCCAATCAGATTTTTACAGATGCGCCTCAGTCTGGATGCTCTGGCGGCTCAAACTGGATTTCAGACGGTCACTCTTAACGCAAAACAATAACATCAAAACTGGTGACAGAATTTCCGTAAGTGTTCATATGGTGTTCAAATGGTATTTTTGGGACACAAGAGTTCTGCGCTGTGCTGCAACCCGACAGGACAATTATTTGGAAAGCGAGATGATGTGCCTGCATCCCTCGTCACATATGTGGGTACGCCTACGTCATTACCAGAGCAATCCTTGCAGATAGGTTGGTAATGTATAGACACACAAATCTGATTTGATCACTTGCAATTAATAGACAGTCTGCCTGAAAAAATCTGATTTGAGAAAAATCCGATTTGCTTGCAGTATGAACATAGTTTAGGGGGTTGTTGAACAACAATATTGTTGCTTAGGGGTTTGTCCACTTGAGGGCAGCAAGCACAAGCAGTTGACAAAATAATTTATTTTAATTTATTTTTTAGGGAATCCCCTAAAATGCAACTATGAATTGCACTTGCTTTGTTTTTAAATTGCTTGAATTATCCAAATAATTTTAAATTGTCATTAAGGACATCATTATAACACAAACAAAACTAGACTGGTGTTTTTTGTTCAATACATCATTCTAGATATGAACTGGTGCATGTTTTGATATGATTAAACCTGATTTAGTCTTCACCTGATGTTATTCATCTAGGCAGCCTAATTACTTTCTCTTCTGTGGTTGAGGAGTTGCCATTTTCTCATTATGCGCTGCTCTTAAAGTGCTTATTTTGGGTTTCCCAGTGCTTGTGCCTGTAAATTGATTTTGGATTTGTCATTTATTTAGCAGATGCTTTTATCTGATTTAGCAAATAAGGAACATGAAGCAATTTATCAGATGCCTATCAACACTTAAAACAAAATATTGTGGGAAGGTTTGTTGGATGTCACAGTGCATTTATAACGAAACAACAGTAAAGCAGCGTGGCGTAATGAAAGGAAAATACTTTTAACTAATTGTATATTGTTCTGCCATAAAGGCTTGCTAGGTCCCTCATTGTTTTAGTTGATTGCTACATGAACACATTAGTTTTTTGTTTGTTTGCTTTTTTTAAAGTTATATTAAATTTGGCAACAGAATCAAATTGTTTCTCAAAATCACTCTGTAGACCTGAGATAAGTAGTCTTAATTTTCACTATTTTTTTGAAGAATAATGCAAATGAGTCCAGACATTTTTACACACAATAAAGAAATGTTGCTTTTCATTTGCTTCCAATTTTTAAAGTGAAATGATTTATCCTCCGGTTTCACAGATGAGGCTTTGGCTTAGTCCCAGACTAAAATGCTAGTGCCGTTGCTTTGTCTCAAGATACACACCAGTAATGTTTTTTTTTTCTAAGGCATGTTTATATAAGATAATTAAATGTCCTAACTGAACTAAAGCCTAATCCTGGCTTAATCTATGCCCTGTTTGTGAAACCAGGCCTAAAAGTTCGCTTCAGGCTTGGTTTGTTTATACTGTAATGATATTATCCTAAATTGATCTGCTGAATTCATGCATTTGGATGCATCTTAGTTCTAAATATTACCCACATTACTGTTCAAAAATTTGAAGTCAGTAAGATTTTTTTTTTTTAAGAAATTAGTACTTGTGTTCAGCAAGGGTGTATTAAATTGATCAAAAATAGCAGTAAAGACAATTATAATGTTGCAAAAATGTCTATTTCAAATAAATGCTGTTCTTTTTCTTTCTATTCATTAAACAATCCTGGAAAGAACACACAAAATCCACCAAATATTAAGCAGCACACAACTATTTTCCACATTGATAATATTAAGAAATGTTTCTTAAGCAGCAAATCAGGATATTAGAATGATTTCTGAAGGATCATGTGACTCTGAAGACTGGAGTAATGATGCTGAAAACTCAGCTTTGCCACCACAGGAACAAATTATATTTCAAAATGCAAAACAGTTATTTTAAATTATTATTATAATAATAATATTTCACAATAGTCTCATTCGGTTTTGTTCTGTTTTGGTTACATTTTCATTCTGTTCCTGTTTACCAGTGTTGCCTGCCATGGTTTGTTTCCTTGGTTACTAAATGTTTGTTGATAATGTTAAACATTTGTTTCGGCCTTGCTTGTGTATTTAAATCCTGAGTGTTCCTTAGTTCCTTGTCCAGTATTTAACATTATACTAGTTGTTTGGTGTATGTTCTCACTCTGTGTCATTGATTCCGTGTCCCACTCCTTGTTCCTTGGATTATACACAGCAGCCTGTAACAATTACCATTTTTAATGTTTTTGATCAAATAAATGCAGCCTTGGTGAGCATTAGACTGTACTTAAGAGACTTAAAAAGATCTTAATGACCCTAAACATTTTGAACGGTAATGTACATCTATAATGAATTTGCTTCTTTAATCAAAAGGAGCTTTATAGTGAGAACTATGGATTTATAAATTCTATATGAATAGTTTTATGTTCAACAAGTGTATTGTTTACTACTGATGACAGAACATTGTGTGTACAAGTATTGTGTCTGATAAACAGAAATAATTCCAAGAAAGTTTTTTGTACACTGTACCTTGAACTTCTGAAGTGCTTTTCACAGAGATGTCATTTACTGCTATTACTGTTGAGCATTTCAATAGATGAAAAAGTGTGCCCTACAGGCAGCATTTGTCCAATTTCACATTTTATCCGTCAAGCTGTAGTGCTTCTCTTTCTGCATTTGACATAATCGTCTTGTTCTCTCTCTCTCTCTCTCTCTCTCTCTCTCTCTCTCTCTCTCTCATTCTGCTTTTCTCTTTGTCCATTAATTTTTCAGAAAAACCCACTAAACGTCGTTTTGCTAAAATTCAAAAGTCCCAAGCTGTGGACCCTCAGGTGGGATCCAGACAGAGAGAAAGCCCCCCTCTGGGTACATGTCACTCATTATTCAATGAAGTGTGTAATTTCTGCACCAGAGAATTGAAAAAAAAATATTGTTTTCAAACAGGTTTCCTGAAAGTATTGTAACATTGCAAAACTGCACACTTCATCCCACAGTATTACTTGGCTATTCCCTTATCTTGTGTGTCAGATGTGTGTCACTAACTTACACATATTCTGGATCCATCTTGGATTTTTTTGTTTTGTTTTGTTTTGTTTTGCAATTGAAAAAAGAATCTAGATTATTTGTCTAAATCTTCAAGTCTCATTTTTCCTATTGCCGAGCACTGTATAACTTTTTAGACTCATTTGTGTGTAATTAGGCCTACCTGTTTAACTTTTTTATGTTTCTTCTTTCTGTTACCCTTAAACACTGTAGCTCCTATTAAGCCCACCCCTAAACCTCGTAGTAAAGCTCTTGATAGGGTGAGCCAGCTGTCCAATCAGAGGGCATCCCATTACACAAGCCATCAGAAGAGTCCTGAATATGATGCAGTCAATGAGAAGATGCCATCACCTGAACATAGTTACTGTTCAGAGGAACAGAGGGTCTCAGAGGAAGACTCTTGCTGTGTACCAAGTCCAGCAGCTGATAACTCCTCCAGTACATCAGGACAGAAGAGTCCCATTCACACTGATTCTAATGAGCTTTCTGTGGAAAGCCATGCTAGTGATTCAGTCGAGAGAGAAGATGGTGAAGAACCAGAAGATTGTGTTATTTTGATTTTTATTGTGAAGTTTTGTGGATATTTACTCACCATTATTGACCTTTTATACATCTAGTTTCTGAGAATGAACTCTCACAGAGATTTTAGTTGGGAACAAATCTTTTTGCTTTTTTCCCTTATAATTTTACCTTAATATATAATTATAATAATGAAACACAATTGACCAGAGCTGTTTTTGTGGGTATATGTAATTGTAGCTGCAGCGTTTTCAGCACCAGTTTTTGCTGTAAACTAATTCCCTGGAATAGTGCCTGTTTGAAGAGCATGTGCTGTGCCAGTTAGTAATTTCACTGATGTCTAGTTAATTAAATATGTGCAGCTCAGAATGATAATGTGCCACACAGAGGGCCAGTACATGAAACAGTGGGTTTAAGGTCTGTTCCCACCAAGAACGCTAACTATATCAGCGTCCTCCTCACCAACAGATGATAACGTTCTGTTTATTACAAGCACGCTCTGCGGTTAAGCCGTGTGGCTCTTTAAATGCTCAGCCAATCAGAATGCACCTGACTTCAAAGAGGCTGTCAATGATTTTTTTCATTCATCAGCTAGAAAATATAGTTCTGACAGGGATTCCAACAATATCATTCCTCGTTAGCATAGTGTCATTAGCATTATAGTTGTGGTGTTGACTTGCCAATTATCATTGGGACCAGAATTTTTAATGTTTATTAAAACTTTACAGTTATAGTATAGTTATCATCCTTGGTGTGAATGAGCCTTTAGTCAAAATAAGTTTGGTGTGGTGTGGAAAAATGGCTTGTTTAATACTTACAACATATTTGCTTGACATGCAGGTATGTTGTCAACTGGGAAGTCCTTCCTGAAGTCTTTGAGGAAGACCCCGTCCATTAAGGAGGTGGATGAAGAGCAGCCGAAAGAGCTATTTTTGCAGGATGAAGGGAATAGAGACCTAGTCATCTTTAGCAGAGACAGCCTTGAGCCTGAAGGTCAGTCTAACCCATTTTCCTTCAATCCAGCCTACCTCTGAATCCATAAAATCCACCACTGCTCTGTTTGTTTGACCAGCTGCATCTGTTTGTGATGGTTTCTGGAACAGTACCAACTGCAGATTCTCTAAGGCTGGACCTGTTGGATGAGGATGACAATACCAGGTTTTTGTCCAATCTGAAGAAAGAGTCATCATCTTCCATTGACTATTCCAGACTGAACCAAGAAAAGGAGCCATCCACTCCAACCAGCCCACAAAGGTGCCTGAAAAAAGCTGTATGTGACTCAAAGGCATAATGAATTACAAGGATGCTGTTTATGAAGGAGCATTTGCATATTGTCCTTTAAATTTAGTTTCACTGTGTTCCTTTTAGGAGAGAAGAAATGGATTCAACAAATGACGAAGAACAGAGGAAAAACAAAGACACCGCTGGTAAGAGAGAGAGAATAAGAATTTGAAAGGGATGTGTTTTGCTGTTATTACTCTCTGAAGCAATAAAACACTTGTATATTGCTTCTCTGTCAGCATCTCCTGCATATAGTGAAGATTTTGAGGAAGAGGCAAGTGAGAAAAGTGATGAGGGGCTTCAAGAGAAGGTGAATATAAATTTGTAATTCACTTTAAGGTTAGAATTTGAGCCCTGCCTTAAATACTGGTGAATTGAGTAGCGAGTTATGTAGGGATGCATGGAAACAAATGAAGGTTTCTATCTGCATTTTGCATCATATGCCGGTTGGGTAATATAGTGTTAATATTAAGCAATATTTTAAAGACCACTATACATCTAATCAAAGTAGAAACGAAATTGTAATATTTTTAATTGACAAAATTGCTTTCACAATAATTAAAGACTGCAATTTAATGGTGCAAGTCAGTTTTTCCAGCTGTTTTTAAGGCGATTTACTGTTGTTAAAGGGATAGTTTACTTTAAAATGAAAATTAAGTCGCTGTTTACCGTATGCCCTTCTATAACTAAAAAGAAAAAAATTATAGATTGTAGTACTTGCTAATTTGCATCTCAGGTCTCTAGGTATCTGGAGTCAAATGATTATCTAAATGTTGTCTTTGTTGTTTGTTTTTGTTGTTGTTGTTTTGCACTCCCTACACCTCAATCACAATATGTGTTAAAATAAATATAATGTGATTTTTATGGCAAAATCTCTTAGCCCCTAATTTTAATCATTCCTTGATCCTGTTTGTTTCAGAAACCTGAAAGACATGGGATGCTGGCCAAAGGTAAACGGCAACCCAATTTACAGTGTATAATGTTGTAAATGTACAAATCAAGAGGTAAAATGCTCTACTTATGTCCCAGTGTCACTACACGACTCTCTAAATTCTACGGATGGAGCATTGCCTCCTGCAATTCCCAGTTTGGCAGCTGGAAAAGAAAAGTGTCCAGACATCAAACAAGCAGTGACACGAGCACTGGAACCTGCAGGTTTGAGAACCAGTTTTTTTTATTAAAGCTTGTATTGTTAAAGTAAACTTTCAACATGTGATGTGACACATTCTTTCACCCATATCTTTGAAGTCCAATCATACGGTCAGAGTGGAGGGAGTGAGATGGAGGCGCTGCAGGAGGCGTACAGGCAGATCAGCAACTCAGCAGGGCAGTGTGAGGACGGACGAGCCGAGGGCAGCAGGACTCCCCTCTCTCTCACTACACTCCAACCTGTTTCCACCGTGGAGTCAGGTCAGACTCAGCACCTAGCTAATTTTTGCCAGTCATTGTGGGCATGCCTGCGCTTCAAACCTTTTGATTTGCAGCTTCCCCCCCCCCCCACACACACACACAAATGCTTCCAGTTTTGCTTTAAACCAGATACGTGAGGTTTTTACAAAGCGCTTTGTTTGCGCCATTGGTTTAGGTGAAGTCCTGCAAGTCGACTCTAAACAACTCGATTTTGGACACCAGCTGTTTTTCCTGAAATCTCGCTGTCTTCTGTTAGAAGCTTGTCACCCTGACTAAATAAGAAAAGAATGGGTTGACGGACTTAAACAGCTGTCTGTGACATTTCTTTCTGATTCCTTGACACATACATTGTGTGTGTGCCTCGTTTTGGCAAATCAGTTGATTTTTGTATATTTTTCAGCTAATATTTAATTGTAGAATTTTTTTTTCCTTTTTAACTTTTATAAATAATTAGCACTAACTTAAGGGACAGCAATAAATTATGGGACAGCAATAATTACAGGTTTGCCTCTTTAAAAAACAAATTGGAAAGATGTCTTTCCAATTAATATTAGAATAATAATATTGAATAATATTAGAATAATAATATAATATTAATCTAATATTAGAGCTGTGTGCATTAAATAATCTCCTTTTCTGGAAAAAAGTACAACAACCTTTATTAACGTTACTTTCTTCATAAACTATTTAATACCATTCAAAAGTTTGGGGTTATAAAGATTATTCATTTTTTTTATTCTGCAAGGATATGTAATATTGCAAAAAGATCTATTTAAAATAAATGATGTTCTTTTGAATGTTCTATTAATCAAAGAATCGTGACAAAAAAAAGTATCACAGATTCCACAAATATATTAAGCTACACAACTATTTTCAACATTAAATATAATAAATATTTTTTGAGCAGCAAATCACCATATTAGAATGATTTCTGAAGGATCATGTGACACTGAAGACTGGAGTTGTGGCTGATAAAAATTCAGCTTTTCCATTACAGGAATAAATTCAATTTTAAATATATTACAGTAGAAAACAGTTATTTTGAATTGTAATAATATTCACTATATTACAGTTTTATAATCATTTTCGATAAAGAAATGTTGCCTTGAAAATCATTAAAAAAAAAACTTTTGAACAGAAGTGTATATGTTTGAATTGATTTTTCATACTCTACATTATGAGGTTTTTTGTGTGTTTTTAATTTCCTTTTTTGACAGCACTAGGATGGATTTATAATACCCATTTATTGATTATGGGACAAAATCAGTTCATCCATGCTATGACTCTTGCTCAATTTTTAGTTATTTAAGTTCAAGTGAATCACAATCAAAAGCTTGGTTTCAAATTTGCCATGGTTGACAATCAAAATTGGTGATAATTGGCTTTGCATTTGCTGAAGAGGTTTGTATCTGATCACACCAATCCCTACAATTCTAAATAAAGGTTATGACTGTAAATCAGCCAGTGTGACTCCAGCCTTAGTGAAATTTTGTCACCAGGGTCTCCTTTATGTACCGTAGATTTAACCACTGCTGAAGAATTGATGCGGCCAATTGGACCAGACTCTAGTTTCACCCGTGGCTTCTCTCTCCAGCCTATAAGGTGAGTTCACGTTTCACCTTCACACATTATGAGTCATATATTCTTAGAACAGCAGCTTTAGAAGAAGTATTTGTCTTACAGTGAGACTGTGCCTCGAGGCAACGAAAATCATAGTCCATTAAGGATATGCTCAGATGAGAGCCCTTTCAGTTTCACTAATGAGGACTGTGGAGGGGGTAATACAGCTAGTCTTACAGGAGGGGAATATCCAACCTCCCTTCAGTACACTCAGAAGAGCATCGCTGAGGAGATCAAACGACTGATGCAGGAACAGGAAAGCTCCTCTGTGGAACCTCCTCCTGTCAAACCCAAGAAACGCCAGGTCAGAGACTCTGCTATTATGAGTCATTTTTTGCCTCATGAATTTCCTCCGTAAACTAGATCCTGTAATTTCTGGGGTTTTGAAAAATGAAAGTCGATAGAGGCACAGACTCTGCAAAGTAAATGAGGTATAATTTTTGTGGGTAACTACGTGCCTTCTTTATTCACTTGGTGATGTTGGTCAAATTTATGAAGGTAACGATGGAATATTAACTTCTTTCTCCCTCAGGTTCCTGCCAGAACCAATGCATTTGCATCTGCTTCCTCTAGAAAAAATCCTGTTCCATCAACAAGGGCCAAAAAACCTGAGAGCAGGCTGTTACCCAGAGGACCTGCACCCAGCAGAACAGGCCAAGCTGCTAAACCACCGTCTCCACTAACACACAGGAACGCTCAGAACCAGACCCCAAAAAATATTCACAACCTCAGTCAAACACAAGCAGTCAAAGGTATCTGTACTTTGGTTAACTTCACCAAAACTGTGTGGGGAAAAAAAACCTTTATTTTGCTTTAAGAAAATTGAACTGATTTTCATTTATTAGAATTTATTATTTTCATGAAATTGACATGACTTATATAGTGTCTACTATAGAGCAAAAAACTCATGATAATTACTTTAATGCAATAAATACATATATAAAAGGCAATTTAATTACATTAAATATAGATATTAATCAGTTTGATCACAATTAATCACAAATATCAATATTTTCCAAAATAAAGAAGATAATTATTGAGTTATTGGAGTTTTCTGATGTAAAGAGAAATAATTATCCTAAAGGCACAATATTTATTTTTGCTGCTAGAGGTCGCTTATTCAAAACAAAGACTTAGCTTGATGATGCCTTGATTTTGCGGAATTATGGGAGGTGTTGTCTTCACGCCTACAGCTGGTCGAAAAGAATCCAATGAGACTCGAGCAGAAATCTTATTCATGGATGAGCTAATGTATTAAAGATTTATTAACATTATTGTAGTATGAAGCAGGGTGTTACTGAAAACCATCAGAGCTGAACGAGGTCTCTGGAGCGACTGCTAATGAGAGACAAGTGCAACACTCAAGAGCAGTAGAGTTTTATTATGCCGCAGACAACCGCTTCCGCTTCTTCGGTTATGCGTATGTGGGATAACGCAATGCTGTTTTATCGTATTAGATTTATTTGTGTGTTGAAAGTTGTTATAATGCTACTCTGTTCGCTCAGGTGGCTGCTATGAGACGCTTGTTGCACATTGCAGTAAGCTAGATTGATATTAGGCATGGTAAAACATGGTACCCTCAGTAAATCAAGAAAACGAGATTGAAATCATAAGACTTACTGTGTTGAGCTTTATAACAATGATTAGTTTTCTGTCGATGAATGTATCCAAATAGTTGCTCACCTGTCTATTGCAACACATAATATATTAAAGCGTCTTTGGTGTTTCCATGGTTTCTACAAAATGAAACCAGAAATCGAGGGTAACGCGGATATGATGTCATTGATTGGCGAAGTACGGACACTGTCTGTGCCCTGATTAAAATTGCTTATTTTTCTGGATTTAAACATTCTTGGAAACATTTGGGATAATGTAAGTACACAAGTGTGCACAATTTATAACATTGTTCTTGTAGTTTTTGGATATTTTAATCCAAAAATCTTACATATTGTGCCTTTTAAATAGTAATTTAATTTGGGGGGTAAAATCTGAATATTCTTTGTAAATTCACAGCCATATTTGCTTGCTTGATAATAAATGGTCTTCTGTCTTTTTTACTGTTTTGCTTCCCTTACAGGTTTAGACACAAGTTTAAGGCTAAGCAGTGAACTAGTGACATCCGTGCAGTCCTTTGCTACATTCCTACAGCATCAGGTTGAAGCCAGCAGTCTAAAGGATAATGGCCAAGCAGACAGGATCACACCCGAATCAGTGACAGGAGTGAGTTAACTGGTACTGAATCAGAGCATTGGATCAAATCCTCCAGCTCATTAACTGCTTGTTCTGTTTGTCTGTCAGCTTGAGGTGATGCAAGAGAATATGGATGGTGGTATGTCCTTTCAGCAGGAGCGCTCATCACTGGAGCGTTTCCGTCTTCAGCTCGCCCAAAAAGAGAGAGAGCTCCATCTGAGGGAAAACCAGTTACAAGAGGAGCACAAGCAAGAGCTGGCAGCACTCAGGCAGGAGAATTATGTGTTACAGAGCAAGGTAAGATCTTGTGTAGTTGTAAAACCTAGATGATATTTTTAGAAAATTTTGTAATATAAGAAAGTGTTCTTCTTTGGTGGATAGTTTTGTCATGGCTTTACATCACCAGCGGGTAATTTTGTGTGTTCACACTAGGTACAAACCTCAGAGAGTTGTCTGTTCTGCCTCTTCAGAATTAACTTAAAGGGTTGGTTCACCAAAAAAATGAAAATTCTGTCATCAATTACTCACCCTTATGCTGTTCCAAAGCCACAAAACTTTTGTTTATCTTCGGAACACAAATCTGAGGGAATTCTGTCCCTCCATTGAAAGTCTGTTCACCCAAAACTCTGATGTTTCATTACGTTCAAGAGATCGTAAAATATATCCATATATAATTGAGCAGTTTAATCCAAGAAACCACTTTAAATAATGAACAGATTTAATAGACTTTTACTTATAATAGACTTTTTATTTTATTAAAATTTTATTTTATTCACATATAAACATTGCTCCGCAAATGTACATAGAGCATTCAAATTTGGTAACTAGACATTCAAGCATGCTTGCTTTGCGCACAAGAACAAACCTTATTAGTTCAAGCAAGTACGTTTGAGCTTCCTTTTACCATATTTGAGTGCTCTATATACACTGCCCGGCCAAAAAAAAGTCAATGTTTGGATTTTAATTGACAAATATGACTGGATCATTATTGCAGTGATTATTATGTTTCTAGTGTTTTTAATGTTTGGAAATGGTTCTTTTTACTCTAAAAGATGGAGTGTGTAGCTTTCCATGTCTTAAACAACCATGTAGGAAGATGCATCATGGCCATATTCCTGGATGAAAATGCCAATTTTCATCAGGGTTAAAATTGTGGAAAAAATGGTTCAGAGAGCATGAAGAGTCATTATCACCTGAGTACTGATCTTAATCTCAGTGTAAGTCTTTGGGATGTGCTGGAGTAGACTTTACACAGTGCTCACTTCTTGCATTATCAATAACAAGATCTTGACCAAAAACTGCAAAAAAAAAAAAATTTTTTTTTTTTTGGCCAGGCAGTGTATGTTAGCTGATCAATGTTTATATGTAAATAAAAGCCTAAATTAAATCTGTTTATCATATAAAGCAATCGTTTCTCATCTGAACACTTGGAATAAACTGCTTGATTAATGTGCATTTATTTATTTATTCTTTATAAATCTTTTGATTTTGGGTTACTAGACTTTTCTCTAAGATTTCACTAAAAATATCTTTATTTGTACTTAGAAGATGAACAAAAGTCTAATTGGTTTGGAATAACACGAGTAATTGATTTTCATTTTTGGATGAACTATCCCTTCTAAATCTACAAATGTTCATGGCCTATTTAACCAGCCTTAAAGCACAGGAGTTTCTTGTTAAAGAACAATAGAAAACCTTCTGCTGTCTGGCAGCTCTCCTTAAGTATGAATGTAGGGTAAATTGAATGTTTTTGTGACATGCTGCATAAGTGGGCAGTCTGTACTTCCAGGTGAATGATAATGCAACCATAACGTCGATGACAGGCGTATATTTCAATGGCTGCTTTGCCTATGTACATAGTGTAGATTTTACTCGTATGCTGTTTAAGCTGTTCAGTACTTTCAGTGGTCATGAATTGTGTTTTTTGCACCTATGTAAGGTTTATTCTAGTTGTTTGAATACCCTCAATGAATACACTCAACCCTCAAAAAATATATATTTTTTTTTTTTAAAAGCTATGCTGTGATTCAATTTGGAAGTGCTTTTTGTTGTACTGGCAAATAATTAGCCTTCTTTTTAAAACTCAACTTTTCAACAGAAAATGAACATAATACAGGGCACATGGAAGTACACAATGTTTTATCCCTTATGGTAAAGTATAAATGTTGATTATTGACAACAGATAACAACAAGAAGAAGAATTATATTTCAACTAATAACCATAGAATATTTCTCACCCCATGACAAAGGCTGAATTTTTTTCATGATTTATACACAGTGTTGCCATACAGTAGCAACAAATTCCAAGGACAATTGACCATATGCATGGGTACTTCTGGTTTTCATTAAGCCAGCTTCGGCATTTATGTTGAACTGTTAGTTGTCATTCTGTACTAGCTGTACAACAACACAAAAACATCAATGGTTGACTTTTTAGTGTTGTTTTTATATTTTAATTCCGTTATCACACTTTGCCAATTTTATCACATTTGCCAGTAAACCAATTTTATTGATTGCAATAAAGATGAAGCTAATGGGAAGGTTTGAATAAGAAACGCAGTGTCCGTAATTAGACTTGCAACATTTTTCCAGCACTTATGGAATTATTAAAAATTATTTGTTCATTCTTCTGAGATTGTCCCCATTTGTAAAACCGAATGCTTCAAGTTGTAGAAAATCCAACATTTGATAGAAAACACTTTTATTTAAAAATAAAAAAAGACATTAACTACCACTATAA
Organism: Zacco platypus; assembly: GCA_038088235.1. Classification (NCBI taxonomy): domain Eukaryota; kingdom Metazoa; phylum Chordata; class Actinopteri; order Cypriniformes; family Xenocyprididae; genus Zacco; species Zacco platypus. Next base: position 9,232,785 of record CM076077.1, read on the forward strand.
CCAGCAGATGGTGGCATTTTTGTGCATATATTAGCCATGTGCTGTAATAGTTTTTCACTAAATAAATATTAAATATTTTAAAATCACTAGGTTTAAAAATACATTTTGTAAAAGTGAAGTATGAAGTACTCACAAAATCTCATGAAAAACAATAAATTTTCGTGTGAAGAATTATACAGAAAACGAGCACAGCGCTCTCCATTTGTAGCTGTCAGTCAGTGCAGCGCAATCTCAATGATTTTGCCACATTTGGGAAAACTCACATTTCATACAATGAATATCTAAAGTGCACAATAAATCTTTAAAGTACAGCGTGTTTATGCTTTCTTTTCTTTTTTTCAACACAAAAGTGTGAGATCTGATGGTCGAATTAAATTTTTCTGAGGAGGAACACTGAGACGCGTCTTTTTTATGTCGTCTTATGTTTAAATAACTAAGTTAACGCTAGGCCTGACTATTTAAGTGACTATATCCTGATTATAAACTAAGTATTACACTATTGATGCTGTTAAAGCTACCTCAGGACATTGAAGACACTGCCACACCAACAAGTGACATTTCACAGGACGTTTTCAAGCTGGCTTATATTGGAGCAACCTCGGGTTAAGGGCACAATGGAGCTTACTCCTTACAGGATGTCCAGAGCCACTAAACAACACCATTAGACCTTTCAGAATTGTTAAATATCCACCTAATCATGATTATTTGATCTAATCACGCCTATTTAAAATAACTTTAATCACTAGGCACTTTAATATCCAATTACATAATTGTAATTCAAAATAAAAGAACTTTGTACTGCATTTGTACAAAGTCCATTTTTATGTCTTTCCATTTATATATATGGATTTGGCAAGTGCTTTTATGGAAAGCATCTTACATTTTCAGTATATACGTTTTATTAGTTCATTCATTTCCAGTGAATCAAACCCAAAGCCAGGTCAGCTTTTCTAGTGCATTTGTTTTGTTTTGTAACCAGTTCATTTACATGAACCTGTCTAAATGAACAGGCTTAATGAATTGGACTTACCAAAGCTTTTTGAGATTGACTGAGAGGACATTAAAGACTGAGAGGCACATCTCTGCCCACTCTGTTAGCAATGTCACAAAAAGAAAAGCTTTAATTGGAAAAGCTACACTATTTACAGTTACTGCACTTAATAAACTGAACAGCCTTGGCCTAAAATCTGATCAAAAGATTCCATGTCATTTATCAAAGTTCTGAACTGTTATATGCTAATTCCATAGCTACATCGTGCCGAGGAGGCAAGTAACAGACGAAAGTGGAGTTTTGCCGACGCTTCTGACCCTGTGACTGAAGAGAAACTCAAGCTCATAGAGAAAGAGATGAAGGAACAGGAGACTCTGATTCAGGGTTACCATCAGGTGAGTCTCTCTCGCTATCTCTGCTCATTTTCTGGCAAATATTAGAATGAGGCTCACATGAATGTGCATTTATTATAATTAAGTTTTATTTATTTTATTTTTTTTATATACCTTTCCCTAGGTCTCTTATGGTGAGATCTTACAAATGTCAAGGAATAATACAACACAAAACTCTGTAGCCTCTCATTTTTTAGATCATTATACACCATTTCAGCATAATAAGGTGCATAATTAAACACAGTTCTTTTAAAATGACACTATTACCACTCAGAATTTAGAATAACCTTGGTCATTACTTCTCTCTTTTCCTGTAATTACAGAAGAAATTGTGGCCTTTCCAGAAACCAAATCCAATTAATTCTTATCTGGAAGTATATTCAGTGTAATACATGCACTGAATATATTTGCATTTCGGTCATTAGTATTCATATGCTTCAAATAGGTTCAGAGCAAAATGTGTGAAACTTCTTTCCGATGGTTTTAACAGGAGAATGAGAAGCTATATCTGCAAATGAAAGCACTCCAAGCTCAAAGCAAACAAAACGAGGAGTCTTTGTTCATGGAAAACCAGAGACTTCTCACTGAGCTTGCCCTCACCAGGTCAGTGCTCTAAAAGTGCGTCAGTAGTGTTATAATACATATCACAGCGGGTTTTTTTACTATTCATGCTGTTCTTTGCTGAAGTTGATATAAAAGCAATGAATATTCATTCCTCAGGGACCGGTTGAACATGAACAGCATTCAAAGAACCGTTGCAGGGAGAAGCATTGCTGACCAAAGCTTCAGCATTGCAGAGTTGACAAGTCAGGTACAAGCTGCACAGGTAAGAGAACGGCATAATATCAACAGCTCTGTTAGTGAGCTGCCTACATGGGCAGAATTTTAGGTGCAGTCCTGATGCAAAGTGTTTCTGTTTAGAAAAAGGAGGAACGACTGCAAGACGAGATCCACAGGCTAAAACAGGAGAAACAAGCCCTGCATGTAGACCTGGAGATGATGAGGAAAGAGCGAGACCTTGCCAGAGATCAGGCTGTCTGTACTTCAGGTAAGAGCTTCAGAAATGGAAGTGTTACGGCGACAGTCTATTTTTGGCGATGTAATTGTCATATTGACAGATAAGCATCTGGCAGGTGATAAAGGTTTCGAGCTAAAGATGCTCCAGGAAAAACATCGGGAGGAGGTTGCAGAGATGAAGAGGAGACTACAGTGGTATGCCGAGAACCAGGAGCTACTAGACAAAGATGCAACCAGACTCCGTGCCGCCACCACTGAGACTCAAAGGCTCACTGAGCAGGTGGAAAAGCTAAAGATGGAGGTCAGCAGGAGGGCCAATGAGCAACAGAGAAAGGCAAAGGAGAGGGCGGGTGAAGCTAAAAGAATCCAGGACCTAGAACGACAGGTCAGACACCGCTTTCTCCCTCTTCACTTATTCTTGTTCTGCAGTACAGCTCATTCAGGGCACGTTTTTCTTTGTGCTCTATTTCCTGAGAGCTGGAATTATCCAACTGTGACCATCTGGATAGTCAGTTTTCCAACCACCTTCTCTTCATGTTAAACTCCATGCTTTAACTGATGTGCATCTGGTTAACTAAATTAACAACTTTGTATTGAATTTGCCTCAGTGGTTAGCACACTTTTTCTATTCACTTAGTGCCGTGTTGCTCTTGTAGGTTTGAGATTGGTTTGCAACAGTTTTTTTTTCTACTGTATCTATCTAAAAATAAAGCAAAAAAAAAATGAATGCTAAAAAAGTCATGAATGGATTTCGAGTTCTGCCTCCTGAATGTTTTGTAATATTTATTATTGACTGCATCAGTAATAGAACATCTTAGATTCTGTACCATCTATCACTCATGTTCCAATTTCCTCTCTCAGCTTAAACAGATGGAAGAGCTCTTGAAACGCAGGCATCCAAACTCCTTGCCTGCTCTGATCTTGGCCGCTGCGTCTGCTGGTGTAGAAGTTGATGGATTGGATGTCCATCCCCCAACTGCCCCTCAGTCCTCCCAAACAGCGGCTCTTTTGGAGAGACGTGTACATCGACTGGAGGCAGAGCTAGAGGGCCGCGATGAAGCAGCCAAACGCAGTCTACGAGCAATGGAACAACAGTATCACAGAATCAAAGTACTTATTTCACATTCAGTACTAAATAGGTCACAGGGAATTTTGTGTAAAATAAGGGTGTAACAGTGCATGTATTTGTCCCGAACCGTCACGATATGGACATCACGATTTGGTGCATACAGTCAGATGGCGAATGCACCCTGTCACAGGCAATTCTCACTCCAATTCGGAAGGGTGCGTGTGAGGTAATGCAATGCTGTTTGCTAACACAATAGGGAAAAGTTGTGTTGATTATTATATGTAAAAATAAATAGCAACTTAATTTAATAGTTTGTGCTCTATTGTTAATTGTAACCTTTAATATTATAGTAATGTGCAAGAAAGCACTCCCTATATATTGTTTACAGTTTTAGCTGAAATAGATTTTTCTTTTGTCTTTTTGAAAATATTAATTATAATTGAATTTATTTAAAGAGAGAGACACAGTTTGGTCTATAAACCACTGTTCAATAAAAAAGAAGCTATTTTTTATTTAGTTTTCTCCCCCTTGCTGTACTGAACCCGTACTGAACTGTGACTTCAATACCGAGGAACGTATAGAGCCGTCATGTTTGTGCACTGTTACACCCCCAGTGTAAAAGTATTGAATGTTAAAAATAATCTAAAATTGAGACCAGGTTACAAAACAAGTTTGAGTTATTGGAACTTGATGGCCTCAATCTCACTGACTGAAGTGCTGTGTGTCCTTAATTAGTATGGGAAAAAGCAACTCAAACTACTTTTTTTTCCCCAAGCATGTTATTTACCAGAGCCTCGGATCGATCTATTTCCAGGAAAAACAAGTTTGCCAAGAAAATTAGGTTTCTATTTTAAGTCTTAAGTGCACATGGCTTTTAATATGCTTTCAGACTGGCAGCATTTCTCTCATTTCTAAACCCTGCTGTGTGCACTCATGGCTTGAAATAGAAATAGAAATAGAAACTGAAGCAAAGTTAGACTGATATATTGAACATTCACTGTATATTTGCTGATATACACAACTGTTCAAAAGTTTGGGGTCAGTACATTTTTTTTTAATATATATATTTTGAAAGGAGCCTCTTAATTCTCGCCAAGGTCTCATTTGTTTAATCAAAAATACAGTAAAAACACTAATATTGTGAAATATTACAATTTAAAATGACTGCTTTCTTTTATAATGCATTTAAAAAAATTTAAATGTGTTTCTGTTGAAGGCAAAGCTGAATTTTCAGCTTTTTACTCCAGATCCTTTCCGAAATCATTGTAATATGCTGATTTGGTGCTCAATAAACATTTCCGATTATTTATTATCAATGCTGAAAACAGTTCAGAACCGTGATACAATTTTTTCAGGATTCCTTGATGAATAGAAAGTTATAAAGAACAACATTTATTAGAAATAGAAATCTTTTGTAACAATGTGAAAGTCTTTAACTGTTGCTTTTCATAACTTCAATGCATCCTTGCTGAATGAATAAAAAAAGAACATTTCTTGAAAAAAGTTTTGACCACAAACTTTTCAACGGTAATGTAAAATAAAGTAATATTGTGAAATGTGAATATCTCGATTATTTTAATGTATCTTGTATTAGTATGTTAATATTGCTAAAGACTGTCATTAAAACTCTCAAGTCAGTAAGTTTCATTCATTCTGATGAATCGGTGAAAGTGAATTGGTTCAAAACTCATTCCACTATATAAATGTATATTATACTTAATATTATAATGTCATTAGTAAAATATGACAAATAAATATAACACAATAAACGTGATTTATTCATTAAATATAATTAATATTTTATTATTGTTTTCACCCATGTATTACCCATGTAATCAGACTTTAAGGACTGGCATATTTAAATGCTATTTTGAGCCAGCTCAATTTAAAAATGTTTGCATTTCATATGTGTTCTTCTCTTCTTTTTCAGCTCCAATATGAACAGCAGATCACAGATTTAGAGCAGCGTTTGGCTGAGAAGAACCAGAATAATCAGGCCATCTCTTCAGAATTGACTGAATCACAAACTCAGAGTTTAAAGGCAGAGCTGGAGGAAGTGAAGATGACCCATCAGAAGCAAGAGAGCACCCTAAAGGCAGAGGTGGCCTCTCTGCAAGAACAGCTCCGCCAGGCCCAAGCTTTGACGCAAACAGACAAGCCTGCCCGCAGCCCCTCGCGCCACCAGCTCAACGCAGAGGCGGCACAAGCAACCCGTATCGAGAGACTAACCCAGGAACTGAGCTCCAAGAGCCGCACCATTCAGGAGCTGAGTCGCACCATAGACCGTCTGCAGAGGGAGAGGAGAACCATGCTCTCGGGTCCTGGCTTTGATCGTGATGAGCCCAAGCGACATATGGGTACAACCAAAGAGCCCAAAAAGCCCACAGCTGAGACTTTTCCCCCTACCCAAGATGAGAAAGACTACCATCCCGGAGCATTCTCAGGATCACACATCTCGGAGGTGCAACTAGAGAATGATAGTTTGAAGATGAAATTGGAACAACTAGAGATGCAGAGAGATCAAGAGAAAGTTTCCTTGCAGGCTGCAGTCTCACATGCACAAAATCAGCTCCTCAGGTAAAGTCTTTTGGAGTTCAATCATGTTTTTATAAATGATTTGAAGCACCATTGAAATGTTCTGAACAACAGATGAACAACACCGGCCCTACCTTGCAAGAGAAACCTTGAAACCGTCCCTTAATTTTCTTCACAAGATTCAAGCCTGTTAAACCCACAATCTAAATAAATGATAAATCATATTTTTCATAATGAAAATTTTGGCTATTGTAACAGTAATGAAAATCATCAAATACAATGAAATATTGAATTATTATTATTATTATAATTAGCATCAGTTAAATTCAGTACAACAATATATATATATATATATAAAATATTAAAATGAATTCTTTTCCCATCAGCATTTTTTTTAAGATTGCCAGCCAGCCCCACAATTTTCACAAGAGAATATTTTGTTAATAAATATCTGAACATGCAATATATCAAAAGACTACATCTGGATCAGATTCAGAACGATGACCAAACATAGATGGAGTAGATTGAGTCCATCAACACCCCTAAAGCTTACACAGTTCTATACCTCGTCCTGGGTCAACATTTCTTTTGGTAACGTTAGGCAGTTCTATCGCTTGTTTCTGCTTCTTCTTCGTCTGTGTTTTTGATCCGGAGATTCTGTACTCTTTCAGAAGATGTGTAATAGTGCCCCCTACCGTATAACAGTGAAAATAAGGATTGCCAGAAAATTCTGTAAATGGCGGGGAAACGTTGTGTCATAAATAGCGGGGAAAGAGTTAACATGATGATTCAGTGTAATCGTGTATTAATAACATTATCAAATATTACTTTTTTAAGGATTCAAGAGCAGACTGCTGAGCAACTCGTCTCGGTCAAGGCTGAGCATCAAAAAGAGATTGAACGCCTTCTAGCTTGCCATGCCCTTGAGCATTCCTCCTCCAAAGTGGCTGAACTCACCAATCAAGTGAACACACAAGAGGTTCGTTCTTAAACGAATGAATTTTGAGCTCTTTATGTATCTCCAACATATCTATTTATATGACTTTGTGCATTTATTTGCCTCTAAATGTTTCCTTGGCACTAGAAACACCAAGGTCATGGGTTTTATTCCCACGAAGAAAACTAAATACTTGCTTGCATTGTAAGTTGGTTTGGATAATAGCTTCATGTTTTCTGAATTCTGGATTCATGTAACTTTTCTATTCAGATCATAGTAAAGCATTTACAGGGGCAAATAAAGGAGCTCCAGGGAACCAAAGATGCACTGGTTGTGTCTAAAATCAGAGAAGAAACTCTACAGAATCAGGTAGTGAATCAGTAATTCAGCTTCTATTCTTCTTTAAACACGGGAGTTTTATTTTTTCTCTCCATATATCCTGATATGTGTATGTAAATAGCTATCAAAGCTTCTGGAAGAGCTGAAACAGGCCAAAGAAACCCACAGTCCTGAACTAAGACACTTCACTAGCCTGGAGCAGAAGATTCAGTCCATGGAGCTTCGCTACAATCAGCGAGAGAAACAGCTTCAGCAGGTGACACACCCACACACACTATATACTGCATACCCTACCGTTCAAAAGTTTTAAGCTTTAAAGAAATTAATACTTTTATTCACCAAGGACCCATTAAATTGATCAAATGTGACAGTAAAGACATTTATAATGTTACAAAAGAGTTCTGTTTAAAATAAATGCTGTTATTTTGAACTTTATATTCACCAAAGAAAACCTGAAAAAATGTATCATGGTTTCCACAAATAAATATTAAGCAACTATTTTCAACATTGATAATAAGAAATTTGCTGATTTAAATCGGCATATTAGGATGATTTCTAAAGGATCATGTGACACTGAACTCTAGAGTAATGACTGCTGAAAATTTAGCTTTGTCACCACATGAATAAATTACATTTTTAAATATAGATTAAAATATAGATAAAAGAGATATTAGAATTTATTTTACTATAGTTTTGATCAAAAAAGTACCTTGGTAAGCGTAAGACACGGCCCCTAAATTTTTGAAAGGTAGTGTGCTTATGTTTACACAAATTTGACACAAATACGAAAAGTAAGCAACCAGCACATGTCAGTTTCTGCACAGTATATAGTCATTCATTATGGATCTCAGCAGCAGTCAGCTGATTGACAACCTCTGCATTATATTGTGATAGAATACACTGACGTTAGGTGTGTTGCAGGTGATTTCAGACACACGGCGCGTGGTGGAACAGGAGCAGCAGGGTGAGGTGGATCGCTGGAGGAGACTCGCTCACAGCAGGGCTAAAGAGCTGGATGCCTTCAGACTGGAGCTGGACTCTATCCTGGACGTGCTCCGAGAACTCCAGAGACAGGGTGTAGTCATCCCCCTCCCCGAACACACCTCCACCACCACCCACACATTCCTGCCCCTCCAATCCTGAGCTGCCTTTGTACCACTCAGAACACATTTTTGTAAAGATTATTTAATTATTGTCAAGGAACATGCTGGGTATGTAACATCAAAAACAAGATATTTGATGGTAGCAATTGCAGCATAAATCCAAATGTTATTTTGTATTAAAGTTAATTATTATTTGCACAATTATTTGTCCTGTTTTGCTGCTCTGTTGATTTTACAACATCCAACGTTGAGCCGAATCCAAAGCCCCTGAACAAACAGCAGTTGTTGATACACCACCCACATAAGAGTTATAAAAAATGCTCATCTCAAAAGCTTAAACAAAACAAACGTTTACACGACAAATATTGCTGACGTCATGATTTATTACTCGCCTTAGAGCTGGCCTCAGAGGACACGGTCTGAATGCTAATGAACCACTAAAAGAACATAAATTGCATAAGTGGCTGGAGATGGAGCTGCTGCATTGTGTGATGATTATTAAGAGCTGATCAGCATGCAGAACTGTTTATAAACACCAAGGGTCCTGACAAAAATATAATTTAATTGGGCACATAGGATACATTTGTGGAGAGGCCATGAAGTTAAAGAAATTTAAATGGGAAATTTACTTGATAAAAGCAAAATCATTGCCTTTCAAAAATGACATTTGCATAATCACAAAAAAGACAGTATAGTAATGAGTCAAAATAAATGCAGGACTGATAACCTGCTAAGCTTCAGCTTGTGTCACATTTGATCTCTGTTCAAAGCTCTCACCTGTCTGCATTCATGAATTATTTGTCTGCAAGTTTGAATACGTAATAAAGACGCTCAGTAGATCGTGAGTCATTAGAATTTTTCCTCAGGCAAAGTTTTCCTAAGTGCTCGTTTTCAACTCGGCTAATGATAGATGCTGTAATAATAATAATAATAATATCACAGATTTTTTAAGGTTAAAACATTGTAAGTGATCCCATAACTCTACACTATAAACTACAACAGTATTTTCAGTTAAATTTTATGCATTTTATCACCTGAGCGTTTTCAGTGGTTGCCAGGACATTCCTATGTGGTTGCTATGGTTTCTGAGTGGTTGCTAGGTTGCAACTTTTTGATCCAAGTTAAAAAATGTCTTTATGGTATTCTGGCCTCTATATATGGACTTTATATATTTCAATATTCTGTTCGCTGAAAAACATCAGGTCAGAAAGTATTAAACTGAATGATTTGAGGTTTTATTCATGTTTGGCCTTAAGGTTATGGATTTGTTTGCGTCAGCCAATATAACCACAGGAAAATTTGCATGGAATTTTATTGGCATATAGGTGTTCAATAAAACAAGAGACAGAACTGAAATTTTGTATCGCTCTAGCAGCTCGGGCAGCTGTATTCAGACACGTACAGAGTTAGTATGCAAGTATACTGCAGATATTCTGCAGAAAGCCACTGATTCAGCTGACAGGTGCAGATAGCAAGCTATTTTCTACTCAGGCATTTGCTCACACAACAAGCCCAGAGAACCAGACAGTGTGATACCAAATTGCTGCAATTTTGTCATTAGGCTACACAAGTACAATACTGCATCAACGTCATCCTACTGCACATTAAGAGATTTTTTTTTTTTGAATAATGCTGATAAATAGGAATGAAGTATAAACCAATAAGGCATTCCAATCTGCTGGAATGTCTTCCTACAACCAGAAAACCTCTAAATATCACTTCATATCTGACTCTTTTTCTAACCACAGGCTCCCCAGCAGTCTTTTTGCAAAGTCCCATTCATGCCATCCAATCTTTTTCATCTTTTAGGCTGATGTCGTGCGTCACTGTAGACCTCAGATGTCAGAAACTAGTTCAGCGTTAAAGCTCACTCTTCAAAAGCTCCACTTTTGAAGAGAAACCCATCACTCTCCACTTTTAGAGATAATAGACTGTGGAGAGTGATGGAGCCATAATGAGTAAATGAAGGCATCTGACCATCCTCAAACTGCTGGTTTAGTCAATGATGTGATGGGTACAGCGTGGACGGGCCTCCTCCATTATGATTGGTGGATCGCCCAGTAGTAAATCTTCGTCCCCGAGTGCAGAGCTCAGTTCTGAGTTCACAAAGTTGGGAATGTTGAAATGCGCCAGGAGCGCCGCCTCTCGTTCCTCCCTGGTCTCCATGCCCATGCTTTGGACGACAAGGCCGACCGCTTCCACCTGCCCTCTTGTGTCGCCGCTGCCCATGCGTCCATGGGCGGCACCGCCAGCGTTGCTCATTGCCCTGCCTCCGTCTCGCTCTTCTTCATTGATATAACAGTGAAAAAGAGACCGGGACTCCTCCAGCAATGGGCGGGAGAGACCCGTTCGGGTGTCCGCCTCACGTTGGCGTCCCAGACCTTCGGCGCAGCTGGTGAGACGCATCCGTTTCTCGTAAGGCTCCGCAGCCCTGTGGGATTGAGAGAGGAATATTGAACTCAAAGCTTAATCGGCAAAGTTTAAAGAGCTTTATTTCCCTTTTCTAATATCGAGGTGAAATGAGCAACGGGGCTTCTGGGGAGTGGGAGTACCCTCATCTTATATTCAATAATCTGTGTGTGTGTGTGTGTTTCTGTGTGTGGGAGCGCATTTTCCTCTTTTCAATGATCTGGAGTGTAAGAGGTTTCAGCTGGGCTGTGTTAATGGATGACTCACATCTATAGAGCAGTTTAATTAAAAGAGCTCTAAACAGACTCTCAGCCCGACCCCTGAGCTTCCTCGCTGCTCCATTAGACCAGAGGATGGTTGCTAATAGAGCTTTACTATTATAACCAAGTGTAATTATATGCAATAAACAATAAACGCCCTTAAAATTATTTGTCCAATATATTTGAGTGCATAAAGGGGGCATTGTTGGACATTAATTTGCTTTTAAATGAATTCTGGTTAGCTACCAGAACACAGACGGAGATAATTATTGTTTGTGTATGTGCATGTATATGGGTGCATTTGTGCACATTAATAAATATGAGCATGCACCGATGGAAGGATAAATTCGATTAAAATGGCATGGAATGAAATGGCCGTATGTATCGAGGATAAAGTTGCCAGACTTCATGTTAATTGGGCTGAGATTGCAGATCGTTGTTGGTTTAATCAAAGTTTTCTGAAAAGAATCTGTTGGTGCAACATCAGAGATACTGACCCAGCAGAGAGCTAATGAGAGAGAGGGAGGCCGCAAACACGCACAAACACACACACAGATCTCCGAAGCAAAGGATAATGAGGTTGCTGGGTGGCCAAAGCGCAGGCAGCGGGTAACAGAAAAACCATGCCGAAACGCTGACTCGCTCTAGTATGTCGTGCTTGTGGTGCAGATGTGGGAGAGATGGTTCCTTTGGGAATTTGTACTGCCTTGACTTTTGTTTGTGCTGTTCTGTCCTTGCCAAAGCTGATTCACAAATCTTGTATTTCACAGTTTACGGTTTAAAAATACTTACTCTGGGTGTGGGGCTCCTGTTTTGGTCAGAAGAGTCAGAACAAAAAACATAAATATGACAAAAACTGCAAGACCCACCCAGAAGCCGATCACAATGGAATCTGCAGGAAGAAACAAAGCTCAGTGATGTAAAAATGCAACGGAAATGCTAAAAATTTGTCATTCGAATTTCTCTATATTACCCTAAATTATTCAAAAAGAACTTTAATTCATACAAATAACAATATAATAAAAATCTGTTTTTATTTTTAACAGACAAGGATACTAAATGGTGCACTTGGAGATGACAATGTTATACTGCATTTACTGTATATCATTGTGTGTGTGTGTATATATTTTATATATATATATATATATATATATATATATATATATATATATATTAAATATAAAAGGTTATATTTATATATAGTTATATATTAACATTTACATTATTTTTATGTCTATCACCGTATAAAACTTTTGCTATTCATGAAAGGGCATTTTTATTTAGCATATATCATATCCTTGCTTCATAGTTAACAAAAAGATGACAAAAAACAGTGTAAAACACATCAAGCTATAATGGACTTAATGCTGCTGAGAAACAGACTTACATCGATGTGCTTTGAGTCCTTCAAAAGACACGGGCTCTTCGTCGTCGTAGTATTCGTAGCTCCATTCATAATTGTGATTTGGCATACTAGTGCTGTTTAAAAATTGGAACCTCGGCATCTTAAATCACAGATCAAAACTGATAATAACAGCTCTTACGGGAAAGAAACATCACAGTTCCTCACAGCAGTCAGTGTGTGGTCCGCGCGAGCGCAGCAATCATTTACAGCATCCAGAGCTGAGAACAAAACCAGATGGTTACACACAGATACTGACAACGATTTCATCCTTATCCTGGGAACCTCTCGCGTCTGCGTGCTCCAAGACAAAAATGTGATACGGGTAGGCGTTCTGTAAGTATCACCGCTACTCGTGAGGTCTTCTGTTGTCTCTAGAGAATCTACTGAATATATGATGAGATCACGCATCCCTCTCATCCGTGAGCTCGCGTGTGAATGGAGAGATTTCACGCGCCTCAGGGGGCATCCGAGAGCGAATCTTTCTCTCTTTTTTAACAAACCTCGAAGCATTTTTTAACAATAAAAATCTACGTAAAATTTCCACAGTTATTGTCCTGAAGAAAAAAAAAACCCAATTGAACACTTTGATAATTTGTGACAACATGCCCCACTGTGTTACATTATATGGGGTAAGTTAACAATTTAGCAAGCTATTTTGGGTGCTTGGCAACATTTGAATTTTTAAAGAAATATGAAACAAATCATGCAACAGGAAAAAAACAAATATAAATATCAAGTCATTGATTTGGATAACATAAACTACAGATAAAATTACAACACATTTTTCCCCCATAAATGTGATAATAAAGGTTCCAAAAGAGAGTGACGCTATAGTAGAACCTTTCAGTGGACAGTTCTTAAAAGCACCATATTTTCTTAGTGTGAAGAACATTTTAGTCATCTAAAGAACGTTTTCCCACTATAAAGAACCTTTTGCGCATTCAAAACGTTCCATGGATGTTATGGGTTCTTCACAGAAACATTAGGCTAACAAGTTCCAGCTGTAATATTTAAACCTTTCAAACACTGGTTCATACTTTAGTGGTTAATTGAAGACACTCTTAACACAAAGTACCATTTCATCATCTCTGTCATTTGAGTGACATGCTGTTCCTGGATCAATTATTGCTTGAAAATGCAAAGTGACCCTGTTGCTGAGAGAAGAACATACTGCACCCTGTTAAGGAAACTGTCAGACATATTTGCAGATATTAGTGCAGCAGGCAGACTGACACTTAATGAGAATCTTGGGACTGGAGCTCTGGGACTTGTCTCACAGTAAATAAGACAAATGTTATTTATGATGCATGCTAATTAAAGCAGCATGTCTGACAGTCTATCTGTATAAAAGGTCAGAGCTCAGTGGTCAGACATTTAGTTTAATTTAATAAGCTGCAAATCTTTGAGCTTTGTAAATTGTAATCATTATTGATTATCTCAATAACCACACTGCAGTCTTTCAAGGAACTACTCAGGAACCGCACTCCAGTCATTCATGTTTTAACCCCTCAGGTAGGTCCTTCAGGTCTTGTTGGGTGTCTAAGTCGCAACAGCTACTGAGGTGCCCCAGGGCTCAGTGATTGGACCACTTTTCTTCTCCATCTACATGATATTACTAGGATCTGTCATTTAGAAACATGGTTTTTCCTATCACTGCTATGCTGATGACACACAACTCCATACTTCTCAGCCAGATGATCTGACAGTAGCTGTTCACATCTCAGCCTGCCTGACAAACATTTTTCACTGGATAAAGGCCCGTTCACACCAAGACCGGTAACTATAAAGATAACTGTAAGAACTATATTTGCACCCACACCAAAGAACTATAACGGTCTCTTTATTCTAAGCTCATGTGCTGCGGTTTCACGTTTATAACATGTTTTTGCTGTTCTTGTTGTATTTAAAACCAGCAGATGTCCTCAGTATACTTTGTTTTCAGTGAGTATAGTGTAATCGATCTAATCTATCAGTGAATTTAGCTGACAGTGGAAAAAAAAAAAACAATACCTTTTTACTGCAACTTCAAATGAAGCAAAACAATGTTGTCGAAAACAGACAAATAAAATACATGTATTTATTGTCTATGGCCGAAACTAACACTGAATACCTGAGGTAATTTTATGTTACACTGTTTGCTAGCCTGGCATAAGGATCTCATTGTTAATACGTCTCACCATTTATTCCAAGGGTATGACTGTTTTCCATGTTTTCTTTAAAGTAGCCTTGAAAAGGGTGTTTGACTTGTCACACAGTAATTTTTTTATTGACCTCGGAAGTTCCCCGCAATGTCGTGTGCCACTTTAAATGTGTGAGCACTTAATTAGAATTGATTCTGATTGGCTGTCAGTTTTTTATTGTTCAACAGCTGGAAAAAAATCGTTCTGAAAGTGATCCCAATGATATTGTTTCTCTATATCTTTATAGCTGTGGTGCAGGCAGTGCAATTCTTTTATATGTCCAATGATTTTTAGAACTATACCTATATCTTTAGAGCTAAAAATTTCAGACATGTAAATCAGACCACCATATATTAAATAATATTTATTTCAACATTTTTTGCAAAAGCGTGAAAGTGTGAGAATAAAGGTTACATTTGTTAGAAAAATGTAGATAATGAATAGACCCTATAAAGCATCTAAAACAGTATACAATCTGTTATCATTTCAATTCAGATATAAAAGTTTCAACAACAAACATATTTGTAGGATTTTTTTTTTCCAGACTTTAATTCAGTGAAAATGTCAGTACTGATGCCACAGTGTGCAGACAGTGAAAGGATGTTCCGGTCCTCCCTCTAAGATGACATCAGCAGCATAATATCTTTGAAATATAAAATAAAACATGCAAAAAATGATTGTGACAATCTTATATGACATGTAACACAATAATAAATGATCATCACTCTGCTGCCTGCTCCTCTCTAGACTATTATGATCTACTAGCAATGCAAAACGAGATCTAACAATCTCTGTGTTAGATACCTTTAACTAATATAGACTTTGTGCATGAACAATGCATTTCTATTACACTAACAGTCACTCCAGACTGTGAATGTTTTGTAAAGCATCATAGAGGAGAGATGAAAAAGAGCCAATGAAACATTATTGGTTGTTTCAACTCACTTTTGTTTGGTCCATTGTCGACTGTTCATGTTTGCTGGCAGATCTGCAGCACCAGCAATCCTGCTAATATTCCATAGTGTCTATACACTGACACTGAATTCTTAAAAAAAAAAAAAACAGCAAGAGTTCCATAAGGAGTCAATAAGAATATTTTCTGTCAAGACAGTTTGCTCTTTGATTTCCTATTTAGCCTGCAGCATTCTAGGTGTAAAAAAAAAGCCATCAAGTAGTTGCTTGTTCAAAAGATGTTCTTAAGTTTCCTCTGAGCCATTTTTTGTTCTGGTAAATCTTTGCATCTTTCCTGTCATCATTCCTTTTATGTGTCTGTTTAATTATTCATTCCTTCACTTTATGCAGTACCAAAGAAAGATGGTTAATAAGGATTTTAGAAATGTGATGCCTGGAAAATGTCTCGGTTACGTATGTAACCTTAGTTCCCTGAAGAGGTAACGAGGCGCTGCGTTAACCTCTGTGGGAACGCCTCTGTGTGATTGTGTCGTGAAGCACGTATGGAATCAGTCCAATGGCGTGACGGAACGTCATAGGTGGGTGATGTTATCGACCAGGAAACTATAAAGCACCCCGACATTAAACACAGTCAGCTTCTGATTGGCCGAAGCAAGTCGATCACAGGCAATGCCAGGAGTATGGCAGGAAAACGCAGCGCCTCGTTCCCTCTTCAGGGAACTAAGGTTGAATACGTAACCGAGACATTCCCTTTCAAGGGAACTCGTGCTGCGTTAACCGCTATGGGAACGCTATACCCACGTCGCCATACCCATGTCTGCTCCCTGGTTTAATTCTCTGGGGATGTAAACTGCCCTCAGAGAGAGCAGTTTCCCCCGTGACCACAAGATAATCTAGTGTGCCTGCTTGCATAAGGGGTGCGACTGCAGACCCCCTTGATGGTTTATATATGAGACCGCCAATGTATTGTCTGTTCGAACTAACACATGGTGACCTCTCAGGTCTATGATGAAATGTTTTAGCGCCTGAAATACAGCTAACATCGCTAAGCAGTTTATGTGCCAAGATAGATGATGGAACTGCCACAGACCTTGAGCTGAACGACCACTCATGATCGCCCCCCAGCCTGTGAGGGATGCATCCGTCTTTAGCGTGACACGATGACAAGGAGCTCCCAACACAGATCCCTGGGAAAGGAACCAAGGATCCTTCCACATGACTAAGGTGGAGTAACCTTGAACATGCGAAGCGAGTTTCCCCTTGGAGAAAACCCCTTGGTTTTAAGCCACCACTGCAATGGTCTCATGTACAAAAGACCAAAAGGTATCACATTGGCTGCTGCTGCCATCAGACCTAATAGTCTTTGAAAATGATTGGCAGTGAGTGACTGGCCTAGCCTTAACCCTTTCACGGCTGAGAGGATCAAAGTGATACGAGCAGGAGACATCATGCGTGCTTTCATCATGATCGAATCCCATATTATGCCTAGGAAAGTGGTGCTCTGGGAAGGAGACAGCACACTCTTTTTGGCATTCAGCCTCAACCCCAACTTTCTCATGTGGGCAAGAACAACATCTCGATGTTGAACTGCCTGTTCCTCTGATTGAGCAAGAATCAACCAATCGTCAATATAATTGAGTATGCGGATACCCGGGAGTCGCAGTACTCAATTATACATTACACATTTCTTGAAAGCTCGAGGAGATAAAGCTAGACCGAATGGAAGAACACGATATTGGAACGCTTCGCCCCCGAAAGTGAACCTCAGGAACTTCCTGTGTTGTGGAAGGATGGATATGTGGAAGTAAGCATCCTTGAGATCTATCGTGACAAATCAGTCCTTGGACCTGATTTGTGACACGATCTGTTTGATGGTAAGCATTTTGAACTTGAGCTTGCTTACTGATCGATTTAATCTTCTTAAATCTAGAATCGGATGCAGCCCTCCATCCTTCTTTGGAACAATGAAGTAATGGCTGTAGAATCCTGACTCCCTGCTGGGAGGAGGAACCCGTTCTATTGCCTCTTATTGTAAGAAAGCTTTCACTTCTTGTTCCATAACCAGAGCCTGCTTGGGGTTCACCATGAATTGAGGTGGACGAGACCTGAACTGAATGGCATATCCTTTTTCGACTGTCTGCAGGACCCAATAAGATATATTCGGCAGAAGTTTCCACTCTGTCAGAAAATCTACTAAGGGTACCATTCTCTCGAGACTGGCCTCTGGTGTAATTTGAACAGCCAGCACAGCACCCTGAAGTGGCGCTCTGGCAGGGAATGACTGGCTTGACTGTTTTAAAATCCTCCGCGGAGAATGCGGGCCACCCTCGGGTAGATTCCCGCTGAGAGCGTCTTTCCCCCAGCGAACAGGTGGGGTTGGCAGAACGGCCCCCTGAGGGCACCGAAGGGAGACGGGCACTGTGTAGCGAGGTGAGCCCGCTTTTGGTGTCAGGGCTTCTTATTAGACGAAGACCTCTTGGTGATAATCACGGTCCTCAGATCCGCTTTACCCCTCGAGTGCTTCGCCTGAGAGCGCCGTGCCGTGTCCCAGTCTTTTTGTGGGGGAGCACGGGACACGACGCTCTGCCTCTGCTGCGCTCTGTAGCTGTGCAAGGAGCTGGTACTCGGCTGGGGCTGCTGAGAATTTGATGAGAATGAGAATTTTCCCAGTCTCACTAGCTGCTGTCTGTCTGTCAGGAAGCTGGTGATCCACTGACAGACAGAGGTGGGCACGGAGAGCTGAGTTAATTTGGGGTGGAGAAGTGATGGGATGATAGTGTTAAAAGCAGAGCTGAAGTCCACAAACAGGATCCTCACATAAGTCCCTGGTCTGTCCAGATGCTGGAGAACATAATGCAGTCCCATGTTGACTGCATCATCCACAGACCTGTTTGCTCGGTAAGCAAACTGCAGGGGGTCCAGTAAGGGTCCAGTGATGTCCTTCAGATAAGCCAGAACCAGTCTTTCAAGTGACTTCATGGCCACAGACGTTAGAGCCACAGGTCTGTAGTCATTGAGTCCAGTGATTTTGGATTTCTTTGGGACGGGGATGATGGTGGAGCGTTTGAAGCATGAGGGGACTTTGCACAGCTCCAGTGATCTGTTGAAGATCTGTGTGAAGACTGGGGCCAGCTGGTCAGCGCAGGTTTTCAAACAGGCTGGTGAGACACTGTCTGGGCCTGGTGCCTTTCTCCTTTTATTCTTCCTGAACACCTGGCGCATGTCATCTTCACTGAACTGAAGTGGAGGGGTGGGGGAGAGGGGGGTTGTTGGAGGTGTTAATGGTGGTCTTTCAAACCTGTAGTAGAACTCGTTCAGATCGTCTGCCAGTTGTTGATTCTCCACAGTGCTGGGGGATGGTGTCTTGTAGTTGGTGATGACTTTCAGACCTTTCCACACTGAAGCTGTGTCATTAGAAGAGAATTGATTCCGAAGCTTTTCGGAATAATTCCTCTTAGCCACTCTGATCTCCTTTTCCAGTGTGTATTTGGCCTGTTTGTACAAGACTCTGTCCCCATTTCTGTGAGCATCTTCTTTGGCCTGACGGAGCTGGCTGAGTTTTGCAGTGAACTAGGGTTTGTCGTTATTGTACGTTAAATGAGTCCTGGTAGGAATGCACAAATCCTCACAGAAACTGATATATGATGTAACAGTCTCTGTGAACTCGTCCAGATCGGTGGCAGCAGCTTCAAAAACACTCCAATCAGTCCATTCGAAACAGGCTTGTAAGGCCCGCTCTGTTTCAGTGGTCCATCTCTTTACAGTCTTTTCTACAGGTTTAGCTGATTTCAGTTTCTGCCTGTAAGTTGGTATGAGATGAACTAAACAGTGATCAGAGAGCCCCAAAGCTGCCTGTGGGACAGAATGATATGCATCCTTTATTACTGTGTAACAGTGATCCAGTGTATTACTGTCCCTGGTGGGACAAGTAACATGCTGTCTGAATTTTGGAAGTTCACATGAGAGGATCGCTTTATTAAAGTCCCCGAGAATGATTAGAACAGAGTCCGGTGTTGTTGCTCGTTCTCTGTGATCATATCAGCGAGTAACTGTAAAGCTGAGCTCACGTGCGCTTGCGGTGGAATGTAGACGCTCGCCAGAATGAACGAGCAAAACTCCCGCGGCGAATAGAACGGCTTGCAGTTAATGAAGAGTGTTTCAAGATCTGGACAGCACATCTTCTTTAACACAGTTACATCTGAACACCACCTTTCGTTGATGTAAAAGCACGTCCCGCCGCCGCGCGATTTCCCCATTGATTCAGCGTCGCGATCTGATCTAAACAGCCGAAAGCCTGGTAGACTTAACACGCTGTCCGGAATGGCGTCATTCAGCCAGGTTTCCGTGAAGCACAGAGCAGCCAAGTTTGAAAAATCGTTGTTTGTCCGGGCGAGAAGAAGGAGTTCGTCCGTTTTGTTGGGTAGAGCGAAGATTCGCCAGATGGATGCTAGGCAGCGCCGTTCTCAATCTGCGCTGTCTGAGCTTCACGAGGACGCCCGTCTGCGTGTCCTGAAGCGTCTAAACAGCGCTGCTGCTCCGCCGAATACAACATTCAACAAAATGTCTGAATAATCGAAATCCGGTAAAAGATTTTGTGGTGTGAACTGCTGAATGCTCAGCAGTTCATCTCTGGTGTAGCTGATCGCGTTTGAAAAACAAAAAACAGGAAAAACTAACAAAAACAATACAAACACTGGAGAGCTAAGCACTGAGGCTGCCATCCGCGGCGCCATCTTAGATTCTTTTATGCCTATGATGTTCCACCACGTCATTGGACTGATTCCATACGTGTTTAACAACGCAATCACACAGAGGCGTTCCCACAGAGGTTAACGCAGTGCAAGTTCCCTTGAAAGGGAACATTAATAGAGAGTGTGTCACTGTACCGTATTCCCTTGATTTCCAGCTCCGGGGAGAATTACAAATGATTCTGTTTCTGTGCCATCTGAAATGGAAACAAGACATTAAAAACAGTTACATTTTTTGCAACCAAATAGATAACATGGCACAATTTCTAGGGGAAAATAGGGCATAGAATTTTATCTATTTTATTTATATATTTTATTTTTTGAACTCACATCAGTAGTCAAGAATATCATGGTAACTTACTGTACAAATAATAGTCGAACGTAGCGTTATAGTCGTAGTCTGGTGTTGTTGTCACGTCTTCATACTCTTCATTGACAAATGCAGTACCTGAGAGGATTTGACAAAATCATTTCTCTATCATTGATTTTGAAGGTAATCTTGGGAATTGTCTATCAAAAAAGAGCTTTTCTTTGCAATGCCTTTCTGATTCTTTTGAATGAATCATACAAAAATAAGCATATATGTATGGAATAATGTACAATTACCCTGTCAGTGGATTGTGTGAATGAGGCCAGTGTTATTTTGGTATCATTGAGATCCTATTATAGATTTTATTCATATTTTGATTAATAAAATGATTTTATTTTATTTTTATTTTATTTATTTTTTTTATTTTATTTTTAGTTAAAGTTTTAGCGGTTTTGTTGAGTTTTTGTCATTTTTATTATTGTTTTGTGTTTTTTTTAATGTCAATAAGATTGTAATTTTTATTTTAGTACATCAAGTTAAACTAATTGAAAATGTCAAGTAACTAGCTGACATAAACATTTACATTTGAGGGTTTTATATATATATATATATATATATATATATATATATATATATATATATATATATATATATATATAGTTTATTTATTTAAGTTAACATTTAAAGTGTTTTATGGTTTTAGTTTTAGTTAAGCAACCTTGAATAAAAATTAGATAGCTCTCTTAGAAATTTTAGCTTTAAATGAAGAATGCCAAGACTGACCAATCAAGTATTCAGAGAAATTAAGATAATAAATACATCTTTGAATTATGTTATTGCCATTGTAGCTTTATTAATAAAAACTATTTGGGTGTTGGGTAACTATTATTCATTTTATTTATATCATCTTTAACTTCAGCCAAGAATGGAAAATTTATGATTTCTCTGTTCTGGGCATGTGTTCAAGTTATTATTCATTCCAAAGAGAATCATTAAGGGAATGAGAGTCAGATAACAACAGCCAGAGGGCTGATGTTCCAGGGCAGCAGCCTGTGGAGTCTGTATTTCATAGGTCACCCACAAAATTAAAAAAAAGAGTTTTTGTCCAGATTTGGCCTTTTAGATGAAGATCAAATGGACCTTCTTAATTGTATGGACTTTTCTGTGGTGTTCTAATTTTCTTTCTTTTCCATTTTATTCATTCAGGAAAAGATCTCTTAAGGAGATAGTTCACCCCAAAATAAAATTATGTCATGATTTAGTTCCATAGTAAGTCAATGGGGCCCATCAACTGTTTGGTTACTGACATTCTTCAAAATATCTTCTTTTGTGTTCAGTAGAAGAAAGAAATCCATTCAGGTTTGTAACAACTTGTTAGTGTAAATCATGACCAAATTTTCATTTTTGGGTGAACTATCCCTTTAAGCATGCCAATGCAAGTCCATTGTGTCAAATTCCATCCTCCACAACCACGATATTATGATTTAATCAAAAAGGTTTTAATTTCTTTGCATTCTTTGCAAGCTATAGCAATACTTTGCTCAAACAATCTGTGAGTAATTTCATTTTAAAATGACCTGGAAGGTCTATTCCTTGAAGGACAAATGCCACGTCAGTGGAACTGGCCTTCATACAGGGTCCTATAGAAGAGACCTCTTTATATCTGTCCCACCAGAAACAAATTAGACTGGCCTTGGCAAACCCTATTGCTCAATTTTGCCTACATTTTACAACAGGCAGAAACACGATATAGATGTTTTCTAAGTATAAAGAAGATTAAACAACGATTTTTTTCCCCCCTGATATCCTTTCCTCCTTCCCTCCCTCCCTCCTTCCCAAGCTTTCTTTTGTTAAGACATACTACCTTGGGCTATAGTTTGTTGAGGGTATGATGAAGCCAGAGAGGATATGTTTCTTCATGTTTTCTTGTTTAAATCAGAGGCCAATACACTTAAAAGAACTGTGATTGCAAAAGCTTTGTTCTCACCTTTTAATGGAATAGTAAAAAAAAAAAAAAATCTGTCATCATTTACACCCCCCCCCCACCCCATGTCGCTCCAAATTCACTATTCACCAACCACTTTTATTTTATTATTTTTATTTTATATTTTAACTCATTTTCAAAACTTCTCCCAGGAAGTCATACGGGTCATACAGGAATAATGAAAAAACAATGACGTAATTGTGTGGGGAAGTGTCCCTTTAAAAATCACGTTTGTTTATGCTCAGGCACTGCTGTTGAGTGCTGTTGGCATATTGGCTTCAGTGCTATTCTGGATGTGCCAAGAACAAGCATTGTTAAATTCTTTCGTTATTCTTGAGGATGAAGATAATGTCTGCAATATTGCGGTGGAAATTCCCAGCAAATGCTATCTATGAGAACAATGCCAGTCATGCCCCCCACAGATAAGGCCTGATGCTGTCTCATTTACCCCCACCAATGAGCTTTTTTACCACATCAGAAGCAACTGTAGAATAGAATTGCACTTATGAATAAATAATGTTTACTTTTTTATTTATAGGGTACTGTTCAAAGTTTGGAGTCAGTAAGATTTTTTTATGCTTTTGAAAATGTCTCTGCTCACCAAGGCTGCATTTATTTGATCAAAAATACAATAAAAAAAACCCAGTAATATTGTGAAATAGAAATCAATTATTTTAAATTGTAATATTATCTTAATATATTTTAAAATGTAATTTATTCCTGTGATGGCAAAGCTGTATTTTCAGCAAACATTGCTCCAGTCCTCAGTGTCACGGTGGTCAAGAACCATTTCTTTTTATTGCCAATGTAAACAGTTGTGTTGCTTAATATTTTTGATACTTTTTTTTAGGATCCTTGAATAGAGGGAATTGAAAGCTCAAAACAACAGCATTTATTTGAAAAATACATTTTTTGTAACAACATCAAAGTCTTTTCTGTCACTTTTGACCAAACTTTTGAAGGATAGAAGTCAGTTTCAGTTCCTGCAGCAATGGGACAACAGAACATTTCTTAGTTGTGACTCACATACAGTATAAAAATAATGTGTCACATGTTGTTCCTCAAATTGCTAAGAGAAACGGTAAAAAACAGCATAAAAGCATCCTGACATTTCTTCAGTGGCCTACTTTTATGCTAAATGAACCCAAGTTGGCTTAAGGCAAATCCATTTAGAAAGGAAAACAAATCAAGTTGAAGAGCTACAAAGGGAAAGACATATTTTGCTCTGAAGAAGAAATGTAGAGACAAAATGACATCCCTATAATATGCATGAATGTCTGTGACAGGTTAAGGGGGCAGTTTTGTACTTACCCCAGTTCAGGGACAGCAGTAAAGCCCCAAACACCCAGAAAAAGCACAGCCGTGGGAACATGCTGGAGGAGAGAGGAGAACTGAGTGCTGTGTGTCTTACTATCTATATATGCTCAAGTGAAAGGGTGTGAGACT
Organism: Zacco platypus; assembly: GCA_038088235.1. Lineage (NCBI taxonomy): Eukaryota > Metazoa > Chordata > Actinopteri > Cypriniformes > Xenocyprididae > Zacco > Zacco platypus. Next base: position 9,256,822 of record CM076077.1, read on the forward strand.
GGACTGGGAAGGGCTTGAACAGTTATGAGGAAACCCCCGAGTAAAAACGCAAATATTGATACACGGGTCATTCATTTCTAATTGCATAATATTTCAGGTCAAAAGTATTAACTTATTTAATTTATACTCTTTGCAATTTTCCCTTCAAGTATGAAGAGAATATTTGAAAATGATGAGTTAAGGTTAATATTTTCCATTGCTTCAGTTTTCATGGTCATTTTATTTATTTATTTTTTTTTTGTTATAATCTTGAGAGTTTTTGTACCACTAAAAGAATATGAAGCTATGAGGTTCGCATACTGACAAATCCAGACATGCTCTAGGCATTTATCAGCAGTTTCATCTTGACATGCTTTACTTGATTTAAATTCACACTTTTATGGACTGAACGTTACTGTCTTAACACAAACATTAGAATCACCCATTGGAATGAAAACAAAGGGATCTGGGAAGGTGAGAAGGCTCTACTCAGGTGGCTTTTTATCAAATGTATTACTTTGTAAGGATTGTTTTCACAATCTCACAAACGATAACCAATTCTAAGGCCATTTCTGTGTTTCAATTATTTTCTATTCTATTTTTTTTTTTTTTTTAAAGATTTTCTTACATTTTTAATGTAGATAGGATGATTTTTTTTAATTCTCGTTTTATCCTCATCCCTTTCCCTAATACAATTGTACTATGTTGTTCAAATGTTTGTATTTTCAAATAATCTGGATGTAATTTCAAGTTTTATAGCTGTGAGCAGTTAGAGGATGAACCTGTTAACCAACATCATCCGAGAAACTATTACGGGACAAGTTCTGACAAATATCTTGAAGTCATCACTTTCCCTTGCCAACCATGACTTCAGATTGTGAAAGATTTCATTTAAATCCTGCAAAGAACCCAAACCAGCATGCCGTCTGGTTTTCATATGGTGAGTCCACATAGAAACTCTTCCACCAAGAACCAACATAGAGACTGTTTTTGTTCCCCGAATAAGTAAATTAAAAGAGAAATAAAAAAAAAAAAACATTCAAGGGTAAAAATTGAATTGATGTTCAACAAATAAAAAAAAAAAACATATAAAACAGACAAATTATAAAGCTTGGGTTGCTGAATATTAGATCCCTTTCCTCAAAAGAACTTATTGTAAATTATCACAACGATGATTATAACCTTGTGCTGTGTTTGACAGAAACCTGGCTAAAACCAGACGATTAGATTACTTTTAGATTACTACCACTCCCCAAGATTACTGTTATAAACATGAAACTCGTCTGAAAGGTAAAGAGGGTGGTGTTGATGTAGTTTATAATAATATCTTTACTATTACTCAAAAGTATAGTTTCAGATATAATTCCTTCAAAGTGATGGTGCTTTATGTAACATTATCTAGTGTAAGTCATAAATCCCATTTGACATTTGTGCTTTATCACAAAAGCTTTACTGTACTGGCTGCGGATAAAGTCCTAATTGTTGGTGATTTTAAAATCCATGTAGCTAATGAAAAATATGCATTTGGATTGGCATTTACAGACATTCTAAACTTACAACATGTGTCAGGACCCACTCATTTTCGTAATCATACCTTAGATCTAATACTGTCCTATGGAATTGATATTGATGTATTTGAAATTCTGCAGCAGATCTCAGATCATTATCTAGTCTTGTGAGTAGTACATTTACTAAGGCTGCAAAACCAACTTCCTGTGACAAATATGGTAGAGCTATATTTGCACTTCTAGCACTTATCCCACTAAAGATCGTCCCTATCAGTTTTAACATCAACAGATAGCTTAGAAGAACTCGATGTTGCAACAGAAACATGTTGCACTATTAACTCTCTTTTCCAGCACGACACAGTTGCTCCTTTGCGCATAAAGAAGATTAAGGAAAATAGTCCAATGCTGTGGTACAACGAGCACACTTGGGCCCTTAAAAGAGCAGCCAGAAAAATGGAGTGCAGCTGGAAGAAAACAAAATTTCGCAATTAGTGGAAAGCAGGGCCGGCGCAAGCTCAACTGCCGCTGTAGGCAAAACACCATCGTGCCGCCCCCACTTCACACTCACTATTAAACTTGATCTTTTAGATGCATGTGAAAGACTGGAGGTTTTGTTTATTGATTTATTAATAAACTTGCACTAAAATAAAAGCATGTATAGGCACGTTTTCGGATTTCTTTTTTTTTCTTTCATTCTGCAATGTAAAAAAAACATTGAAAGCATGTAACCACCAACTGCAAATGCATGCTGTATTATAGTAAGAATATCTCTTGGAAGATTGGGCTGGCAGTAGCCTACTTCAACATAAAGACAGTTTACGGGACATGCGAAGCACAAGTCTCTAGTTCATTTAAATGAGAGACATGCATAAGCAGCAAATCGCTGGTAGTTCTAGCAGTGGCGAAGCAGTGCTCGTACACCTGAAATCCTGTCACTTAAACGCGTACAGCTCTTCATTATAAATAGAGGTTATAAATGTATGGCATATATCAATATTATGCACACAAAAAGGTGAGCTACGTGACCTCTCTTCCGCTTTCTCTCACACTCAAGTAGGCGGAGGGTGAACTCCAAGGGAAGGCTGAGGAGATGTGCTTCCCCTTTAAAAACACATACATTTCCTTGAAATGGTTTAAATTTACGTGTCGTCGCACAACCTACACAGCCCAGCTTAAAAACATTCCTGATAAATCATTTGTTATTAAAGCATCTATGTTCACAATTGGTTTAAACCACTGTTAATTTTAACAGAAAAATAAGCATGCTGTATCACAGATTTGGCATGGCAGAACACTGGGAAAAAAAACACTGGAGTTTTTATTTAGTGTTAACTTAAACATCTCTGATTGGCCATTGCGAAATCAACAGATAAGACCAATATGCCGCACTTGGTTGGGGCAGATTTTGGTACTTGGTAGAAAGAAGGAAAGATAATGTAGATTTAGAATAACTAATCGGGTGATCATTTTTTTTATATAAATGAAATAATTCCAAACGAATGTGCCAAAAATAAATTAATTCACTCAATTAAAAACTAAATCCCTCTCATTCTTGCCGCCCTGACTGTGGGCCCGAGGCAGCTGACTAGTTCGCCTATAGGCACAAGCCGGCCCTGGTGGAAAGAAAGAATTTTTGCATACAGAAAGGGCTTAAAAATGGCTATATTTGCTATATAACTGCTATATAAAACAAACACAACCCTAGGTATTTATTTGATACAGTGGCTAAATTAATTGTGTGCGAACTGAACTTAGCTGGACAATTACATAAGTGTCTTCTCCAGCTGCTGTGTTGTAGATAAATGAACTAAATTATTAACTGATTTTCCCAATGGAAATGAATCAATACTTAACTTACTTAAGCTGGACAAAGACCCTTTTTTTCTTCTAGAGCTGCTGTACATCAAAAACAAACTTTTTTTACATTATTTTCCTGTTATCACTGTAAAGCTGCTGTGAAACGAACTGTAAAAAGCGCAATATAAATAAAGGTGACTTACATTTACATTTTACATTTAGTCATTTAGCAGACGCTTTTATCCAAAGCGACTTACAAGTGAGGAAAACAAACAAGCGATTCTTCATGAGTTGACTTGACATTGATCCAAGTACGTTATGTTCCAAGTATGAATGCAAGGCATTCAAAACAATGTTCAATGTGCTAATGAAAAATAACCAGGCGAAGTCAAATTCTAAAGAATCTAAAACAATTATAAGCCCTGAAGCATAACAATCTTGAAGCTTGATAGCACACACTATCAAGGCCTGTGTTGGTTGTCAAGGAAGAATCTTTCCACAAGATGGCGCTAAACAGCCTACTACAATTTTTTGCATGACCAGCTAAAACGGTCTCGGTAGTTTTTCCTCAAGCTTCCCCAAATGTTTTAATGAGATAACATAAGAAAGTAGTTCAATAAATCTAATGAATGTATGTCTTGGTTTTATTAAATAATGATCTAATGATTAGTTTTAGGCTGCTGCTTTTGTTTCTTGGGCAGTCATAAAACGGTGCAAAACTACTGAATTTGAGAGATGGTTTTTAAATATGTAAAACCTAGGTCCAGTATTGGGCAGCACGTTAATACTACAAATATATTAGTATTAGTAGGCTTTTTAGTAGCAGAACTCGCGACGCCCGATTCGCCAATCACTCGAGTCGATTGCTTTAAACGAATCGAGTTTACGGGTTATTAAAAACAGCCTGATTCATTTCGGCGTCTTGCCTTCATAAAACATCGAAGTATGAAACCTGCAATCTGAAAATGCGTTTCCAGCCATGAAAAAGATCCTACAACACCTGCAAGCCTGAAGTACTGCAGGTAAAACCTTTCCAGACACAAGAGAATCTACACGAACAGAACACGAAACCACAAGAAGTAGAAAGGCGGTAAAGTAGCTTATTTTCCACGTTTTAATTTTGGTCAAATTACACCTGGTTATTTGTTAATGTTCCATATTTATACAAAATATTAAGTAGTGTGTTGCAGTAACTATCTGCTAGCTACTTGTTTTTAACTTTAGCTAAAAAAAAAAAAAAGAAAGAAAAAGTAAAATATGTAGCTCGCCACTGTCCAAGTGGCAATTGTTCTGTTTTCTGAAGTAGCTTTGAAGTACTCGAACTGTATGAATAATAATGCTTTTGCATGCTTTGACATGGTAAACCAGTGCTGTTGTGCCATGTTGTCAACAAAGCATAACTAAACTCATTGCAGGGCCTATAAACTGCTGGCTTAGAGAACAGCATCAGATTTGGCTGTAAAAAATTGAATGCTGACTCTTCTCATTTACAGACCATTGATATTAGGCTATATTATAAGGTGTGTTGCCTGCTAAGCAGTCAATGTATTATAACATCTCTCAAAAGCACATGATAGTCCTGTGCTGTAAAAGATAAACATGTATTTATGATGTGGAAATATTCTCATATATCTTATTTACATAGATATACAAAGAGAGAAGTATATAAAAAAAATACATGAATCAGATAACATGTCCTAGTGTCACCACCATCAGGCCATTGCAAGTGCTGCTCACTGTAACAGAGCCATACGACGCCCAGCTTCCCCTCTCTGGATGTCACAGGTGGAGTTTGTCCAAGTCCAGCTCCACCTCTGTAAACCTAGTGGGTGGAGCTTGACCTTATTAGATTTAGACGCTGCATCCCACTTCGCCTACTTATACTGTATCCTAAAAGTATGTACTCTTTTTGTGAAGAAAAAGTACATGCTTTTGAGCAGAAGAGTAGACAAGCTTTGGGACATACTATGACATCATAAAATTATCACATGACATTGTTGTTGCAGATGAAATATAACACAGATAAGATTAAATACTTTTTATCATGTTAAATGTTGATTATTAGACTTAACCATCAGTCGCGCAAATCCACCATGTTTTTTTTTTAACACTTTAACACTAAACCTCCTCCAAAAGCAATAGTTTGTGGGCAATATTAGCTGTTAGAGAGAGCCAAACTTCAAAAATCTTCTGGAAACATCCCATCCGAGGACTTTTGGCATGTTCTTTTCAACAAATTATACTTTGGGACACATTCTAATCTCACATACTATTTAGGATGGATAGTATTCACATTAGGATTCAGGGAGAGAGAGTTATGGGTGGGGTTAGGGTGTGGCTGGACCTTGAAGCTCCACCCATTACATAAAGAAAGGAGGAGCTGGACATCAAGCTCCACCTATTGGGTCTGCAGTGAGCATCTTCTCCCATGAGTGACACTTCTGTCTGCAGGACTGACTCCGCCCCAATCAGACTGACTCCGCCCTCTCAGCAAATCAGAGCTCTCCATTGAGTTCATGCCTTATATAGATACTTTACTGAGGAGAAAGTCTTTATTTAGCTATAATTATTTCTTTGTATTTTACCATTTGGTAACTAGTTTTGGTAACTAGTTTGTTTTCATTTGTTTAATTGTTTATTTAACAAATGACTTTAATTCATTTCCACCTTGTGGTTGGATGTATTAATGCTCAATTCTGTAGTAGGTCACAGGTTAGCGTCAACTGTACATATTGGATCTTTCAAGATCACAAATCTTTTTTCATAATTAATATAATTATGAAAAATGTAACAGCCTCTAATGTGGACAAAAAAGTATTAAAAGGGTACTTAGACTGTATCTCCTCTCTGTGCTTGTTGATGTTCTCCTCCAGCAGCCCCCTGTAGTGTCTAATGGGAACATATGGACAAGCTCAACAGCTGTGGGGTTCAGCCCTACTGGACCCATGAGATTAATTATTGCATGGTACCACCAATGCATCCCTTCAAGTAGCCATGGAAACCCTTCTTGCCAGCTTCAAAGTGCTGGTTTTGGTAGTAGAATTATATAAATGATGTTTTTATACTATTGGCTTAATTCATTTGTTCAGTGACAAGCTTTTGGTACCACAAATAGTAGCAGATCTGTATTTCAGTTTTTCTGTATGGAATGTTGATAACTGAAGATTAAAATCAGCAGATTTAGTTTTATCTCTCTGTAAAATCCGTTTTAAGATGATAGCTGTGTTTTAGAACATGTTTGTCTGGTTTCACAGACAACGCTTAAGCCTAGTCCCAGACTAAAACGCATGTTTTAGCTGTACTTACTGAAAGCAACTTGCACTGACATATCTCAAAATATGACAGTGCCATTGTTTTGTTTCATGATGCTAATGTTTTTTTTCTTTCTATTTCTAAGACACGTTTATAAAAGCTACTTATAGTTAGCTTTTTTCTAAGGCCTCGTCTGTGAAGGTCATTAACTGGTCCAAGCCTATTTTTGGAACAAGTTTGATATTTAACCAGCTATTGGAGCAACTAACTAGCCAAGGTCCAGTTAAGACCAACTAAAAACCAGCTACCATGTTTCAAAAAACAGCTTTAAAACTTTAAGCTGTATTTTACACCACTAAAAAGTAAACTGCTTTTTACAAACAAGAGGAGCGATTTGTCTGAGCCAGTGTTATTTTAATATTAGACATACTATTATATGTTTGAATGAGCTTTCATTTTCATTTTCATTTGTTAGAGTTTTAGAAATTTTGTTTTGAGTTTTGTCCATTTTTAATAATTTTATTTCTGTTTTAGTTATTTTTGTACTATTAATCAAATTTTTTTTATTAAATAAAATAACTAGTTAACTAATAACTATTTTTTTATATATAATTATTTATTTCATTCATTTCATGTATGGTTTTGGTTAACGATAATAATGAGATGAAGCACTCCTGGAGCTCATCCTACAGACTGGCTGGTTAGGAAGAGCCTGCTAACACATTCTCATTTCTATTTGGGGTGTGAGAAATGCATTGACACCTCTTGACACAATCCCAACCAGGTGAAACGTTTCTATACTGCCATGGCAACACACCCTACTCGGCTCATAGCCAATCAGTAGTTTCTACCGTCACCTGTCTGTCAGACTGCTTATGTTTCAGGCCACATGCGGTTTAACACACGCAGCACCTGCTGAGATTTATGTTCTTACCGTCCCTCAGTGCAGCGTATTTGCACCAATTGACTTTTTCTTGTTGCTTGCTTTATTTCAGTGTAGATGTGTGTAAAATGCACATGGACTGTTGTTGTAATTAAATATTTATGGTTGATTTACAATAGTATTTAATTATTAATAAACAAATTCATATTCAATTAAATTTTAATTCAATATATAATTAATTTACAATTTCTAGGTTGACTTGAATACAAGATTAATCTATTGAGAATCTATTAAGGGGTTGAAAATACGCATTTGGAGTCAATTTATTGCTTATAGTGTGATAGATTGATATGTCGGCCAGGCCGATTAATTAGTAGATATTTGGCCATTTTGAGATTATCAGCATAAGACAAAATCTGTGCCCATTTCTGATTAACAATTCAGGTTAATTTAATGATGATAAGAGGTCGACCGATAGTGGAACAATAACTAAATTGGACCACACTGGCCGATAACCGATTAGTCAATCGATAGTTTTTAAAATGGATACTGAATGAACAAACATAAGACATAAAATAGTGCTGAAGTTTATTATAAAAATTGAAAAACAGTACTGAACCATGAAAATGTACTATACTTATAAAATATAAAAAAGATACATTAATTATACCCTGATCATTCATGTTAGTTCATAGTGCATTAACTATAACTAATGTTAAGAGACACAACTTTCAAATGTAAAAATGTATTAGTAAATGTTGAAATTAACAATTGAACATTACTTTTATATACCTTAGTTAATGTTAGAAATGGACTGGTGTTATTTCATCGAAATCCATGCTTAAAAATGGCCATTTTTAAATATCTACACAAGGGCCATAGCACTGAAATTACACACATATGTATATTGGATGTATACTCTCACCAGTTGTATGCTTTCGTTTTAGAACAATCGATTATCTAATCAAAATAACAAAATATCTATTGCAGCGACGGTAAAAAAAGAACTGAAAATGCGCTTCTGATTTATGTTTCTGTCGGCTGCATGGAACAATCGGAAAACCGATCAATCGGTCGACCTCTAAATGAGACAGAAAAAACGGTCTAAATTTTGTAATGATATGAACACTCAGAATTCAGGGTCGTTACATGAGGATCACTTTAATTGCACAAGTGGTTGTGTCTCAAGTACATCAGAGATTCGCCGGTCCTGAGCTTACAAACACCCACTAACAGGGTTCTGCTCTCCACACTGCAAACTGACCCCCATTTACAATTAGCTACAGAAATATGAAATAATGTACACAGAGATTTACAGTTTTCCATATAAATGTGATTAGCAAAAGCAGAAAAGACAATTGAGTATCTGAGTTGTTTACCAGCAGCTTGTAATGAAATGTCCATCTGAGAGATTGTGTGTTTGTGAGGATTTTCTCCTGTATAAATGTGCATTTCAAACCTTAAAATAGCCAGAGTCTGTCATTAGAAGTAGGTGAAATCAATTGTTTGTTCCTTTCTGATTGCATAAGACTTTTTTCCAGTGGCAGTTTAGCACTGACGCACTAGCTCACACAAATTCAACATCCCTATGCAAAATTACTAGTCTGACCACAATAACACAGTCAAGAACCAAATGAGAGGTTTTCCTCTTCATTCACATTCACATTTTATCAAAGGTCTGTGGAAGTTCAGAAAAATAGTGACAACAGATGAACAATCTTATGGCATACATAAACAGTTCAAAAAAGCATGAAGGAAATTTCAGCTCTAAGCAGTCACGTGGTTTATGACGTCAACATAAAGTAAACGTGTCATAAATGACAGATTTAATGTACGACTATCAAAGTACAGGAGTAATTTGGCTGGGTTTCTGTTATCCTATGTGATGGGACCTGTGGGATAGGAAAGATGTCAGGATTGGTTTTGATGTAATCTAATATGAGCCCTGCTGATCCTGGCTACCTGACAGATGCTCGGGTAATTAGATTCACCTTCCGCTGGCACTGTCAGAAAAATCAGATCATAACACAGCCAGCTGACCAAACAAAACCAGTTCATCTGATTAAACCTGGAAAGATCACACAACATTGCTCTGTTTGAGATACGAGCGCATGAGGTACAGAAAACCTTTGGCATCTGAGTGGCGATAATATGATAAGAATAGAACTTAAAATGAGAGGGGTAGTGAATAAAGCTGAATCATTTACCTGTACTTTAAAAAAAAAGCTAAGGACTGCCATAGGCTTTGTGCTTTATTACCTTTGGAAATGGAGATTTACAGTTTTGTTTTGTTTTTATGACAAAATTCCAGAAGCGAGGATTGTCCGGTGGAGTTGCGTTTCCAGGGAAGTGGTTTTCTAAATCAAGCGTTTTAAAAGCAAAATCTCTCCTCGAAGTCTTTCTCTACAAAAAAGCACTTTACATTAAAATGTACAAAAAAATATAACACTGTTTATAATCAAGTCTTCGTAACAGAACAGGCTGACCTGTACCCATAGAATTGTGCAAACACATTATTTAGCTACTAACTGTAAAACAAGGTGTTTTATACTGGCAAGACATACCCTTTGGTCGTTTAACGCAATACCGTACTGCACACTGCCAGTGAATCCTGATACCTGTGGATTATTTCAAGCTTATATGTGGGGGAATCTCAAGAAACATGCCCAAGTCATATTTTACGCCAAAAAAAAAAAAAAAAATGACCAGGATTTTTGTTTTAATGACCATTATGCACATTTCCCTACAAAATTTTTATTATTCTTTTTCTAATTTCTATTGTTCTCTGGTAATTCTCATATATTCTAATTGTTTTGTTGTGTAACAATATGTTGTGTAATAGGAATAGTACACCCAAAAATGAAAATCATGAAAGTCATCAGTTATGCACCCTCATGTCCAGACTTTCATTCATCTTCGGAGCACAAATGAAGATGTTTTTAATGAAATTTCTGTCCCTCCATTAAAAGTCTATTCATCCAAAACTCTTGATGGTTCAAATTGTTCATAAAGAGATTGTAAAAGAAATCCACATTAATTGAGTAGTTTAATCCAAGTCTTCTGAAAAGACACGATTGCTTTAGATGATGAACAGAATTTAGGCTTTTATTCACATATAAACAATGATCAGTGAACATAGATAGAGCACTCAAATATGGCAAAAGGAAGCTCAACCGTACTTGACAATTTTTTGAATTTTGATAATGTGTGTGTGTGTGGGGGGGGGATTCTGATTAATTGTCATAAAAAAATAAACAATACAAAAATATAAGCTTAATTTTCTGTAGGCAAGTTTCTTTTGGGGTGAAATATGACACGTTCATGTTCTTGACTGGTTTCGTGAGATTCACCCATGCAACCTTGCATAGTTCCCCAAAGACAAAAATCCTGCAAAGCAAAATAAAATCATGCTTCAAAAGCTTCTCTTGAGGTGCAGGCAACTTGTAGGCGAACTTTTCGAAAATTAAAATATACAAGCGTTCAGAGTCTTTGAAGAGTTTGAAATGCAGTTTGCATGTGCCCTTTATGAAAATACGCTAAGGCAGCTTTTGATTTTGAAAGATACCACTTGGGTGTAAAGACTTGGAGCTACTCGACCCATATTTCCCTGCCTACAGTAGATTGTCTGTTCTGCCTCTTAGGTTTGAAAAGATAGCTTGCCAGTGTCACTCTCGTTTTACAGCATTCTCCATAGTGCAAATGTGTAATTATTATTAATCGTTTCCTTTACTGCATGGAGTCTCGTCTTTAATGGCAGCTGTTTCTTCCTCCACTTTCCGCAGCAACTCTGGCACCAGACGTCATCTGTGTTCATGTTCATGGCTTTGTTCACAATTAGAGCCCATCTGATGGGATACAGAGCACCGCCGGACACAGCACATGCTCCATTATCCGTGAGCTTTCCGCCAATCGCCTTTGGCTGCACCCTGATTGCATCTTATTATGAGCTTGGTTTATGTTAACAGCAGAGCAAGAGTGCTGGGAATTATTATCATTACATACAAAAATGACCCAGGGAGTAAAATAGACCTGGGTGGGGGGGTCTGTGATCATTTCGAAACAAAGATCCTCCAGTGTATTGTGAAACAGAAGGGAAACATTCACATTGTGATAGGCTGGAGATGACAATAACATCACCACCGTGTGGTGTTTCTCACCCTGTCTTACACAGTTGGGCCACTCTGTGACTTTGTGCTTTTACTCTCCCTGTTGACATTACTGTGAAAAATGATACCGCAGGGTACAGCGCAACAGCTCGTGTTTGGTAAAACCACCAGTCCCTCGTATTTTTGCTCTGACGCCGATATTAGGGAGTGGAAGCTCTTTAACAATTCATACAGACACGTATAGCTCATGTTATTTGATTCCAGCAATACTAAAGCAGTCAACAGGAAGAGTCTGTTGAAAAACGACGCCATTAAACCGTACTTTCTGTGTCATCACATCATGCTTTTCCGGTGGTTTGCTTGTTGAGGGCTGTTTAGTTTGCCGTTCTGTGAAGGACAGAGTGTGGCGGAAGGGACGGAGTCAAGCTGTTTGTATAAAGCTCTAAGTTCTTTAACTTCTTCCAGTACATCACGAGCCTGCCCCCAAGTGGACGCTGCTTCCTCCAGAAGCCGCTCCGCCTCCATCCGTTGACCCTCTGGGCTGGAGCTCTTTCCAGGTGGCGATCCCTTCCCCTTACCTTGTGCCCGCACCTCTGTCAGCAATTCTTGAGTTCTCTCCAGCTTCTGGGTGATGAGGTCCTGGAGCTGGCTGATGGGCTGCACTGGTGCTGAGGTCGAGCAGTGTGGAAGGGCTCGTGTCTCGCAGTGCGTGAGGATCTCATCCATGGAAGCGCAACGGTTCTTCTCGGATGTAGGCGTTTTTTTGCGGAGCTGCGGCGTCCGGTGGTTTTCCGACCAGTCAAAGGCGCTCTCGCTTTTCCGCGGCAGACTCTGGGACTTTCCGGGGGTCTCGTTACATGTTGAGAGCTTCGAGGTGTCTGTATTGGAGCGCTGGGAATCTAGGGTACGCTGAGAACCGGCTTTATCGAGGGTATCCTCATGAGAGTCCTGACCCTGCGCTGTGGGGACGTCTTCTTCCTGGATGAGGTCAAGTGTCAGCATGCCATCCGAGTTTGTTGTAGAAGCCTGAAAAGGGTCAGATTTTAGACAAACGTTTTTCTGTAGGTCAAATGCAAAAACCTTTTTTAAATATATAGATGAGGATATAGATGAGGTATTATCAAAATTCCACTATGAATTGTAATAGTCTTGTTTGCATCAGTAAAAATGGGTTTAAAATTACAAACTGATTAGTATATGCATTGTTTTGCAGCAAAAGTAATTACAATTTCAGCTATTATTGTAGATATTCTTTGAAAAGTTTAAGATTTATTAAAATAAATTATTAAATAAATAATTATTTTATAATGTGTATTATTATCATAAATGTAAAATTTAAGCGTGCAAATACACACACAAACACACACACATCATCTTTTTTAATTGGGGCTAGTGAAAATGCTGGCAGAGCAAAGTAGAAATCTGAACTACTGGGAGTTCAGAACTGACCTGGGAAGCTGAAAAAAACCCTTACTGTTGGGCCGTAAATTATTCTTTAAACTATCAGTTTTTCATCACTGAAAAAAGTACATACTATCATATGTATCATTCCAGCCTTTTCCCAACAGGCTGTTCATGTTTAATGAATTGACATTCAGAGCAAATGGACTGCTTACCACAGCCATGAGGTGCCCGCGGGTGGGCAGACGGCGAGTGTGGGGTATCTTAGCTCTGTCACGCGTCGGATGGGCCAACAAGCTGTCCTCTTCCACCGTCACCTAAAGGGGTTGGACAAAGAGCACTGAAATTAAGCCCAACTGAACAAATCAGTTACATGGAAACTATCAGCAGCTAGATGTTTCAACCCAGCCTGCAGGAGGAGGGGCATTATATTACCGTAAATTACACTATATTGACCGGCCAATCAATGAGTTTATTATTTGTTTGTGATGTACAAATAATGACACATGACCAATTGGGTAAAGTGGATGAATCAGTGTTTGAATTCTGGGCAAAATGCTCATGCTTGTACAAGCTAAAGGGAATAATCTGAGGATGTGTTATACTGAGCAATAACAACATGCATCAAACCTGTCAGCACACTTCTGTTGTTCACAAGAGAGCTTAAGTTGTAATTGCAAGCATCCAATACTTCATGTTCTGGGATGGCTTGTGTTTGTTGGCCAATGGAGTGTTTGTCTAATCTCTACTGTGTTTGGTAAGGGTTTATGGACTAAGGGAGGTTTGGTACACAGCAAAACAAAATATTTGTTTAGAAGATTACCTTTGTTTCTTAGCATCTAGCATCTTGTTTCTTAATCTAGCTACAGCATGGTGACTGCTTCATGTTCTCTACCTCTACCTTACTTGTGGTGGTAAGCTCAGAATACGTAAAGATCTAGAATATATTTGTGCGTGGTGTTGTTTGTGGCTAGTGAATGCATATTCTCATTGTCTAAGCACTAAACCTGCCTACACATTTCCCACACTTGCAGCATGCAGCAGTGCTTGGCAACGGATAAGCAGTGCATTGATATCCTGAAATTAGCAAAACCAAACCATACAGATCAGAAAAAGAATACGTCTGATATTGATTCTTAAAATGTCAAGATTGATCGCTCTTTTAATCTACGCGTTTTTTTTATTAGATACATAAAAAAAATTGTGCAAAACAACTGTCAGTGACGCATTCTGCTGTGCAACTGCTTCTGTGCAACCTCTTTCAGTTCCTCAAATAATTGACGTATACCTCTTGACATTATAAGTGAAATAATCACAAATGAAATATTATCGAAACACATCAAGATCAAATAGAATCAAACGCTTCAATTGGAATCAAATCAACTTTGAATAGATTCTCAGCCTTGGAAAAAAAATGGAAAAAGCTAATTCATTTATTTTGATGCCATTGCATACTTTCAGCAATATTTGCTTAATGATTTGATCCATATTTGAAGACTACATTCAATTGTTTTTAATTGGTTAATATTTAATATTGTCTTCGTTACTATGTTAAATTATGCTAACTATGCTGATATTGTGACAACCCTATAAAGAACAATGATACACTACCATTCTGTCATTTTTAAACTGGTATATTGAATAGGTATGTATCTCCAAGAATCTGGTGATATGATACATATACTTTATTCATACGATACATCTACAATATTGTAACGCATCTATCGATAGTGGTGAGATGCTATAAAAATGAAAATGAGCCAAAATAAGTCCACCGCGGTAAGAGCTGGTAAAATTCTATCGTCTTTAGAGCTGGGTTTGCTAATGCTTGCGCTAGCAGTGCTCCATTCCGCTCTCCACACCACAGTTTACATTCTGAGATGACACTAACTGAACACAAAGCCACTGACACCAATCTTGGATGTAAGAAAATAAATAAACGTCAATAGTGTTTTTGAGAATAGATACTGTATCGCCAAACATAATGCGAGATTCGTGTGTATCGATATTTTCTTACACTCCTAATACCGAATGGCTATAACAACAAACTAGTAATGAGTAAGGTTCAACCGAAGAACTCTCAACATAACCGGCTGTTCTCGTGTGCTGCCTCAATCTGTTTCCTCTCCTGTTGAGTGGTATGGGAGACCTCGCCTGTTAAACTCCGCAATGAATCACACCACAATCGCATGTGAGAGGGAAAGCACACGCTCTCTCTCTGATTTATTTAAATGAAATCTCTAGTACATTGAGTGTGCTATGTCACGCTTAGCTGCCTGTCTGCATGTTTATGGTCCTAAGCAATGACCTGTTCCCACGACATGTTAAGTGTTGATCTGGAAAAAGCACACAGCATGGATGGTTAGGCCAGATTAAATCCCGTTCATTAGCGGAAGCTGAAGGTGAAGATAGATATGGCTGCTTTAACGCTGAAAGTCGTGACTGCCGTCTATTTTTGGTGGAGTGATTCATTTTCTCCCACTGTGTGTCGAGCGTGATTATAGACCCGCTTTTAAATTGAGCAAATCCCTTCCGCAAACAAACTGTGAAAAGATCACGGAATGAGAGGGGAGGATTAGAAGTTTTTATGAAAGTGGCTTCTCCAAGGACCTGTGAATGACAATCTGTGTTCAGTTTTTAAATTTTTTGAAGAAAATAGAGTGGTGCCAGCTAATCACTGCTAGGGTGTTATATGCAAAGACATAGGAATGTCTAGCTTACCTCATCCAATATGCGATTCTTAGCCCTGGTGATCGCTGCATTTAAAGCATTGATCCATGACTCCTTCTCTTCTGGACTGACAGCTAAAAACACCAGATTTGGAACCTGCAAGTTGAGGATGAAAATTAATTTAAAGCATATTCTCTTTGAGAAGATCATTTATCCAAATATAAACACAAGCCAGTGTCATAGAGTAACTGTACAGTTTGATGAATGACCAGTGTTGCCCGGAAACCTGCTGGCTTTTCATTTTACGCCTACAAACATGGTGAAAATTCCTTCAGTCTTGTGCTAGGTGGACACAAACATGTAGTGAGCCAAGCATAAATGAGCAGGTACAGCCATATGGCTCTTTCTGTGGACAGCTGATGCAGCAACAGTGTGAGGCAGAAACAACCATAATAGGCAACAACACTGAAGTCTTCCAAACACAGTCTGCTGGAGCCGTGACAGACGGCCCGGCCCTCCTGTTGATGCTGCAGCTGTGTAGATAAGACCGCTATGCACCCAATGCTACGTATTTTTACTGTTGTTGACAAATCACTTTGGCAATTAAAGGGGATATATCATGTGAAAGAGAAAAACATCTCTTCAGTCTGATCGCTGAGGTCTTTATTTAATTTACGTGTAAAAAAAAAAAAAAAAAAAATACACTACTGCAGCCTTAGTGAGCATAAGAGACTGCTTTCAAAAACATAAATTATTTGAGTTGCAAAAACACTCAAACTTGCTGTGTGCTGGTGGTTGCTCAGGCATTGTTATGTGATTTTTTTATTTTTTTTTAAGGTGTTTAGAATGTTTTAGTGTTAGGGTGTTTTGGGTGGTTGTAACTATTTGTAACAAAAACACATTTAACATTGTACATTAACATTACATTGAAGGTCGAAATGCCCCACTGCGCGATTGTGCCGTCGTGATTTAATGTGCTGAGTAACGTCATTTTTCCCACTGTTTCCGATGTTAAAATCCGTGCAACACACTTTGCAAAAGGCATGTGCATTGTCGATATGGCTTGGAGATATGAAATTAAATTCTTCGGTCCAGCTGTTGTTAAATTTACACGCATATTTTTTCGCCGGAACACCATATAGTCTTCTCCTCTCATTTCTACCAGTAATGGTTGATTCAGCTTCCCACATCTAGTACCTGCGCAGATATCAACAGTGCAGCTGGGTTGTAGGTTGCCAGGTTGAGGTCACAAATGGGTTGAAATTTGTATGATGTGTCAATTGGGGAGTAGAATGTGTTTCATACAAGATCTGACAACTGGACAACCTTGGAATAATATATTGATGTGATTATTCATATAACAAGGTTTGGGCCAAACAAATTACGGGAGTTTCCAGGGAGAAACAAAACGGCAGGAGGGCGGGAGATGGGTGTGAAATATGGGAGACTCCTGGGAAAAATGGGAGCGTTGAAAGGTATGACAAAAACGCATTGTACTACAAATGTGCACAAAGAATACTGTTTCTGTAAGACTTTTGAATTCTTTGGTAATAATTGAAATTAGGTGCTGAATCTTACTTGTGGAAGTCTGTTTTTAAGGATGAAAAAGGCGAGAGAAAAAAGCACAAAGATGATGATTTTCATGAGGTCATGTAGTAGGGTGTCTCCCCTGTTGAGCTGCATGTGGAACAGCTGTTGTATGTGGGGCAGAAGGACTAATTAACCATGTAGTGGTGTGTTTCTGTGTGTGGAGGGGTGTGTTTTGGGAGGGTGGGTGCTGCTGGATTTTCCTAAGACCCTTCATGTTTGTTTCCTAAGGATTAACCCCTTGTCTCAGTGCTGGATTTTAAAAGATTAGACAGACATAACCCCTTATTTTCCTCCTAGCTGTCAGAAATCCTAAAAATGTCCTGCAGAGTCTAGACAGCCAGAAAAAGGCTTTAAATCAAAAATAACTAGAGGATAAATTGAGAATCACAATTTTTTTTGTTTAAAATAGAGATCAAGATTCTGCTATGATTCTAAACAGTCTGTTTAAAAATATTTAATTAAATTCAATAAAATCGGTGAATACATTTTTGAAATCGGTTTGAGTGAATGATTCAATGACTCACTCATAAAGACTTCACTATTTTCATTACCAGATCAATCAGTGTTTTTTTAACGAATCTCTTGAATGATTCAATGGCAAATAACATTTTTTAACAGTCTCTTTTTTCCACCTACTAGTGTAACAATGTAATTACAACTTATCTCTTATGTGAAACGTCGAGTTACTTTCAAATGCTGATTTACTCTATTTTAATCGCTACTGTAGACATCAGTGTTTATATCTGAACTGTAATCTTTGAATTATTGTACCAGGAATAATGATACTGTGTGGTTGAAAAGGGTTTTTGTGAAGCTGTTTCATACATATACATAACAACTGCTCTCTCTGGGTCAGCACCAAATCAGATCTAAATGTTCGCTGTGATCATACTTGTCAAAGGTTTAATACATGTAGCCGAGGCGATGTCATTTTAGGAATAAGATTGTGTGGGTGTTTGAATGAAGATCTCGGCCTTTTAACGATTAACCGTGCAGCTCTAAACAATAACTAAAGCAGACTTCTATAAGGAAACTTTCTTTACTGATAAAATGCATTTCAGAAGAGATGTAGTTAAAATCTAAAGTGTTTAATTTTTTTTTTCACCAAGCAGATTTGCAAAAATTATTGAAAGGTTCCATTACCATTGTCTGGACAAATCAATAGTCCCGCCCCCATACTCATGCCATTGGTTGAGCCAGGAGATCAGAAATATTTGATTCTGAATTGAGAATGCTTTTTAAATTCCAATTCAATTTCTCAACTTGAATGGACTTCAAATTGAGGTGGCAAACAGGATGGTGAATTGTAGTTTAAATGTAATGTAAGGAAAGTTAATTTGTTAATGCTGGCATGACAAAGCCTTGTTTGAAAGTTTTGAAAAAATGAATGCATGGATGGATACATAGATAGATAGACTTGAAGAACATGCTTTTAACGCAGTTGGTAAGATTTACTATTTGTGTTAGTCTAAAGGATAAAGGATATTCGTGGCGGCCTGTGGTTTGCTAGTGAAAGCAATAAGCTGAGCCGTTCTTACTGCAAGCCAATTACAAAGGATAGGATGACAACAGAGGTCGGTCCAAGTTTGTGCTTGGAGACCAACATGCCAACTAAGGTGGAGTACGATTTATTGGCCTTCTATTTTCTAACGTCAACGAGTCTTAGACTCAATATGAATGGCTGCGTTAACAAAAGTCAGTGTTTGGTTCTGACAACCGCATTTACAAACAGGTGTGACTGTTGAATTGCCTATTCATATTACAAAAGCAGTTTGAATACTGTCTGTATTATTCTTATTTTGTTCAGATATGTGTGAATGTAAGTAAAGAGACATATCTTTGAGTTGTACAACAGGTGATCGCTGTCTCGCAGCATGACTGCAAACTGACTAATAATCTAGCCCAGCAGTGCTCCTGTGCTGACTGGGGCATAAACCCATTAGCTATTATCCTCTACTGTGAAACTCAACTTCCTGTAGAGACTGACCGTGTTGCCTGGCTGCCGTGAGCGCAGAAGCGTGAACTTGCTGTGGTTCTTTTTGCTCCTGCTTTTGGCCTTGCGAAGTTCCTCAGATCTCTCGTAGTCAGTGAGATCCACCACCTCCTGGATTTTCTTCTCATCTTTGACCTGTGGAATAAAGTACAGATTTGGTTTCAATATTGTGTTTTATATGTATATTCCATACATAAATCTAGGGGTGTGCGATATTGACAAAATATTACATCTCGATATTTTCTAGGATTTTTCCGATAACGATAATCAGATGATATTTTGCATCATTGAAAAATGTTTTATTTTGCAATGTAATTGGTGAAAGCGTTATATGTTATATCTTTCCATCTGTCACTTTTTCTGTTGTAAGGAACTTTCTTGCTAAATGATTCGGCCATGTTTGTTGCGTGTGTGTTTTTGATTTTGCTCTGTCTGCTGCAGACGCGCCGTGTTCAGCTGACTTCTGAAGCTTTTCATAATCCTCATATTAAGGCAAAGGCTACAATTATTTAATACGCAGCTTGTCAGAGCTGTACAGCTCTGTGATCAGTAGTAAATACTTCTCCATGTGAACGCCAGAGAGCGCTCTTGGGCAGAAACTCAAAATATGCCCTGCAGCAGAAGATAACACGCGTCATATCGCTGTAGCTGAATAAACAGAAGATTGAAATGCTTTGATTGATTAAACACACGACTGCCTTATTCTGTGTAAGAAGCCACATCATCTCTCAGTAGGATCCTCAACTGTCCTTATGAAGTGAGTTTGGAGTAAAAACGTGTTATTAAATGTTGTCTTTTGTTGGACAAGATGTTAATAAATGCTTCTCATGTCTGGAAAGATGTTTGACGCGCGTTGCTTTTTCAAATGTACATTATAAGCGACTCAAACTCGCAGTGCTTTCAGATGGATTAGCATTTGGAGCCGTACTTCATTGACAAGCTTCTTCGCAGTTTCTTCATTCATTTTAATTTCTGTGAAACACCACACTCTGAACACGCACACACAATAGTACTTAGTACATACTTAACTACATCACGCAATGAATTCGTGAACACTTCATGCAGCATTTTGATTGGTTTCTAAAAATGAGTGAAATACTCGATAATATGATTTGGCATATCGTTAAAACATCAATTACGATATTATCGCACACGATATATATCACACACCCCTACATACATCTCAGTATTTATGTATTTGTTCTATAAGAGATTTAAAATATGATTTTTGTCTCTCTCTCCAGAACAACCATAGCCATTTTAGTAGTTTTTAAAATGTTTCATGTAATAGCTAATTAACCGTTTACACTTTTTAAAAATAATAGTATTATTATATTTTTAAAAAAAATCAATAATTTTGTAATTGTATCATAATAATAATAATTTAAATTATTCAAATTTAAAATTACCAGTTTTACTTTTGGTTTCAGCACTGGATGTCCAGAATTTTTAATTTCAACCAAGACTGTCATTTTGGTGCATCATTACTCAAAATGTACTGATTATTGTCTTTACAGCTTGAGTTACTTGTCCCAATTGCTTATGTCCCCTTTAATTGCCAAAGTGATTTGTCAACAACAATAAAAATATGTAGCATTGGGTGCATACAAATAGCATTTTAAAAGTATACAGTGTTTTGAGCTCAGTGTTTTAGCCTAGTTGCTGCAGCCACGAAAGTTCAGGACATCTGGATGACCAATGAGTTTTAACTGGGACAGACGTCAAAACATAGCTCGAAAACATCATTGGGAATGAAAGAAGAGAACTTTTTAACCTAGATTCACAGTGAACACCATGGTCTGATTTGGTATCACCTGCCAAACGATCTCATTAAGTCACAATCAATTTCCATTAGTGCTCTACTGAAGACAAAAAAAGCTGTCTGTCTACGCAAGGCCACATCTGGTTGTGTGCTGAACTACAGAGCCGCTCTACAGTGCAGTACTTAAGAGTATTGGCATCACACCCAGTGCACTATGGGGTGTCACGGCAGGGAATGGATGTACAAATAGTACATCTACTGTTCCAGCAGTACAAAGGCAGCAATTAACTAGAAATCTGATCCAATCCTTTTTCCAGGAGAGGACAGTCAAAGCACAGTACATTTGCAGTCAATACCAGACATTAAAAACTCCTAAATACAACTAGATTCATGATTATACTGAAATTTGCTGTAGTGACTTCTAATGCCTAGTGAATTAAAAGGGGGTAAGGAAATCATCTTGTATGTGGAAATCACTTTAAAGGAAATTTATTTCACCGGCATTGCCTGTAAAATGACCCCGATATATCTGACAACACATCTGGCACAGTAAACGTCTGTAATCTGAGATCATACTGAAACAAAAACTTCAGTGGTCAAATTCATTGAATGAATGTGAACTAGACTGCTTTTGTAGTTCTGCGCTTTGCTCCTTTAAACTGAGTAGGCGCAGCTCTCTTGAGTCTGATTGAGTGATTGTATATGAATCTCACACCATGTCTTTATGCTCTATTTGGACTTCCACTAATTTAAAAAGGAACTGGAATGGATACGCCAGTTTTCATTTTAGTGACCTTTTTAACCACAAATAAAGAATAGCATCTATATTTAATACTTTGTGCATTAAGCTTTAAACAGATACATCTTTTTCCAGAGGAAACACAGTGTGAATAGCCAAAATAGCATCTTAAACAAAAAAAAGACAGTTAGAGAAAATCGGTTGACCTACCCAACAGAAAAAAAAAAAGTACTACTGTGAGAATAATTTCAGTCTTGCCAGGCTGTCTGAAATGTACTCTGTAATCAAGCTACTTTTTTGTTGTGTAACTAAAGCTGTCTGGAGCTGTAAACAATATTTTTGTTGTGTGTGATTTTAGAGAAATATTCCGGGCTCAAAAAAACTTAAGCTTTGCAAACAGCATCAAATGCCACAGAAAATCATTTTGACACATTGTGTTTACATTATACATGATAGGGCATGTTTCAAAGTATTGCCACAAAACTAAAATAAATGGCTGTTTACAACTGTTTCACAGTGAGAACAAAGTAGGAAGGAAATTGATTATATCAAGGGAAAAAAGGATGATTAACAACTTTGCATCTCAAAAAAACTAAAGAAGTTAGTATAAAACATTTTTCTTAAAATATATACACTAATGTTCAAAAGTTTGGGGTCAGCAGCCACAGTCTTCAGTGTCACATGATCCTCCGGAAATCATTCTAATATGCTGATTTGATGCTTAAGAAACATTTTCTTATTATCACTGTTGAGAACAGTTGTCCTCTGCTTAATATTTTTGTGGAAACTGTAATACATTGATGAATTGAAAGTTAGAATACAATTTTTAACAATGTAAAAGTCTTTACTGTCACTTTTGATCAATTTAATGCTTCCTTTCTGAAAAAAAAACATACTGACCCAAAGCTTTTTTTATTTAGATTGAGAGATGAGTCAAAATTATTTTGTTTACCAACAACGTGGCAGAAAGTTAGAGCTTAACTTGTATCGAACCTTGTCAATACCTTGTCTTTACCTGAAGTTTTGCTGTTATTTGTTATGTGAAACATTTGCTCACCAGCATTGTTTCCAGAGTGTATTCATAGTCATCTTATTCAACAAATAATCTGTATTATAGAGCATTTCCTGTTCAGGTGTCCTTTCGTTTCGATTTGAGGCCAGGTGGACAATTCAGAGACA
Source organism: Zacco platypus (assembly GCA_038088235.1). NCBI lineage: Eukaryota > Metazoa > Chordata > Actinopteri > Cypriniformes > Xenocyprididae > Zacco > Zacco platypus. The sequence continues at coordinate 9,279,681 of CM076077.1, forward strand.
AAAAGTCATCGTGTCATGTTTCACTGTCATTCAAAGAACCATCTGAATTGAATTTAGCTATTTACTTTCTCCATTAACCAGTCTAACCTTTCATAAACCTCCATCAAGGTCACAAAGCATTGGAGCTGAGAGGATGCATCAGAGAAGACAAATGCCCTGAAGAGGAATTTGAAATGAATACTGCCCGGCAATGTGTCCCATCGGCCCACACATGAAAAATTTATTGCAAAGTGTTTAAGTGGAACTATGTGAATGATACAGCCAATGCTGCTTTATGATATGAAAGCTTCAGAACAGATCTTACAGGGTTAAATGCAGCATGTTGGCTCAGTCAGGTGAGAAAAGGGGAAGATGACAAGTTCACATCAGCGATTACAAACAAACTAAAGATAGATTGAAGCTATTTCCTCTGACTTGTTGTTTTCAAGTGCTGACCCAACACAAAATCGCTACAATTGTTTAAACAGTAAAGTTTATATACAAAATAAAGGTTCTTTATTGGCATAGATGGAGATGAAGAACATTTCACATCCATGGAACCTTTCCAATAGACAAAAGGTTCTTTAGAGTGGAAAAGAGTTCTTTAGATTATTAAAATGTTCTTCGCACTAAGAAAAACATGGTTCTTTTAAGAATTGTTCGCTGAAAGGCTCTTTTGGGGAACCAAAAATAGTTCTTCTATGTAAAACCTCTATTTTGGAACCTTTATTTTTAATAGTTACCCCATACAAAAGTAAACAAAACATTAATAATTATATTCATTTCACCACTACACTAAACAAAATTGCAAGGCCTTTGACATGAACAATAAAAGACATGGGAACCATTTTTCCTGAGCAAACGATGAGAGCTAGCATGACGAATTCTAAGGCTACGTTCACACTGTCTTTCCAAATCCAATTAGGCTATTTGGATTGGATTTAAAATGATTGACTTTCAGCATGTTTATTATAACATCGTCTGATGTTTACGTTTTACGTCGCATAAACCATGCAAACTTCGATCAGAGCACTCAGACTGAAACTTCATTTCATGTGATTTTTTTGCCCTTCACACTTGCTAAATCTGATCCGATTTCAATCAGATATGTACAAAAATCGGATTTGGACTGACAGTCTGAACGTAACCTAACTTCCGTTTGCATGCTGCTGTCCTGTTCAGGTCTCCATAGAAGCCCACTGTTAAAAAACAGTGACTGAATTGATTACATTTTTTGAACATTACTAAAAATTAAAATGAGCGCAAGGGTTAAGCCTTGCTGTTGTTGGCTGCCAAAAAAACAGCAATTAACTTATATTACAAACACCGTATACGGTGCCATATGCCTTGCATTTTATGCCAAAGACTGACAAGAGAATACGAGCACGGCTTGCAGCACTTATTCCCCGTAAAAGGTTTATGTGCGGTCCTAGGACAAAACCCTCAAACTTCACCCGATCGGGAGCTGTATGTAGGATATGTTTGCCCATCTGTTTTCAATGTAGTTATCTTCAGGCAGATTCATGTCATAAGCACTCATTAAACTTACGCTAATCTGACTAGAATTACCAGAGACTGGAAATGTAAAGGATAATTCCTCTATGAGTCAGGTGAGACTTACGCATTCAGGAAAAAATTGGATGAACTTTGATGTTTATTTTTTCCTAAACATTTAGGGTATGTTTACACAACAATGATGTGTAAAAGTTTTTTTCTTTGTACAGTTTGTCATTGTCAAAACAATCCCCGTTCATACGGATCCGCGAAAACGACCAAAAACGCTGTATTATGCATGCCAGGCCAGTAGTTGGCGACGTCACTGTAAAGAAAGACTACATATCTGCGCAAATATGCATTATTTTACAGAGAACTCACACCATATGCGCATGCCCATATACTAAACATTAATACGCATGTACATGCCTTCAAAATTTGCAGTTTTGTAGTTTACATGGAGACGATAACAGATAAACTTGCACTTTGAAACCCATTTTCAAAACTTTGTATTTTTAGGCCCCCAAAATACTGTTGCAGTATAAATGAACAGCCACAACACATAAAAAGTTTTCCGTTTTTCGTTAAAAATAGTGTCATGTAAACAGCCCCTTAGTTTAATTCTTCAGATTTTTGGGCCATCAGTTGAGAACCACTCTTGTGGAGTTTATTATTTCAGTCCTTCTCATTTTGAATGTCCTGATGGCATTTTGTAAACTGCTATTCCAGGGTTGCAGGGTAGCCTGCAAAAGGAATTTCTCTCTGCTGCCCTTTCAATTTTTTTGGAACAACTTGCAATTGCAGTGATAATCATCTGACACAGTGTGACCAAGATCCCTTAAAGAAACCACCTAAAGAAACCAGACGGAGAAGAAACGGTTTGATGACTATACAGGGCACGACAACCTCCACTGATCTCACTTTTCAGCAAGTGAGTCAGAGCCGTGCCAGGCCCTGACGTGTGAAATGATTCATCCATCGATTTCACTTGCAGCTCCACTTATATTAATGTAGCTGAACGACTGCACCCCATTTCCCAAGAGAACGATGGCAGCGATTGTAAAAGGAAAACTTCACACATCTTTCCTTGAGTTTTTATACATGTATGACATAAAATGTGTCTGTAGGCATGTTATTTTTTCTATTGCACTGTATGAGCTCATCATTTAATGATGTTTTCTATTTACACCAATTCGCACCAGCAAAGAGGACACTGACAATGTAGGAAACAGTTTCATATTTAAAATACTGTAATTTTTTAAAGCAGTTTAAACACTAAATACCGTACAGTGGCTCCTTAATGTGTCGTGACAGATTCTTCAAACGGCTCGTGAACTGATCATCTCTTCATACTAGTTCATTTATAGCATCAAATTTACATGAATATACAACAGAAGGAATGTTGTTTCAACCGCGGAAAGACGTGAGTACACACAATATTTCAAGTTCACCAACGTTAATCTAATATAGGCTATACTCCCTGACTGCTTTGTCGGATAAGATGGCGAATTTGGCGTTATGATTGGTTAGATCGCCTGTCAATCAAACTCTTTGAGAAGGCTCAATTCAGCCCATCTGACATCTGGAGATCAATGCAAATATGACAAGTAAACTGAAGTTAGATGAATGGGATGCATGAACTAATTAAAGTACTTGACTAAGTAAAGTTCTTGAATCAAATTGTAAATGCAATATAACATGATTTCAGTTTAGGGTAGATACTGATTGTGAATCATCTAACTGGAAGGACTGATTTCAACGCGGTTTTAGTGGCGTCATTAAAGGAAAAAAAACAGATGAACAAAGGGGAAACGGACTTCGTAAAAGAGGAAGTGTCAAGTCGAAAACATGTTGTGACCATTACACCCACATCTACCATCTGTACATATGGCTCCAAAAAGCAGAAGAGCAATATAAGACAAAGATCACAACTTCCTTATTTGGGCTTGAGTGGGCAAATAGAAGACACAGGCAGCTCTTATCTTCTACTGTTGTATTGAAGCTCTGGTAGATGCCATTTAGAGTAAGCGGAAGAAACATTATTACAGAGATGAGAAATTATGCTTTATTGAAACTGAAAACCCAGAGTTTATGTTGATTGGCTGTCTTAAGCAATCGTGAGAGAGAAATGTACCAGGATGAGTGTGTGAACACGAAAACAGTTCAGGGTGAGTGGGACAAAGCTCTTCTAATATCTGTGCGCTCTCCCTACATCTGCCACATCAGCGCCCAGGAATCTGACCCCAAACAACACTTGCATGACATCTGTTCTGGGAGAGTTTTGCAGGACACATTCTCAGATTACTGCCACCATTCAGTCTACTGTCATATGACTGAAATATGTCAATTTGATTTAAGCAGAATCACTCAATGTTTGCAGACGTGTGCTTATACAATTCAGAGCAATTTGGCTAACAGTTTATACCTGGTAAATGATAAAATGTGCTTAATTACATTAAAAGAGAGACCAATGCAATATGTAGAGAATTTAGAGACTTATTTGACCATTAAAGTCAGCATGAAATGAATAATTAATTCTATCTATTTTATAAATGCATGCTGTTGATCTTGCCGTTATCGATTCATCTGTCCATGTTTATTTTTTTTCTTGATCCAAATGTAATAACTCTTTCAGTTAAACGACAGACTTCTATTTCTTTGGTGACATATTCTGGGCTTCTCCATTCATTAAGCCTGCATAAACTTCGCCTCTTTCTTACTATCGACTGCACACTAACAGTCAACTGATATGCCTCCCTCCAATCAATAACCAATTGAAAGAACCAAGTCCCACCGTACATTTTTTCGATAGTCCACTCCATTCACTCAGATGTACTTCACAATATGGAAGAAAAGATCTCCCTCTACTTCAGTTTCATTGTAAGTTTGCAACTTTAAGTAACCTCCAAGCAGCCACACGTCAATGCAGTAAACACAATCAGAGCTCCTGATCAACACCCTGGCAACCACCTACAGCTCCCTAGTAGCATGTAGTAGCAATTAATCCTTTCTTGATACTTGGTACCTTTGAAGTCTTTATTCCGATTCACTGAAAAAAACTCAAAAGTTCTGTCATGAAACTCTAGATGGCACAGGCTGATAGATCTTTAACTCAATCTGCATGCAACATGCAACAACATCATTCTCTATAGGGCACAGCTGATTGGTTCCTGCTGTATCAGTAGCCAATTAGCTTGCTGCTCAACCTTCAAATACTCGGTCAGCATTTGCTATAGCAGTGCAGTGCGCTTTCGTAAACCCTCCACCTTCCCCAGCTCCACCTATATATATATCTGTTGCGGGTAATTTATGTATACTATTTTGTGTAGCAGCAGCATGTTTTACTTGCTCACAGCAGCGTGTCGTGTATGTATTGGCAATAGCAAGTACATTGTCATAACCATAACTATACCAGAACTATAGTTATTGAAACTATTCAGTACAATTTCTTCAAATATTCTTCTTTTAAGTTCTGCAGAAGAAAAAGTCACATGCTTTTGGAATGGAATGAAGGTGAGTAAATGAAGATAGCATTTTCATTTTTGGGTGAACTGTGCATTTAATACCTAGGAGTCAGCATTAAAAATCTAAAAAAAATATTTTGTATTGTATAAGCCCTGGTGGTATATACGTTTTAGAAATACATTTAACTCCTCAAGCTGGGATATTCAGATTTCCATATAAATATGGGAATCATTTTTGCCATTGATCTATTAGGATGATACATGATACCAAAACAACACATCAGATCATTAAAATCTGTTGTCTGTCTAGACAGCTGGAGAGAAACATCTAGACGACAGCATGATGAAACCTCAGTCTGTTAAGCACTAAAAGGGTCAATCCTCCCTCTGAGCCGTGAGCCAGAGCCCATATGCTGCCTCGGCATTGTTTGATCTGATGCTGAGCACAGCAAACAGTCTTCTGCGTGACCATGACTCAACCTCAATCCTGCTTCCCTTCCCTTCGTCCTCCCACACTGCAGTAAATCAGCCTCGCTCCCGAATAAAGGCCCTTTATTTTCCTATTCCTTCATGCTTACTGAACTTGTTAAACCTCTCAGAGGAAACTGTTCATCCAGAAGTGAAGGGGACCACTGTATGGAAGCCACGATGTCAGGCACATGCTGACAGTATGTGTTGCATTGGACTTGGAAATGACAGTCTGCTAATTAAATGTTTACATGTTTATATCGTCATGTTCTGACTTTCATCATATCCGGTGGCTCTAATTTCAGAATGATGTCTGCAATTGGATAAAGGTGTTAAGCACTGTAAGATATAGCCTGACCGGAACAGATCAGGAGATCAAAAGGATAGTTCAACCAAAAGTCACACTTCTATCATTTACTCATCCTCGTGTCTTTCCAAATCTGTATGACTTTTTCCTTACATGGAACACAAAAGGCTTTTTTATGGTGTAGAAAGTTCAAACTGTGTGAAGAGGAACAATGAGTTGTATGGACTAATTTTAATATCTTTTATTGTGCTTTTTTGACCTTTTTGTTGCTTGACAGCTCATGGTTCCCATCAACTTTCATTCTGCTAAATTTCTCATTTCCAATGAAGAAAGAAAGTCATACGGGTTTCGAAAGACAGTACGTGAGCAAATGATGACAGAGTTTTTACTTTTTTGCTGAACTTAATCTTTATTTCTTTGCAGTTCCTGTGAGGAACAACCAGAGGAACTCATGTGATTTCATTACTAGAAATAGAGGCAAATAACTTCCTGTATGTCACAATAGATTATTCATCACCAGAACATTCATTATTGTAATCAGGGCAATCAGTATGATTTTTTTTTTTTTTACCTCTGCATATATTATGCTAAAGATAGTAGGTAAACCTCATGTGGTTTGACTTTGATCACACTAGATATTTGAAAAAATAAAAAAAATAGCCTGACTATCTAGTTTTAAAAATGAATTATCACAGACCCATTATACACATGAACCCAAAGTTATATAATCTGCCTACTTTCATCAGTAATCAGAAAACACTAACATTGATTATTATTATTATTATTTCCATGGACTGCATATGCTGAAAACTGACGGTTTAGTTTGAGTGATGGGTTTCTACAAGTCTCCTGAATTTGAATACATTGTGCTCAGTACAAACCATGTTTATCTGCATTGGAAGTATACCCTTATTTTGTAGTCTGGATCATATTTTCTTTTACGTTGTGTAGTTTTGTTCATGGTTTTCGAGGATGAGGGCATGTCATGTAACTCGTCCATGCCTCCAAGCAACTGGAACACATTTTACACACTTTCTCACACACACTATACTGAAAAGCAGTACTTAATATCATATCATTGTAAGCATGTTACACAAGTAGCATCTCATCAGTCAAATTATGATGATATGGAGAAAAGCATGAACAGGAAAAAAAGTTTTGTCCAAAACTTACCTCTTTTTCAGAAATGTACAGTTGGTCTCCTTTCAGTATAGCAAATCTGTTTTTCCAAATTTCCCTGAAAATTCCTTTGCCACAGAACTTGCGAATCCAGCCGGTTTTGTCAGGCTGCACGGGCTGTTGATTGGCTTCCTGAGGGCCCTGCGTTTACAGACAGAAAACCGAGGCATGCTAGTGAGACTTCAGGATCTAATTGGATGTTTCAAAGCATTTTGCCTTCATAAGTCTATGATGCACTATATGCTGAATAGGAAACAAGTTCACAAGTTTTTGAGACAGTCTCTAGCAAGGGGGAGACTTTCTTAAAGACACTGTCTTTGTCATGTAGATTTTATCACATTTATGGCACTTACTCACTTTTCACACACACACACACACACCAGCATTTCCTCAATATTTTGCCATCTGAACCGAGTATGATGCGATTAAACGGTTGTGTATGTGCAAAATAATGGAGAAAAAAAAGCTTTTTTCAATAGTGTTGAACTCAAAGAGTGCAAAAACAAACATCCAAAATCTGGTTAAGCCCTTATTCTGAAAAATGTTTAAAGATATGCATGGAATCAGCATATCCTAAATGAAAAATGCCCATTCTTTGCCTGCTACTCTAGTCTGGAAATATTGGATGTGCCATTTATTATGCTTTTTTAGTCATTATGGACAGCCATTTAATCAACTCATTAATAGTGCATGTTAAGTGTTCAGTTTGTAGCTCTAAAACCCAGACGAGAATTTGCATTTTCAAGCCATGGGAATTTTCTTCAAGGCTTTTAGAATGGATGATTTTATATTTGTTTGGAAGTGCGTATATGTAAACTTTACTCCTTTCACTATTCTAAGCCTACTTCTAAAAAGGGCGTGTAGAAGAATATAATGTCGACTTTTACATTTACAGCTAGACTAAAACAATTATAATGCACGAGCTAGGTTGGAACATGTTTTTAAACATTGTGTTTTAGTAAACTGAAGTGTTCGTGCTGCAGTGTTTCACACTAGTGCACAAAGGCTCTCACTGACAATAGAGTGGACTCGATGTCTTACCCGCTTTGTTGAACTGTTCTTCTTCATGGCTCAATAAAACGGAGCTTTCCGACTCTCCCTCCGCTAAATCCAGATCCTTCCGTGCACAATGTGTTCTCTAAATCCTTGTGTGGACTCGAAACGTTACACTCAAAGAAAACCACGGTGTTGAATTAGTCGCTCCCCGTTTGTTTCTTACGCCTCTTCTTGTCTATTTACTCCCATTCGGTGTCCTCCAGATTAATATCCAAGGGCTTTTTCTCTGTGGTCACGCGGACAGATCTGAGAAATGTGCTTTCTAGAGCAGCATATGAGTCTGTGATGGTGGAATCAACATCATGATCGTTTGGTATGGGTTGGTCTTTCGTGGAGTTGTGTGAGCTGGAGAACTTGAGGCTGTGTGGTCCCTCTCTTTGTCCTCGACAGCTCCACCTATGGACACCACAGTGATGTCACTGGGAAGACAGAGGGGGACTTACTGTACTCAAAGGAATGTGGAATATTTTGCTATAATTTTACATTGTGTAACACAGTATTATTAGCTATATATGATATACACTATATGCTTATATGATAGTATTATTATAAGAATATTAATGTGTAGTTAAGAAATAATTATAAGCCTAGTTCATCAGTAGTGTCAAAACTAACCTTTTTAACAGGAACAATAATTGCTTCCTGGATTTGTTGAACTAATTGACCTGAAAAAAAAAAAGATGGATGACATGATTTAATATGGATATCATTTTATAAAAAGTGGGGAAAAATTGGTTGGTACGCAGAGTGTTTTCAGAGTTTATTTTTTTTATTTAACAGTATTAGCCTACTGTGGTAATATCTAAATGAACTGGTTTTACGGATTCATAAGGCATAAATAATATTTAATATGGCAGAAGCGACTTGGTTTCAATTGACGGAAGCCTCATGACTGCACAATTTCAGTGTAATATTCTTTTTATTATATTCTTATAAATATATACAATCAATACAAGTATTTCTATTTTATTTTGATATAAAAATGTATGGTAAATGATGAATTCTTTCACCTAAAAGGAACATTTTCGCAGTTCCAACAGCAGGCAGCCCGTAAGGTGTTGGGATGAAGTGATGTAACTCAGCAGCAATACAAACATGTCCACCTGTCGTCTTAAAACCATCATAGTCCTTCTTAAGACTTTAAAAATAGTAATGCATACTGCTTCGATAAGCTTGGGTCTGAAAATGCCCCCTACCTAGTATGTTCTTATAGTATTTTCTTCAATTACTTTAACAGGAATTCACTGCTAAATGTTTTTGTCGTTAAGCCAGCTAGGACAGATAATTAGGTTACCTGAAAAGGTTAAAATAATAACTGGATTAACCTTCTATATATAAACGCAAACACAAACACAGCCTTATATATATGACATATTATCATCCAAAATATAAGTCAAGCTGAGAACATGGTTAGCATATCACGGATTATATTTCAGGGCATTTAAGAGGTCAATATGGGTCAGTCGGAGTGGCTGTCAGGCGTATGGCACAGGGTTGACCCGCTGTTTATCTGTTAAACAGAGCCTGACACATGTATATTAATCCCCTAATAAACATTCCACATATTAAGTGAGAAATTAGAGCATTTAAAAGCTGTAACAAAACACGAAGATGAGGAAGCTCTCGTAAAGTGTATAACAAGTCAGGATGTTCATCTAGTTAATTATTGGCTGGTGAGACTTGTAAGTGTGAAGATAATTCACTCTTAGTATATGTGCTGAATTCTTAATGCTGTCATTTGCTTTCTCGTAAATGAATGTCCTTTTTGTGTGTGTGCATTGCTGTAGTTCATTCCTTAAGATCAGTATTCACCACACAATCCTTCTGCTTGGCCAAAACAAGAGGCTTTCCGCAAATCCATCTAGGAATGGGCTGAAAACAACAAAATGTTGCAATCCAGTCTTTCTTTCTTTCTAATGCTTTTAATAACACAAAAAATATGCAAGTATAAACTATCTTTCTGCATTTAGCCATTTTCTGCGAAATAGTTTTCTAATCCTTGCATGTACAGTATAAATACCGTTTTTTAGTTAATACTGGTCTTTATAAACCCAGGTAATCTTACAGTGGCATCATTGTAATGACACGCGCTAATCCAGCACTGAAGTAGAATTAAGCAGCGCCACTGTCCCAGTTTAAATCGAGCTCTTGTGCAACCGCAGCGGAAATCAGCTTAGAGAGTGGCCTCTCGTAAGGCTTTCAACTGCTGCCGAAAAAAGAGGAAACCTAAACAGCAAGGCTTGAGGTGGCTTTTTCTCATCAGGTTGAATTGCCCATGTGAAGAACTAGACATTTTGTATTGCTAATCATCTCTGTCCCAAAATGTCTCCTTATTTTATTGTACTTGATCAGTTTCGGTTGTTCTGACAGACACTTATTAAGTGCTCTGGCCCTGTTGTGATTGAACAGCTTCATAGCTTTATGTATTATGTAATTTTTTTTTTTTGTATAGAGCTATGTGTTTCAGAATAGCATTCTCATTTGCCATTGAGTGCTAAAAGCTATATTGATTTCAAGGTTAAGTTTGTGTTATTAGCTGGTTTTTATATTGATTTGTAGGACAGCAGTGGACTGATCATCGGATGTGGTGGCGGGAAGAGACCCAACATGGTCCAATCTTGCTCTGCTGGATATTCTTGGGTGGAGACAGACTCCAGATGAACAGACGCAGTATTTAATGGGAGCGCAGCTGGTCCACCAATGTATAGGCCACAATGCAGACACAATTTGTAAGTGTTGGGGTGTCTTTTAAACGGCCAATATTTAAAGGTTAAATGTAGATGCCTATAACCCTTGATCTTCATTGGTGTAGAAAGCAAAAAAAGCCATAGAGAGTAGAAGAAGAAATGTCTCCAGATTGGAGAAGAAACGGATGAGTAGTTTTAGTGGAATCACATGGCAGATCCTGACAAGGAATTGATCTAAGCGACCAACTGTATAATGACCAGATGTTGCTATGCTGCTTGGAGAAGAGATAATGTTTCAATTTGACCTGAGCCACAATTAAATAGCACAAAAAAGACACTGGAATGACATGAGACTATGTTGACTATGTTGGCGGCTGTCAAATTTGGTCTCAACAGTAATATTCAAAAGATATGTTCTTTTGAAGAACAGGAAACAATTCCACTTAAGTGTATAAACTGTGTAGCTGTTGATTTGCCATTCTTTTCTGCCTTTTTCACATATGCACATTGTTGTTACTTTTGACTGTTTGTCCTTTTTCTTGTTTTTTACATTTTAATAAATTTGTGTGCAAATGGGATTTTAAAATGACTTCTAAGTTCTAACCCATTTTGGGTTAATTTTATCTCAGCACTGTAATTTTAAACCATAAAAAACAGCCCAGCTGTGCTAAACCTTTAACCCAACCCTTCTGGGTCAACAAACATTTTGCGCTGGTTTACCAAAATGACCCAAATTGGGTTAATCTCGCATTTTTTTAGTTTTGAGGCTGAGTAAATTATAACAAAATGTTTGGGTGAACTATCCCTGTCATTTTTTAATCAAGTGCTTGTTTTATAATTCTTAATATAAGGAGACAATGGATTCCTTTCCTGTGTTTATGTTCTTCTCATACGTTATCTTCATCCAAATGAAGCTAAATGTTTGGTAACTCTAACCATGTCTCATTGGCCATTTGCACAGGACAGAAACATATACTTAAGTTTAAAGCCAAGAGTTTTGGGGATGGTTTTAGAAGGTTTATTGCGGCCCAGAATGAATGTGGAATGTGAAATAAAGCCTTAAAATTTGAAGTGGCATTTCAACTGTGCTGACACAAACAGACAATCAAGACACACCATCCCACATCCTCATACCACGGGGGCTGATTCGACAGAAAAGTAGCCGCAATAATAAAAGCTGATCCACCCTAATTATCTTGTTGTTTCAGTTTGGACAGGACAACATCCATTCTTTGCTTTGAAAAGTAAACGTACACCACTCCAGAACAGTTATGGGCTGAAGATTCATTTTTAGATTTAAAGGTCTGTTCAATTGCTTAACTATGGGCAATATTAATTATGATGCTATATTAATTCTTTATTTGTTTTTAAATAGACTAATACATATTCATGAGACTAACTTTGTGTTATTTATGTATACTTTAATTATTTTCCTTGAATTTGCATACATTTTTGAGAAGATGTGATGCCATAGCAAACATAAAGCTAAATACCCATCAGTTCAATGATAGACTGTTGGCTCTCTGTCAGTTGTATTGTTACCTTACACTAGTCAATGAAACATTCAGTGAAACCTCATCTCCTTCACACTGACGAATCTACTCGTCAACCTTTGAGTGACCAAGTAGTAAAATGTTAGTGTAGAGTGAGTTGTGGAACTGTATCCATTCTCAGACTTGTTGTCCCACTGACATTTTCAGGAAATATCAGACACAGAGGATCTGATTTCACCACTTCAAAATGCCCCGCAACACAGAAGCACGTTACTATCGAAAACATGACAAGGTCAGGGTTAAGTCTGTTTCATATTCTCTTTTCCGACAGGCACTTGAATTGATTGACTGAACTGATTCAAAATTGCACCGAGAAGGAACAATATGACTGATGTTGCATACAAAAGAGCAGCTGCTTCTACATTTAGTTCCAGAATGTACCACAACAGAATGTTGTTACACTCCATTCATTACATCAGAGGGTCATGCAATGCTAATCTCATGGAGAATGGACTCTTGAGCAAATGTCCCAGCTTCATTGGGATTATAAAGGAAAGCAGGTGGATTTGGGAGGGCATAACAGAGACCACTGTGCTATAAAAGCTGATGCTCTCTTTCAGAGGTACAGAGCACGCTTTCTTTGACTTCACATATCAAACCAGTTATGCAACCATATTTATTGTTCTGTGTGCCCTGTGACAGCATTGGTACTCTTTTTACCATGTTTATAAAATGTGTAAAAAATAATAATAATAATAATTCTGGTAGCAATATTTTACAGTTTTGTTCTGCATGTACATACTATGTACTTATTATAGTAATTATAATAACTGGGTAATAACTAGGTAATAACCCTGAATTTACCCCTAAACCTAATCTTATCCCATGTATTTACCTTGTATTGCCCACTATGTTCTTATAAGTGCACATACTTTAAAATAAAGTGCAGCCAAAATAAAATTTTTAAACAGTTAAAAGAAATATTTACAAAAGAACGTGAATCTACTTGTAATCTTGTAATCTGCAATCAAACCTTTTGCTGATTTTCTTTTGGGTCTGCAAGCTGTAAATAACAAATGCGGTAACACTTTACAACAGTGCGGCCCATCACGAAGGCAAATGCGGCCCACGATATGTCGACAAGACGACACATTTAAAAAATAACTTCCAGTTTTACAATTTATTTTTGTTCTTAGATTCAAATAAAATGGATTAAATGAATATAAGTTTGAATGTTTTGTCATATAAAATCATTTTGGTGAAATTATTTTCAAACATGCGCAGACCTACTATATAACATTACTGAGTAAACGTCAGCCTACTCAGTTAACGAACACTTACAAGCGCTCGCTTTGGCAAAATTCCAATAGTAGCCATTATTTTTGTAAAAATTGACAAATTTGTTTATAGAGGACAAAAACGGAATGAGGAACACACCAATGAAGGAACACATTGCAAACAAGAAGAGTCGTAGCATTAGCAGCGAAGGTAAGAAGAATGGAAGAATCCGTTTGCTGTCAATGAGCGAGATGGGCAGCCTATGTTTGCTCTGTAGTACTTGGCATATGCAAAACCTACAATGTCAAAAGTCATGTGAATTCGATATGTTTGTATGATGTACTTGTATTTTAAATTTAAGAAAAAATTACCGCATCGGTGCACCCGCAGTAGCTCACGAGGGCTTGATATTATCAGATTGTAACAATACGCTCAGTGTTGTGTAACGTGAGTTTATTGAACAGGAGAGTTTCACTTTGATATGAAGAAGTCACACTGCCAGCCATTTCAACACACTGTTAAACAAAAACAAATTTTTCACAGTATTTATTGATTATGGGGGGCACTACATTAGAATAATGATTCGTCATTAATAGGTAACTATGCAGGAAGTAATGCAGAACAAATGAGTAGTTCTACACTAACACTTAAGCTACTAATAACTAATATGAAATATAGTCCAGATCACTAGGTAACACTTGACTAATTAGTGATGCATTTTCAGAGAAAAAAAAGATAATAGCTCCTGTCACAGACACATTAATGTTGTGATTAGTAATTAATTGATAATTCTTTATAATTTGTGATTGTTAGTTCAAAATGAGGCTAATCCCATTTAGTAATTATTGATTACTAAATAAGGAACTATCTCAGTAGTGGTTAATAGTAATAGCTGAAATGAACTACTCATTTAATAATAATAATAATAATAGTTAATAATAATAATTCCTAACATTTATATAGCGCTTTTCTGGATACTCAAAGCGCTTTACATATGGAAGGGGGAATATCCTCAACCGCCACCAATGTGGAGCATCCACCTGGATGATGCGATGGCGGCCATATTGCGCCAGAATGCCCAGAATGCACACACCAGCTTATTGGTGGAGAGGATACAGAGTGATGAAGCCAATCAGTGTATGGGGATGAGTAGGAGGCCATGATGGACAGAGGCCAATGGGCAAATTTGGCTGGGATTTTTAACGACCACAGAGAGTCAGGACCTCGGTTTAACGTCTCATCTGAAGGACGTTATTTGTCCTGCATTAATTCCTGCAAAGTTACCTATTAATGACAGACCATTATTCTAAAGCAGCCTCTGTCCTGCAGAGTTTAGCTCCAACCCTGGTAAAAAAAAAAAACGCACTAGCCTTTAGCTTTCTATTAATCCTGAAGATATTAGTTTGTTCATGTGAGAGTAGGAACAACTGTTTTATAATTTGTTGTAGTGGGGACTAAAAAATAGTAACACACCGGGGGTTAAGCATGTGGGCTGCATCCAAAAATTGCTGACTTCTTGGCTCTCTGCTCTATCAGGCAGTGACTTTGCAGGCAGCATTTGCGCACAAAGGTAGCTCACGAAACTGATTTTGGAGCTACAACAAAACAGAGCGCTTTGGTGAAAACTAAGCGAATATTTAATTACTACAATAGTAATTTCTTGCTAGAAATGACATCAAAACTCTGCAAGACAGTGGCCCTCCCGAACCATTGCCCATCCCTAAAGTGTTACCACAATTACTATTATTTTATTTCGTATTTTTTAGTAACTAATACTTTTTGCACAATTTGTTTGTCTCAGGGAAAGACACGGTACTGTAATACCCAATTCCAATTAACACGAAAACCTGCGAAAAGCACTTCTGAGTACAAAGTGTCATTAGCAATCTAACGTGTCACATTACGACAGAGAGTCTAGATATATCAGAACGTTCAAACACAAGCCAAATCGGTTGTAAATTCAATTTTCTAATGATAAATTTTCTACATATTCAGTTTCGGTGCAAGAGAAGCTTCTACTATTTTAGAGAGAATGTTTTGGACAAAAGATGGATTGCTTCTGCTCTGACAATAGCGTAGCTTTACCTGAAGGAGATACAACCGGGTTTTGTAATGTAAGCTGTGAAATTCAACTCTGGAGACCTATCAATTATGAAGTAGACCAACGTCAGGGACCTTTAGTGACACTCTCTCCTGACTGCTATCTTTCTTTAAAACATTTCTGCACCATCCAGAACAATAGAAGGTTAGCAGCAGTTTCATTTTCCAAGTCTCATTGTGGTTTCAGCGAATAGCAGAAATGCACACAGACGCAAGTGTCTAAATTCTCTCTCTTACCAACCAGATTTCTACATGCTTTGCATCACTGAACAGTGTGTACCATCGAGGAACCATTTAACCTTTGACAGATCATGTGGTATTCTAGAAACAATATCACATTTAGTGCACACTTCAAAATTAGAAAGGACTATTTTTCTTGTAAAAAGTTTATTGCTGATTTTTATTTGTTTTTGTAAAAGGTCTACCAACATTTCATGATGTCAGCATAAGCTTTATTTTTATGCTTCTCTACATTTTCTATTATATTTACTTCAGGCTTTAATAAGTCAATATCTAAATCCACAGTGCATCCTGTCCAACAGAGTATCATTTTAGGACTGTATTTTAGTATTGCAGGTTGATCTGAGGTTTATGTGTGATCTGAGTGCCCTCATTCATTATTTAAGCATCTTTTATTGGGCTTCACATAATTTATAAGCTTTTAAAAGGGAGCGGTGTCCTCTCACTCATCCTTTAGAGATCCCATCTTGTCATTAGATCAATCCATCATATACCAGAAATAAAATATAGGGGTTTTAACCTTTACAGATCCTGGGACCCCCTACACGGACTCTGAACAAACCCAATATCGAAACCCAAGACAATCTATGATCATTTTCAGATCATTCATTTATTTACATAGCTCAAATTATTAAAACTGTCATGAAAATTTAAGAATATGTTTATAGATTATCTTCACTGACCCCTTCATGAACCAACATGGAACGGATTTAGCTAGTCATCTGTTTTACAATTGACCCCTCGCCGGCGGTTTGATTGACATCTGACCAATCATAACCCCGAATCCGCCATTTTGTCTGACAAAGCAGTCAGGGGAGTTTGTAGATTAACTTGAAAAATTGTGTGTACTCACATCTTTCCGCACTTGAAACAACATTCCTTCTGATGTCCATTCATGTTTCTTTGATGCTATAAATGAACTAGTGTGAAGAGATGGTTGGTTCACGAGCCGCTTGAACTGAGGAGCTACAGCGATCTGTGACGACACATTAAAGAGCCACTAAACGGTATTTATTGTTTAAACTTCTTTAAAAAATTACAATATTTGAAATTTTAAACTTTGTTTCATATCAAAAGTAACCTGCTCTGTCTTGTCTGTCGACGCGTTGTCAGTGTCCATTGCTCTGCGATATATTTTTCTCTGCATAAGAACATGATGTGTGGCTTGTCGGACATAGCAACAGTAACCAAAGGGGGCGGGTCTTTGTGAACGGTCAATTGGCTAAAGATAATAATAGCACGTTACACGGAAGGAGGCGGGAACCGGCGAACATTCAACATAACTTTAATCAAATAAATAAACAAACACGGCAACTGCCGCCCACACAAACAAAATAAAACACAACATAAAGTACAGGCCTGGTCCTCTCTCGTCCTTCACTGTTGTTGCTCCTCTTTTATGCTTCCGGAGCTCCTCCGTGAGAGATACGAGACCGGTGTGCCGCGCAGGTGACGCTCATTATCTCTCGCGTCACCGGCCTCGCGCCGTTCCCTCACGGCTCTCGCCCGCTCCACTCGTCACATAGTAATAAAAATCATTTTCATTTACTTAACATATCCAAACACAAAACAGAACTTGACCCTGCCAGTTATACAATAATATTTGGCACTGCTATGTCCAGTCAGTTCAAACCAGGTCACTGGGTTTGAGATATTGACCTGCTCCACTGCAGCACAGTGCTGTTGTGTTCCATGTGATCTTTCTCCATCACAGACGGACATTTTTTTTTGTTTTTCCATTTAGAGCACAGTGTGGTCACTTGAAAATGTCTGCCGGCTACATTAAGTTAGATAACACGGTCGAAGCTCTTGAGATCAATACAGCCTTCTCTCGCACTCATTATAAGGCCTGTGATCATGCAACAATGTCACAGTGACTTTCAGTTAACATCTGATGTTGTAATGAAACATGAAATGTTACATTTCAGATTGATTTTTTTATGAATCTGGGAAAACATGGATGAGAAGGCATTATTTTGATTCAGTTGTAATTAAAATGTATTATTTTTAGTTAATGTATAGTTGTCACTAGTAGTCGAGAATATAACATTTTTATGTACAGTACTCATTCCTATTTAAATAATATGCAAGAAACATCAAACATTTTCATAACTGAATCAGAATGTTAGGGGTTGCTAGCCATGTTCTAGTCAATCACTATAATATTTGGGTCCATATGGCTCAGATGCCTTCTTCAGTGCAAGTCAAATGCAAGTCTTCAGTGCAAATTTTTTTTACCTGTTTTACTGACCACAAGGTAAAATTCATAAGTCTGATAGCCAATGGCATTCCTCAACTGGACAGTGATTTGAGGTATCATTCATTTTCATTGTACAAACACTGGGAAAACTTGCACTGATTTTAGTAGTTAAATTAGTAAAGTTACTAGTTACAATAGTATTGTCAGGATTGTTCTCCAGTAATTATGACAATAAAGGAATGTAGATTTACAGTCAGGAGGTTTACTTCCTGTTCCATTTGAAAGATGTCTGTGGGGTTGATTAGGTCTAAATGGATATGATTAAAAATGCATCAGTATTGATCAAAATGCCCGGAAAAATAAAGCACTGTCACCAAGCATAAATAAAGTCATATCCGGGTATAACAGTCAGCATTAATCTCAAAAACAAAAAGGTGAATCTCACAAAAAATAAAAAATGTCTAAGAAATGTCTTAGAAATAAAACAAAAAAATAATAATGTGAAATATATATACATACATAAAAAACGTTTTCGTTTATTGATACGTTTTCAAAATTGATAATAATAAAAAAGCATCAAATCAGGATATTAGCATGATTTCTGATGGATCATGTGACACTGAAGACTGCAGTAATGATTTTTAAGATTCAGCTTCGCCATCAAAGGAATAAATTACATTTGAAAATATGTTAAAATATTAAACAGCTGTTTTAATTAAAAAAAAAAAAAAACTTCAAAGAATTAAAAAATCATACCCACCTCTGAATAGTAAAAGTAATGATTTCTATTTAAAAAACATATGGAGTATTCTGTCTTGTGAGTCCAGTGTGCCCTAAACTTGCCATGTGTCTGATTCTAGACAGCTGGCTGTGGGACATCAGTTAGTTTCATTAAGCAAGGTTTCAAAGTTCAAAACACAAAACCCAGATACCATGAAACCTTGTGTGCATGTGTGTCAAGGCTTACTGACCAGCATTTATAAAAGCAGCCAGCTGTTTATCACACTACATTTGTGAGCATGAGCACATGTATCTGTATAGCAGAAAGCAGTCTGCAGCTATTACTGTACCCAAACAGCTGCGAGCTGCCATCAGAGATCAGCGTTAATTACACAGCAGCCCTGATGTGAAGCCTTCCTAAAGAGCCCAGCTTAAACTCCCATTAGACCACTGCAGATTCAGGGCATGTGAGAAGCTGCTGGGGTGCTTATGATTACGCTCTTGTTCTGTGTGAACCATCCTCACATGGAACAGCAAGGAAGAAGGACGTTCGAGGAAGATACCTCTCAGCTGAAAATTTTCAGTTTTATCAGTATACCATACTTAGTATTTCAAATATTTGACCATATTGTGTTGAAAAATTCAGCAGTGCAGTGGATATAAAAGGTCTGGTTACATTTTATTTCGATGGTCCACATTAGACATTAACTATAAGTTACTTTGCAACTACATGTCAACTAACTCTCATTAGAGTATCAGTAATACCTGCTAACACTTGATTTTGATGGTTCCCCAACAGACTATAAGTAACTTTGCAAATACATGTCAACTTATACTACTAAACCTAACCCTAAAACTTAACCCTAAACACAGCAGTCTCCAAACAATCCAATAATACTCTTGAGTTAATTGACATGTAGTTACAACGGTAGTTATAGTTAGCAGAATGTCTAAATTGGACCATCAAAATAAAGTATTGGTTATTGGTTGGTTTATATAAGCTGATTATTGTGATGTAAAAAAAAAATTTAAAAAATGAAACATCAGAACTTCTCCATGTTTAATATAAAAACTACAACATATACAATGTCACTGAAAACCGAAGTGACATATTTCAGAGAAAGAAAAAAAAAACTTGGAATAACGTACTAAATTCTGATGTGATTTATATTAGTTTCATTTTTTCATCACAAAAACTAGCTGTTTTACTGAACCTTGCATTGACTTTTTTCAGTGTATTTTTTCTGTTGTTACTATTCAATACTTAGAGTTGCTAATATTTTATTTTTTAATGTGAATTTTTAATTTTTAAATGTAATTAAAAATGGATTAAATATTAATTAGTTTATTTTATATAAATGCATCAGTATTTATGATAATGCCAGGAAAACTAAAGCACTATCACCAAGCCACAATATATGTTTATTTTATTTCATACATTTGGCATTTTAACGAACATTGCATTCATTGCATACATTTTGAAAGTTTATAAAATGCACATTACCTCAAATTTTTTTTTTTTTCATCAATTTTAAGATGTATATGTAAGGACATTTTCAGTGAATTTTGCCCTGACAAACAAGTGTAAACATGCACACACACGCGTAGATTAGTATCCTCACAGGACTTAAAATCCCTAAGCAGGTGTATATAGGGGGTGTCATGCTGAGTAAGCAGTCTGTGGACGACCACGGTGTCCCATCAGCTGTTGGTGATAACTGGTGGTCTCGGATTTCACTCTCCCTCACCTGTTCTTGCCCCTGGCCCACTGCCCTGCCATGTCCTCCACCTTCTCTCACCGTTGCAGCATGTTTACTGTTTACTACTAACAGATCCAAGATCAGGAAGATGAGCTCTTGGGTCTCAATGGACTGTTATGCATGACAGTTCTCACTGAACTGATTATCTCTCAAGATAAAACAGTTAATCTGTGGGTAAAAGAGGGAGATATTCTTCATGTTATGCCTCCCTCTTGTCCCTAGGCTATTTCTGTTAGTTCCCTTTGTGTCAGCAAACCATGATTCAAATTGCTATAGAGGTAGTGTGTGTGTGTGTGTGTGTGTGTGTGTGTGTGTACAGGGAGGCTCATAAATAACAGAGAGACCGACTATGACCCCTAAGGGACTGCAAATCAGACCGGCTTTCCCGGAATGGAGTCCTGTACACTAGTCCATTCTTTCAAATGAAAGACCTCTCCATGTACCATTATTATTGGGTCTGCTGCATTCCAGCTCTAAGTTGACCAGAAAAACATGGCAGTTAAGCTGAATCAATTTCCCTCAGAGCTAGAGAAGGGCTGACTTTAATGGGGCCCCTAACAGTCGAGTCAACTGAACGGGTCAGGAGTTGCCGTGACCTCTTAGCTCTTGGAGCCAACCACACTGGGACTCAGTAAGATGAAGCTTTTATGATCTTTTCAGAGCTCAGCTGGTGTTCACTGAGGTTCTACTACGGCCCTCCCGTTTCCCACAAATCCTCCCAAAAGCCTCATCAAGGCATAATGGATAGGGGGTTGAGCACAACATTAACCCCTGGGGCAAAACAAATAGAGATGGTCATGATGACGTACTTTTGTAAGAACACAGCCATTTTAGACTTAGAGACACTCATGTCTGTATTGTTGAAGTGCATCACAGTTTTGACTACTTTTAAAGGGATAGGCATGCAGGTTTGGAACGACAAGAGGGTGAACTATCCCTTTAAGTTGTAAATTTGTATTTGTGTTTCGCTGGTCAATATTATAGACAATTATAAATAAATAAATTATATTATACTTGCACAAAAAGATATTTATATATAAATATAAATTTAGAATTTCAGAATTCTTAGTTCACCTCGCACAATTCTGACTTTTTTCCTCAAAATTCTGCATGTGGTAATATTATATGTAAAAAATTCCAAGAAAAAAGGCAGATTTGCTAGACGTAAACTCTGAATGAGCCTGAATCCCTCAAGTCTGAAATATAAACTCGCAAAAAAAGTCAGATTTGTGTGATTAAAAAGTCACAATTACCTTTTTCATATTTTTATTCTGTGACAAAAAATACAATTCCATACAATATGGTTTCAGATATGAAAGCCGTTGCTAAAATTCCCCTAAAAATAAGCTCAATGACAGACCACACATTTGAATGCAAAATTCATATTGGTTACATGTAAATTATACTCTGCAACGTGCAGGAATGTCACTGTAGTACATCCGCATCTGATGATATCAGCACAATATGGATATTCAAATCTGAAAGATGATGTAGATTCGTGCCATATGAGTTATTTTTTTTATAGTTAAATGCTGCTTTTTGTTTTCGCATAATAGTTACTGTACACGAGAACCAGCACATCTCTGTTTAATGCTCTTGCTCTTGTATGAGGCCAGTGGAGACAGGCAGGCGCCGGGCACTGCCCACAGGGGCCACACATGCAGAGCGCTCATTGATTGGGTTCAGCTCTTGACAAGCATTATGGTGCTGGATATGATGGAATGAGTTTAGCGAATTATGGTCTGTGTCGACCATAAATGATGTGCTAATGCTACAAGCTAAATTGCGTTGGGAGTTTTATTGGCCCAGTAATAGGTTTTTAATTGGATTTCATCTTTATTCTCTGTTGCAAGGCATTCAGAAATGACTGAGGGTGTTGTGCATTGTCATGTCTTGAAGTATTTGATTCATCTTTCTATTTTTTTTACTAATTATGTTTACATGAAACATCTTTGTCCTGCTGAGGTGCAAAAGTGGCTGTGTACACTATCTGCAACACTGCACATGTTATTATTACCCATCACTTATTGTTAGTAATGAGCATACAAAGAATTGAATACAGGAAAATGACTCAGCTGTTTGGAAGCCAATTTCACACACAAATGATTCCGTGGGGGAAACTTTCTCAGGGACAGAGGCTCAATTGAACAGTGAGATCTGATATTTGCTGGCAGGGAACTTTTTTCTCAATCAGACTATTTTTTTTTTTCAAATGTTTTGATTTACATTATGCAGAACTTTTTTGTATTTATTTTTCCTCATACAATGTCATTTGATAAAAAAAATACAGTAAAAATATATAATAACAAAATGTAGTATTGTGATATAATATTGTAATTTAAAAATAAATGTTTTTTCCTCTGATGGTGAAGCTGAATTTCAGTAGCCATTACTCCATTGCTCAGTGCATCTACCATGACATATATGTATATAAATAAATAAATATATATATATATATATATATATATACACATACATACATATATACTGTATGTATATATATAATCAAAGAAATATATATATATATATACATATATACACACACACACACACACACACACACACATATATATATATATATATATATATATATATATATATATATATATATATATATATGTTTTCTTTGATGAATAAAAATGTATAAAAAGAGCATTTATTTGGAATAGAAATCCTTTGTAAAGTATAAATTTCTTTAAAAAAAAACTTACTAAGAATGATTTTTTAAAAAGTGGAATTAATAAAATGAAAGCAATATGAGAATAAGAATAAAAATGAATTTCCATGAAATTGCTAGAATTTTTTTTTTTTTTTTTACAACCACAACATAACCAGTTAAAAAAAAAGTTAATATGTTAATGATTGGGGGAATATCGGCATGTAAAATTCAATAAAGAGGAATAAAAATAGGAGTTGGGCTCCTTTATATTGATTTTAGTGTCCTTGTTACATAATTGCTACTGTAACCTACAACCACATCACACGGTGATGATCATGTGATCCAGGGCCTGCTTCTCTCCAAACCATATTTTCCTTTAGTTTTCAATTGACCTGCAGTGTTCCACTGTGGAAGGATGCAGACTTTTTGTATCATAATTATGAAGTGTCCATGTTTCCAAAAACAAATGTATCGCCATCTAGTGGTTAAATTATATAAATTATAACAATTATTATCTATACATGTAATTAGGTATGCACAGACTGGACACAATGTACCTCTAGTTTCTTTTTATAGAATCTTATGGTTTTCTTATGGCGTATCTATTTTTCTGATATGATAGCACAATGTGAAATGTGCTAGAATGTGGCACCATCATGTCAACATGAATGAATCCTGAGAACACAGAGTTTGAAAAAGCATGGTTAACAAACAGAGCTCAATTTGCTTCTTGCTCTTTCCCTAAATCAGTCCACTTTTAATTGATAAGATCAATTTCATGCAATCAATTTCAAAGAAAATGCAGCGACACTGCTTTTTTCTTGAAAATAATGTTCCAAGAATTAAAACAAAAACGCACAACGCTGACAAATACGCATTTCCTGATGCAAATCATGTAATTTGCCTTGGCACTAGCTGTGGCATGACTTCTGCTACCTCACTAGTAAGTTTTGGGTCACCGGTTTCAGCACTAGGGGGAGCGCTTGCAATCAGGAAGAGTGGTTGTTTAGTCCGACCAGTAGAGCACTTTCTTCCCATAACCTGCTTGCCACTGCTTCATCTTTTCCTTCTGGAGCTGGGTGTTTTTCAGCACAATCACTGCACAAAACACATATGCACAGAAACTATTGTGAGTTTATCTAGTTATCTTGCCAATGCCAAGTCTTTAAAAGCCGTCATGAAATGGAAGTTGCGATAGTCTTTTCTTCCCTATTATGATGTATATCCAATTGAAACGTCTATGTGTTTCTCAAACAGAAGGCTGCGGCCATCCTCGTCCTGGTAAGGCTGCATATCTCGGCTGTCACGTCCAGTTCAGTCAAAGAACGTCTCAATTTGAAGGATCCTTGGAAGACCAGCCTTCATTCCGTATCCTTCAGGAAGGACACAGCCTCACTAGGATGCAGCCTTCTGTTTGAGAAACACCTGAAAAACTGTAGGCCGCAATAATAAGCATTTTCAAAACCTGGGTAGGCCTACATTAGGAAGGATCGAACATTAAAACGACAGCATTAACAAATTACTACAACAGACCATGAATAACAATTATTCCACAGCAATGTATTAAATGTATTAAATATCACTGCATAATATATGTACGTACTGGAACATATAACATAAGCTTAATCAAAAATGTTCATTAACTGGAACATTGAGTGATAAAATCTCAAAATGATTTCCATCATTTTGGCAGACAATAAATATTGTATTTATTTGCTTTAGATACATTACAGTAAACACTGCTAATAGGGATTAGAAGTGAAAAGGGGAGACAAATACATTTTAAAGCATCCATGTGGGGGAAAAAGAGGATTTGGGGAGACAAACGAAAGATTCTTGGCACATTCCGATGAATTATTTGTGGGATATATTGTAAATTAAATTGGGAGAGCAGACCTGTCATGTGTATGTTCTGTGTTTATTCACTATAAACAACATTATTTATAGTAAATACTGCAATATTCCATAAAAATAAAAATGGTCACTTCTGATTTTATGGTGACTTTCAATTTTTCATATAAATACCAACTGTTTTGATTGTAAATTGCGTTTGAGCAAAATGGTCAATGCTTTAGCAATTGACAAAGTATTGCATTTACCTGAAGTAGCATCCAGACTTCCTCTCTAAGCCTTCAGTGACAGCGCAGTAGATAGAAGTCTGTGCACCCTGCCAGGGAGTTTTCATCAGCAGCAAACTGGGCAGAGACAGTATAGTCTTCAGCATGGGGTACCATAACAGAACATGGCGATTCAGCTCTGTTCGAATCACTCCTGGATGCAGGCAGTATGAGGAAACTCCTGTACCTATGGAAGCATTCATTTATATATAAAGCAACACGAATAACAAAAGAGTATTCTTGTAATCAGTGTAACGCATTACATGTAACTCGTTAACGTGCTGTGTGAACATGATGGTTATTCTATTAGTTCTAGACTAAATGTGAGTATACATTTACTGATTTACTTCTCCTGCATCCTATTCTTCTGTATTCCAGAAAGGCAGCAGCTGAAAGGCTTGTTTGTTTGAACTGCGCCCTCTACTGTGCAGGTGTGAATTTGCATTTCCTTCAGCCTGAGGCTTATTCGTTTCACTTTTGGTGTGAGAGGGCCTTTACATTTGCCAAATGTAGAACTTTTTTGGTTGTTATAAAACAAACAAACAGCTCAGTCCAGATAATAAAAATAAACACAAAAGTAATGTAATACCTTACTTTCCATATGCAATTGCATAATGCAATTAGTTACTTTTTTTAGGGCGTAACACAATACTGTAAAGCATTCCATTAGCTATGGATAAAAGCGTCTGCTAAATGACTAAATGACATTACTTTTAAAAGTATCTTTCCCCAACACTGCATGTAATTCAGCCTTTTCGGGGAGTTCGATTGACAGGCAATATGACCAATCATAAAGCCCAATCCTCTATTTTGTCCGACAATCAAACCAGACAGCAGTGTTAAAATGGTGTGTATTGGCATCTTTCCGTGTTTGAAACAACATACCTTCTGATGTTAATTCATGCTTATTTCATGCTATAACTAGTAGGGTTCACGTGCTGCTTGAACTCAGGCACTACAGATTAGAGAGCCACAAAACGGTATTTATTCAAAAACGACTAAATTTGAAAGCTGAGACTTTGTTTCACACAAAAGTAAACTCTGTCTTGCCTGTTGGTACGTTCAGTGTCCTCTTTACTCCAAAATGTATTTTTCATTGTGTGAGAACATTATGTAAGGTGTGAGAGCGCCATGGCTTGTCAGATGTAGCAACAGTACGGGGGGGGGGGGTCTTTGCAAAGAGTCAATTGCTTTTTTTGGATATGAACTGGTTGCAAACTTGATTAAACATGGTCAGTGAAACAGTATGTGACAAAATCAACAATGACAGAACACTAAGAGAGCATTTACACAACACTGTTTTCAATGCATGTAGGCCATTAATTTACACGACAATGGAAACACAAACTTTTGAAAATGGGTTTCAAAGTGCAAGTTTTTGAAACTTTACTGTTTAACAATTTAACAGTCTCCATGTAAATTACAAAAAAATTATGCAAATGGTGACATTACATGTGTATTACATGTTCTGTCTAGGTGCGTATTTCTTTACAAAGTGACATCACCAACTATGGCCTGGCAGCATAATCAGCATTTTTAGTCATTTTCATGGAAACTTTTTCATTTTTATTACAATGTTGTTGTGTAAACTTACCCTGCCTAAAACATAGAATTTTGTCTACTTTTTGCTCAACATAAACAAACAGCTTTTTTTATTTTGTTTGTTTGTTTGCTTTCAAACTTGTCTGCTATACCAAAAACTGTAGTAATATCTTACCTTTCATTCTTCGTGCAAGTTCTTTGGAGAAAAGCACGTTGGCCAGCTTACTCTGTTTATAGCTGACCAAAGGACTGTAAGGTCTTTTGTCAAAGAAAATGTCATCAAATTCAATCTTACCTATAGGAAAACAGTGACAAATATGGATATTTATCGGACTAAAAAGGTCTTTGTTTTGTTGTATTTTCCTCTAACATCTCCACTACTGTTCAAAAGTTTGGGAACAGAGTAAGATTTTAATTTATAAAGAAATAAATACTTTTTTCAGCAATAATGCCTTAAAGTGAACAAAAAGTGAAATCAAAGAATCCTAAAAAAAAAATTTTCCACAATAAAACTAATCTGCACAACTGTTTTATACATTGATAATAATAAAAAATGTTTCTTGAGCAGCAAATCAGCATATTAGAATGATTTATCAAGGATCATGTGACACTGAAGACTGGAGCCATCATAGGAATAAATAATAGAATACTAAAACAGAATAATTTAAGAATAGAATGACAGAAAACATTAGTTTTAAATTACAATAATATATCACAATGCTAGTTGCACAATTAATTTTAATCAAATGAATGCAGCATTGGTAAACATTAAAGAAATCTTTAAATAAAAAAACTTTTGAAAATTAGTGATGTCTTTTGAAAATTACCACCAACATGTGCAACACTGGACACATTCACTACACGGCTGGGGGAGGATCTCTTTAGCATTCCTAATAGTAGATTGGTCAGAAGAAAATGTCCCAAGTGATTGACAGCCAGCTGTGTCTCAAAGCCGTCCTCCGTGATCCACTTTGGACACATCATCACACCTGTCAGGAAAAAAAACTAAACTTTAAAATCTGTCTCTGTATCGCTTGCTTCATCCTTGTGAAATCTTACACACCTGCATTGTTGATGAGTATATCCAGCCGTTCTTCTGTGGCTATGAACTCTTTGGCAAATTCTCGGACAGAATAGAGAGAGGCTAGATTTAGGTGTCTGATGACTACATTGCCATTTCCTGTGGAGTGACGAATATCTTCGGCGGCGCTCTCAGCACGTGTCAGGTCACGGCAGGCCATGATTACCCGAGCCCCTATATGCACACAAATACATTCATACTCATACACTAAAAGTAAGGGAATTAATAGATGAGGAGTTGTGTAATGCACCATACCTCTACGAGCCATATCTCTTGCAGTTTCCCTTCCAATCCCTGTGTTGGCACCTGTGATCACAACTGTCTTTCCATCCAAACGAGCAGAGCTTTTGCAGACTCCACCAGCAATCCATTTTCGCAACAGCATAAAGCCTGTATGGGAGATGGAATTAAAGCTACATACACACTGCTTTATTAAGGTCTCTTATGTTCACCAAAGCTGCATTTATTTGATCAATATTACTGTAATATTCTAAAATAGTATTCCAATTTTAAATAACGGTTTTGTATTTTTATATATTTAAACATGTAATTTATTCCTGTGATGCAAAGCTGAATTTTCAGCATCATTACTCCACTGTCACATGATCCTTCAGAAAGCATCCTGCTGATTGGGCATGCAACATTTCTTTTTATTATTAAATTGTGTTAATTATTATTAACAATTTTTGAGCAAACGATGATACATTTTCTTTTCAGGATTTTTTGATGAATAAAAGTTCACAAGAACAGCATTTATTTGCCGTCCATTTATATAATCCATACTGGTGAATAAAAGTATTTTTTTCCAAAAATTTCTTTCCAAATGTCTTACCCCAAATATAAGAGAGAGAGCGCGAGATTTTAAATTGGGTATTTTACTTTATATGAAGTAAAATATTTAAAATAATAATAAAAAATTATTTTAAATAAAAATTCTCATAAAAGTTCTAAAGATGTAAAATAATACGCGTAACTTACTGATCACCGCCAGCGCGAGGACAGCGCCATAGTTCACTCGATCAGATGATGTGACTCGATCCATCATCTCTCATGCAGCAGGTGCACAAAATGAAGAGAAACCCTGGTATGTTACGTTGTGTCCTGTGCAGAATGCTATATTAGGCAACAGCTTAGTGGCCTACCTGCACATCCGGTAGCCAACTGGCTGATTACACGCGTCTCATCATTTAGCAGAAGAAGATTCATTGTGTATCTCTGCATCACAATGAGAAAATAAATTTCTTCCATGAATATTAAATCAGATAGTTGATTTTAATAATATTCAGGCCATAATATTCACGACATAACAGAGTAAAGTTATTGGTTCAGTCAGTAGTCATAATGCTTTTGATTCACTAAAAAGAATCGAGTCCATTTGTTCGGTAGTTTACCGGTCGCCTGATGCGCTAAAAAGAACCGACTCATAAGATTCATTTGTTCATGATTCGGACATCGGACCACTCGTTTCGTGCTGTATATTCAGTAGTGAATCTGAATAGTACTGCAGTAAACACTGAAATGTGATGTTCCAAGACGCAGGTTTGAGAACCGTTACTGAAATCGAATCGCATTCGCATTAAAACCGAAATCATTCGTTTCCAGACTCTTTTAAAAATGGAACTGGTCCTGAAAAGGCGCTGGTTTTTGGTTCTTAAACTATTTATCTGTGCTTTGAAAGGGGATTATATATTAATGTAATTAGCCAATATTTTCATATGGGATATATTTAAGTGATTAATAATATATTTTAAGTGATCAATAATTTAAAATCATGAATTGAGTTCAAAAAAGACAAGTCTATAATGGTCTTGGCAGTTTATCTGTAAAACACCAGCAAAGTGTTGAATAAAATCCCAACACTATCTGCTTGCCACTATTAAACTAGCAGTGGTTAGATAGTGTAAAATGTTGTCGTTGCAAGGAAGGAAGCCATTTTCTTGTTCCAGAAACCACTCCTCCTTATTTCAGAGATTACAGCCAATCAGAGTCCTGAATCCAAAACAGGAAGTGGCGTTTTGCGCGCATCAACCAATCGCTGCCTCAGATAGAGTAGCGCCTCTGCCCATTTAGCGCATTTATTCGTGTCGTCTGTGACGTACCGGCAGGCTTTGTGTGCTTTCAATATATCACATTGAACATATTTCCATATAGACTATAATCCGGTAAGTATTATTTATAGATTCGACCATATTCGTTGTATTTGCCCTTTAATTCATGCATTACATGATCGTTGTTCATTATATGCGCAGGGGACAGTATGCGGAGTGCGCACTTAGCGCGCGAGGGGGTTGCTGCATAATTTGTGACCGAGTATTTGTAATAAACATCGCGCTGTCTCTCGTTCCAAGATTTTAATCCGCATTTATTGTTATTGTACACACATTTAAGGCTTATGCTTTCATTTAGGTCTGTCAAATCATCCAGTCTCACGCATTGGATGTAAGGGCACAGGAACTACTTTTCTCTTCTCCCATTTCAGTTGGATGAAATCACATTTCGCGTACTTACACATTTTTTTGAAGTGATACGGTAGCGCGCTGAATATCTAACCCTTTTAATACAGGATATTTTATTTTATATTGATTATATATGAACACAAATTGTGGTTTACTCACTCTTTTGTTTATTTAATGTAATTTGCAGGATGAGGCGGTTTTGTAAAGGCCACCCTTGACTTTGAAACTGGTCGGACCTGAATGCTGTCAGAGCCCGGAGAACATTGTGAGGGTCTTCACTTCAAATATGTCACTCACCTGTCCAATCTAAAATGAAACCCTGAAATTTCCAGAATAAATGTTTATTAATACGCTAAAGACCATGGGCAGCAATAACATTACTGTTTTTTTTATGTATATTGTAAAGGCATGTAGCTCAGTAAACATTTTATATTTCAGAAACATGGACGCGGATTTGTTTATGGAGTGTGAGGAGGAGGAGCTGGAACCATGGCAACAGCAAAATTCAGTGGATGATTCAGTGGGAAATGCTGAAAGCAGTTCTGGTGTGTAATTTGATATATTCTTTCTGTATTATTTATAGCTAAATGTATGTTTAGATTACCCATATCAAAGAGATTCTTTGTGTAGCCAAGAAATGTTTATTTTAATATCATTATGATAAAACCTGTCCTTCTCCACTTTTTAGTGTCCTCCACTCCTGCCACGGTGGTTGATATTCCAGCTGAACCTAAGACCGTGGTGATCCCAAACATACCACCCATAAATACGGCAAACACGGTTCCGCTAATCACAAATACATGTGAGTATCTTGTTCCTTATGGCACTGAGTGATTATCCATTCTTTTGCCTATTGAATGTTACATATTTTATTGCCTATATTAAATGAAAATACTGTCCTTATTTACTCATCTTCATGTTGTTCCAAATCTGTATGACGGGCTCCGTACTGTTGAACACAAACTAATTATGAAAACTATCTTTGGTGCTCTTTTCAATTTAATAAAAGTGAATTACAACTGGGGCTGTCAAGCTTTAAAATAACAAAAAAACTTATCATAAAAATTATAAACGTGCTCCGTATGATATCTGAGCCATATACTTCAAGTGTTTTGAAGGGAGCGACTGAAATTCAACTCACAATTCATGTCAAAACTCTGAATGGAGCACAAAAGTTATGTAAACTACAAAGATGGTACACCATTTTTACCACCACCATCTTGATGACAGTATTTTACATTTTATCTGCACTACTCCTTTAATCAGTTATTTATTCTTTCAGTGACTCAACGCGTGGTTCCTGCTAATGTGCCGGCGGATATTCCTAAAGCAGTGCAAGGGCAGCAGGTCTTTTTAGCATCAGGAGGAGGAGGGCTGGGCACTGTGGCTCTTTCACAGGTTCTCCTGCCTGGCGCATCTCCTATTGGCAATGCCACCAACACCCAGCCAATTTACTTTACCACACAGGTGCTGCCATGCCGCCTCATAGATACCCAGCTCATTTCTGGTTATTTCGAAATTTGTTAACCAAAATGTTTCCTATTGTGTATGATTCAGGGTCTTCCTGTGCATAATATCCACCCTGGCCAGCCTGGCCAGAGCCCAATGAGTTTGGTGCTGAATGTCCAACAAGGCCAGACTGTTCGACCCATTACTTTAGTCCAAGGTATGTCAAAGTGCGCATTAAACTTCTGTTTTAGTTTCGCAGTTTTTGATTTGCTCACTGATTGGTTAACAATGTTTTCATGTCTTTTCAGCACCTGGGACACAAATTTTTAAACCAGCTGTTGGAGCAACACAAATAATTGCCCAGCCGGCTCAAATGAGGGCCGGAGCGCCGGTCGCAAACAGGGCCCAAACGCCTAGCACTTTTAGCACGATGCAGATCCCTGCTACTCTCACTATTCATACCACAACAGCGGTCGCCCCACCTGCAGTCAATTCTCTGGCCACCATGTCTTCTACAACTATAACTCAGCCCTCCACAGCACGAACTACAACTAAAATCGGTAAGATGCTCCTGTTGAGAATGGTTCTCTCTATTCGTATGAAAAACAATTAGAATACCAGGGACAAATTTTAATTATAAAAATTTAGACTCAAATTCATCAAGCACCATCGTTCTGCTGCTGCAAGATAAATTCATGTAAATTGGTATTTATTACAGTTGGAACACTGTATTGACCAATAAGCATCCAGGACTGCAATTATCTGTTTTAAAATTGGATTTATTCCTATTTACAGTGACAATAAAGCCAGGAAATGGACCCTTGGACATGCAAAACATAATGAGCCTTGTGAAATCTGTTAATCTTCCCGGTGGGGCTCAAGCACAGACGTTTGTTGTCATGAGCAACCAAAAAACCAATAACGGCACTGTTGTTTCTTCTGCTGTCCCTATCATGACACAAAATGTTGTCCAAAGTAAGTTTGTTGTTCTGTTCTTACTGCGTCTTTGTTTATGCATTTCTTTAATACTGGAGTAAAGCCATGTTGATGAATTCCAAATGTTTCTTTGTAGCAATCCCTGTCACAAATACCACCTCAACAACGATCTCTAATTCATGTCCTCGTTGTGGAGCTCAGTTCAAAATGATTGAGGCTCTACGGAGTCATATGTGTGTAAGTACACACTTTTTGCAGATATTATATGTGTCTGGTCATCTAAAAAGTGGTCAATTAATCTTATCCCATCTTTAGTTCTGCTGCCCAGATCTTGTCCAGATGGCCGACACAAGCAGTATAGTAACTGCTGTGAACACCCCAGCCACACCACCTAAGAGCGTCTCCGTTGTGCCTAGTCCCAAGCAGGATAGCCCACCTATGAAGGCTGGAGAGGTCCAGCACAGACTTGTCATGCTGGTGGATGATTTCTACTATGGCACATTTGAGGGGAATCGAGTCTATGTACCAATGGACAACTCAAAAGAACCATTATCATTCAAATGCCTCTCCTGTAACAAGAGACTGAAGAATAATGTTAGGTATGTTGATGGACAGTCAAGCTAGGGTAGGAATTAATGATATTTGTCTACTTGCAGATGATATGGCTCATTTTTATATTTCCTGGTGCTTCTTCTGAACTTGGACAGAAGAGGTTTTCTTTCATATGCTAGAATGCTGCATTTAGTAAGTGCTTGCTCCCCTTGCAGGCTTATGAACCATATGAAGTACCATGTTGAGTTGGAGCAGCAAAACGGGGAGATGGACACGCACACGTCCTGCCAGCACTGTTTCCGCCGCTTTCCCACACCATTTCGTCTTCAATGCCACCTGGAGAGCGTCCACACTGCCATCGAGTCATCTAGTAAGAACTTTTTCCAATTTTAATACTTCAAAGATCTTTGAAGCATACACTACCGTTCAAACACTAGGGGTGTGTATGATTTCTTTAAATGTTATTGAGACAAGTCTCTTATGCTCACAAGGCTACATTAATTTGATCAAAAAATACAATAAAAACAGTAATATTGTGATATATATCATAATTTAAAATAACTTTTTTCCTGTTGTAATATATATTTCAAATGTAATTTATTGCTGTGATGAAAAGTTGAATTTTCAGCAGCCATAACTCCAGTCTTTCAATCTTTTTAAAATCATTCTAATATGCTGTTTCAAATTATTTCAAAATGCCAGTCCTGGCAAGTATTCATGTAAACACTTAAGGCTTACATGAACGTAGTGATGGGAAGTCCAGCTCTTTTCAAATATTTTGCTCTTTAGGCTCGGCTTACTGCTCAGAAATGGCTCTTCATTTAGTATCATTCGGAACCCTCTATTTTAGCCCAATTTAGCAATTGTGAATGGTTTGTGTGTTGGTAAGCAATATTTTATTCCGTGTTCTCATAAAAGCCTAATTTGTTCCAAAAAAAAAATACAGTTACTGTTATTGAACATTTTAATAAAACTTTATTGAACACAGAACAACAGCAGCCACAGCAGTCAGCTTTGCAGTCTCCAATATCATTGAAGATGCTGCTTCTTTTTCGGTTTTCACTCATTTCTTCACTTTCTCCTGACGTGCGCGCATTTAAATCCAGCTCCCCCACCTCTCTGTCACTTGGTGTACCTGGCCTGTACCACTACACTCGCTATCTTCGGAGCATTTTCCCCCCTTCTTTCTTTCACATAATGATATGATCCTAGTCTGTCCTCCCATGTGATTGGCCGGCTCGTTCACAAAAGACACATCGCGACTTGATTGTAAACAGTTGAGATAGAAAACTGATGCTTATCATTATATTTGATCTGTGCTTTAAGTCTTAAAGTGACAGCAGCCTACTATTCCTGCAGCTGTCCGAGTCATTAATGTTAATCAACAATAAAACACGAACGGAAAATCACTTTTTTGTAGCTTTAACAAAGATTAATTATATTTAATTTATACAGTGAAGACTACTCACTGTATTATTTTACATTTAATTATTCAATATCTACTGTTTAATACTGTTATATTTACCTGAAAAACAAAAAGTACTTGTCACTTGTTTATTTTCTATGCAAATTCACTCCCCTACAAAACCACCCAAATCATTCTAGAATGCTTAATTCTTTACAAATAGAACCATTCAAGTCATTGCAATATATATCGCACAAAAACAATTATTATTATTATTTTTTTTAAATTTACTTAGGAATAGAAATCTTTTTTAACGATATAAATGTATTTTTCCCCTTTGATCAATTTAATGCATGCTTGCTGAATAGAATTATTTTATTTCAAAAAAATCCTGCTGATGCCAAACTTATGCACAGTAGTGTACCTTAATGTTTAGATACTACTGTATTTGTTACTCAGAATTCTCCATTGATGTTTACAACATTCAGTCCGTATGTTCTTCCAGTTAAACATGTAGATGGGCTGTGGTGTTGTATTTTCATAAATGACATTTATTCTTATGCAACTGTATAAGAAACATAAGCAGCTTTCCTTGCAGAGAATCAGGTCATACAGACATAGATGAAGCTTTTAGATACATTTAGCTTTCTAGAGGTTGTTTGCTATCTCACACTCCCAAAAAAGCTGGCCACCAGTTGTAGTCAGATTAAAAAGAATAAAAAAACAATGAGCTTGCAAGACTGGTTATGCTGGCTAGAGCCATTTTTTTTTTCAACAGACACACTCTTGCCATGTGCACTACTGTATTTGACTAAATTCAAACTTGAACTGGTTACTGGAGCAACAATTTTTATAACACATATTTAACTTTAACACATTGTATTCAGATGGTCCATGATTGCCCTGATCTTTTGCTACAGTGTCTGCAATCTGCAGTAAGTTCAGTTTGTCATCTGATTTAGTGGTTTTTATGCTTTCTGTTCAGCCAAGTGTAAGATATGTGAGTGGTCCTTTGAGAGTGAGCCAGTGTTCCTGCAGCACATGAAGAACACCCACAAACCTGGAGAGATGCCTTATGTGTGCCAGGTAAATTAAGTGAAATTGACCTGGATGAATCTTATTACCCATCTTCATCTATAATAGTAGGACTGTCTCTGAGTCTATAATGCGTTGACACTTTCAGGTGTGTGAATACCGCTCCTCCTTCTACTCTGATGTGTTTAACCACTTTCGCACCTGGCATGAAGATACCCGCCACCTTCTGTGCCAATACTGCCTCAAGGTTTTCAAGCATTCCACGAGTTACCAGCAGCACTATATTCGTCATCAGGTGAGCATAAGTTATAAGAATAAATTATAATAAAAAGAAATAACAATTGCATGTATAAATACTTATCACATTCATACTATTTGCTGCTTTTGCAAAGTCTTGCTGGTCAATTAAATAGTCTGGTGATTTTCACACTTGGGTGAAGGGAACCACAAGGATGGATTGTTTGAATATTTTGATCTGTGTGACTGTACTTTTGTTCTCTCCAGAAGTCAACGGTTTACCACTGTAATAAATGCCGGCTCCAGTTCTTGTTCACAAAAGACAAAGTTGAGCATAAAATCAATCACCACAGGACTTTCCGAAAGCCTCGTGAATTGGAAGGACTCCAGCCTGGGACAAAAGTAAAATATAGTTTGTCTGTTTAGGGGCTTTCGCACCAGAGGAAAGTTTTCATGGATTCTAGAACTATTGGCAGAAGTTCCCTCTTTTGGCGTATTCGAACCCCAGGAAGTGTGAACAATTTTAGTTCTAGGAACACCTTTTGGGGGGACTAAATTAGCTCCTACTTCAGAGTAGGGTCTAACCCAGAACAACAGGAAGTACCAGTGACGTAAGTGTCAGCACGTGAAACACCGGCACCTGGCATTTTTAAAAAAAAAGCCATGTACAGAAATAATAGTCTATGTATGTATTCCACAAACTCTACGATATGGAAAACCGTGATAGATGGACCTCTCAGCGCTAAGGAGAAAATCCAACGCAACTTTGAAGGGACCTAGCTAAACATGATTATGTATTTCTGCTCCGTTATCGACATTGGGCATCAGCCACATGGCAAACGCTAATACTTCTTCATATGCGGTTTACTTTCGTTGTTTTACGGTTTCACTGGTTTAATAACGTATTAGAGAAGACTGTTAAACAGATCGTAAAATAATGAAGACAGAAAATGGGAGCGTAGTGTGCTCAAGCTCTAACATTCTCAGCGCTGTCAAAATAAGTCACAAAAACAAGCACAGTGCAAATGCAACCAGTAAAATGGCCCTAGGGGAACATTTAGTTTTGGGGGAACTGCCCTGGTGGCTAGTTCCTATAACTAAGTTCCTATAACTACACGGTGTGAAAGCCCCTTTTGTTAGTTAGTTTGACAGCAAGTTCAACTATTGCAAATATATATATTGTTTTATATGTCATATGCTTATTTCTAGGTGACCATTAGGGCATATGTTGGGACGAAGAAGTCATCAGGTCAGGCATCTTCTAAAGCATCCACTAACTTTCAGAAGAATAGTGTTAGCAGTTCACAAACATCAACTTGTAGTGGTGACCAGCAATCACAACGACATGGACCTGGGAGGAAACAGGTCAGCAAGACGTTTGACTTCTTGTCCAAGTTCCAAGAGCAGAGGTAAGCTTATGTTGCATGTTAATGGATATATTGAACCATTTTGACTGAATATCAGAACTTTGAAGTATGCACT
The DNA here is from genome assembly GCA_038088235.1 of Zacco platypus. Classification (NCBI taxonomy): domain Eukaryota; kingdom Metazoa; phylum Chordata; class Actinopteri; order Cypriniformes; family Xenocyprididae; genus Zacco; species Zacco platypus. The sequence goes on from CM076077.1 coordinate 9,317,057, forward strand.
TTTGGTCTTCCTCTCTCCAGGGCACTACTAGGCAGACATAAGTGTGTGGAGTGCACTTTTGACATTCCAGACTTTGCGAATCACTACCCTACTTATGTTCACTGCTCACTCTGCTTCTACAGCACGTGCTGTTCTCGTGCTTATGCAAACCACATGATCAAGTAAGTCAAGTCTTTTATCTTTCTTTACATCCTCTTGCACCTCTGTAAATGAAAAAACTGTGCCACTTGAAATTGGAGTTTGAAGTTTAGTTTGGTATGCCAGGCAGTAAATGTGACAATATACTGATTGCAATTAATTTTTTTTTACTTCAGCAATCATGTTCCTGGAAGAGTCCCAAAAGCTTCTAAAAAGGGGCCGCCGAGGTAATATATTAATGTCTTAATTAATGTATTAATTAATTAATTATATTAATGTCTCGATTTAAAGTTCTATTTTACACAATCTGAAACAGTACTTTATGGGTAATTTCGTGCTCTTTTGTAGCGGTGTGAAGCTCAGCTGTGCAGGTTGTGAGTACTCCACTGCTCTGGGGAATTTGATGGCAAAACATCTCATTAAGTTCTCTAATCACTCCTACTGCATCTTCACTCGTAAAGGTGGGTGTTCTCCAACTCGACAAATCATTTGTGTTTTTCCTGAGTCTTTTGAAAATCTTTCTGCATGCTTATTTCTCTTTCTCTGCTTTCTTACTCCTGTAGTTAGAAGGCATCCAACTCTATTGTAGGTGTCATTAATTGCATGACTATAGTACTAATATAATACTAATAGACACAAAAGTAAAAATACCTTGGAACTAAATTAGTAGTATCATGACATGCACTGCTACTTGAATCTTGTCAGTACAACTTATAACTAAATTACATTTATTTAACAACAGGGTCCAAAATGAATGTTTGTCAAGTGCCAAATGCATGTAAAAACATTTTGGGAATAAATTTTTTTTTTTTCCTGGGTGTGTAAATTCCTTTGTAATATCAAAATAGTACAAGTTTTATTTACAATGGAAGACCCGTTAAATTGCTGTATAATGGCTGGATTAGCTTTTTCAGTAAATGTACAGCATCTGCTATGTACACATGCAACAACTTTTTGTCTTTTTATTCATATCTACATGCTTAATTAAACAGCATATAGTAATTACATACGTTTGTTCAGAACTTTGTAACTGAATCAAACTCATAGACAGCAGATTTCTTACAACAGAGCATCTCATTGACACACCCTACTTAGCGCTGTATATATATTTTCACTGCTTGAATGTTATTTATTCTGTTGATAGACAGACACCTACAATAAAGAAGGATAATTTTTCCATGCATTCTCAGCTAAACGCAAACATTACAGATATGCTTAAAAACATTTGCAAAGAGGCCAGTCTTGAGTAATAGCCCGCAGTATGTGATACACAGCAATCACACGTGGGGTATGAGCTCAAGCTGTCCATTGTCAAAATGGACAAATTGGGCCTTTTGTACTTGGTGTAACTTTGCAGGACTTACTGGCAAGCCTTTGCAAGAGCACTCTGGATGAGTGAATGAGTATATACACAAAACCTACTGCACACCACGTGAACTGGAGAATATCAGAAGGAGTAAAAAAAAACCCTAAAATGGATTAATTTAGAAACATGACAAATGAATAACGACAAGGACTATCCATCGGGAAATTATCTGCTGCTTCTGAGCTGCTTATTATTTTCTTTTTCAAAAGCTAACTGACCTATCAGAACCACATATACATTGAGCATGGTGTTATAAAATGGATTATTGGTGATGGTAGAGACTCCAAGGAGAAGACTAACTCTGTGTTCCTGTAATCCCTCCCCTCCCCTACAGAGTGTTTGGAGACAGATATTGAGTTCTGCCAGGTTGAGGAGGAGGTGGAGGGTCCACAAGGGGATGAAGCTAGTGATGTTGGGACACAGCCTGACTGGCTGTCCATGAAGCAGTGGAGTATGCCCAAAGAGGAAGGAACTGTGCCAGAATTCATGGACAGTTGTGGCCCACAGCATATAATGGCCAGAAATAACGATGTCCTCGACTACTTCCAACTTCTTTTTCCCGACATCCTCTTTGAGCAGATTGCTTTTGAGACCAATTCGTATGCTACTTATTGCTGCTCTTTGGGGCAGGGGGATCCTTCCTGGAACTCTGTGTCCACTGAGGAAGTCAAAGGCTTTTTTGGTCTCTCTATTCTCATGGGGCTTCAAGGCCAGGTGGAGACAGAGTTGTACTGGTCCTGGGAGCATCACCAAGGCCGCCATGCCTCCAGAACATGTGAGCTCTTTTACAGGACCATGTCAGTCAAACGCTTCAAGCAGATCAGCACTCACATCCGAATGAGCAGCATGCTTATGGAGAATGACAACTCGAGTGCTGACAAGTTGTCCTTTTTTCAGCCCATGCTGAGCATCCTGCAGACAAGCATGCAGGAGGCCTACAGGCCAAACAAGTGTCTGACAGTCGATCAAGCTTTTCTACCAAGCCACGACAAAGGAATCGCTCAGGAGAAGAGTAGAAATTCCCAGCCGAGGATATGGCTATTGTGTGACTCAAAGTCGGGCTACTGCCATAAACTGCTGGTCTTAACACGACAAGAGAAAAACAAAGACTTGGGTAAATCGGTTGTACCGAAACTCATAGAGGGCCTTGAGGGTAAATGCCACCACATTTTCTTGTCCAGCTCGCTTGCATCTGTGCCACTAATGCGGGAGCTGTATGACATTGGTATATACTGCTCTAGCTCCGTCCTGCCCCAAAGTCCAATTTTGCCCAAGGAGTTTTGGGATGAACCTCCACTGAACAATCCAGGTGATTTCCAGCAGTATGAACTCACCCCACTTCTTGCCACCAGATGGAAAGATAACAAGCAGCTGGTATGTCTCTCCACAAATGCTGATGCAGGCCAGCCAGATGTAGTGTGGAGGAGATCTCCCACTAAGATTGGTGAGCTTTGCTCCATTGAAAGACCCCAGGCCTTTAAGTTGCTCCAGGACAACATGCGTGGTGTTGACATCTGTAACCAGCTGCTGACGTGCAACCAACTTGGTGGGCTGGTTCTTGACACCAATTGGCGGCGTCTCTTCTGGTTCCTTGTCAACTTGAGCATCATCAACTCTTTCATTGTCCTTCGAGAGACCCGCAAAGACAACCCACCCGGGTGGTTTCAGGGCGGTCACTTTTCCCAGGCCATCTACCGTAAACGTCTGGGGTACCAGCTGGCCAAGTGTGCCGAAAGATATGCTCGCCAGAACCAAGTCCATGATAACATGCTTGAGCAACAGATTGTAAAAAAAGAAAAACTGGAGACTCAAGAAGGGGTCAGACATCGATTAGCCAAAATTACTCGTAGGACAAGGAGATGTAAAGTTTGCAACCTGAAAAACGAACGTCATGAGAGTGTATATGGCTGCACAGCATGCCATGTCAATCTGTGCAAACGTTCTTGCTGCTTCTGGGACTACCATGGTTTCTCGCCTAATTTCCAAGGTTATAAAGCTCAAATACTGACACTAAATATTAATCAGTGTATTTCTGAATGTTTGTTCTCTATTCAGATGTTGCAAAAGATTAAAGAATAGTTTTCAAGCAGCTTTTTAATTGGCATGCATTAAAGTGATAATGCATTGTATTACATATTTTTAACATGGTAGATAACCTAAACACATTGTTTACATTTATTGTCCTGGATTATTATAATTCATGTTAATTTATTTTTCCTGTACAGGTAACGCTAAAGTTGGATTCATTGATTCGAAGAGGTACGTATCTTAAAAAACGAATGCTTTCTAAATCAAACAACTGTTGGATTCAAAATTGCAACATGCAATAGATAAATTATAAAACCCTTGAAGTTTGAAATGTAAATGTGATGTACAAAGGCTTCTTCTTTTTTTTTTTTTTTTAAATTTGCAAATTTTAAGTTTCAACGTTTTTCATGTTACACAGACCCTGGAAAGTGACGCACTATTTCCCTTCCAGGGAAGGCACAGAGCCTGGACTTAAATATAGAACTGAAATGTTGGAAAGAGGGCTGCAAAGATCTGTGGACGTCAAAACCTTTTCCCATAGTGCCGATGCTAGTCTGGATGAAGATGTGGACCAGGAAATGGCCCCTCTAGAAGACGAAGACACTGACTCGGTCTCTGAGACAACAGAAAGCGATGAGGACATGCCACATCAAACAGTCGCAGGACGTAAGGTAGAGGGAACGGTAACCAATACACTCTCACAACCTGTGAAAAACAGAGAGGAGACTCTGTCAATTCATCAGCGTCGAATACTACTCCTTGCACTGTGCTCTGGGATCCAGAAAGCAGCTAAAGAAATGGACACCAAACCTCAGCTGATAAAGACCTGGCTTCAAGACAAAGAGGATCAATTAAATGAATGCAGCAGCAGGAGCTGTGGAGAGGCCGTTGATCGTCTAGTGGAGTGGGTTCTGACTCAACGGGAACAGCAGCGTCCTATCAGTGAGGCGAAACTGTTTGAAAAAGCTTCGGAGCTCCAAAGCCAAACCAATGAGAGTGGTTCTTTCCGTATTTCTTACGAGTGGGCTGTGAGCTTCATGATGCAGCACAAATTGGGCTTGGATACCTCTTTCACAGTACATCGGGAACTCCCTAATGCCATGGAGGAAAACTGTCGTCACTTCACAGAGTTGGTGCACAGTCAAATAAAGACAAACAACATCCCACAGTGTGTTATTGGTGCTATGGACCAGCTTTCTGTTTTTGTGGACTTCAACATGCTGAATGAGAAAACTAGAATAAGCAGAGAGACCGCTTTTCAGTTTACTGGGTCTGGGAAGCCTTTTGTAAAGATTTATCTGGCAGTGCTTGCAAACGGTACTATGCTACCTGCGGCTCTCTTTACAAGTCATGCCACAAGCATTGTGAGCAGAAGCCCACCAGACTTTGTACTACTGATGGCCAAAGAGGAAGGTTTCAGCTCAACAGAAGAGCTAGAAGCTTGGGCCACCAAAGTGTGGAAGCAGCATCTGGACTCGCAGAATGAGAATGAAGCCCTGCTGGTTATGGATAGCCATCATAGTCAAACATCTGAGAATGTCTTATCCACAATCAGTAGCACCAAAGTCTTCCTCGCCACCGTTCCGGCTGGGTGTACCGGCCGACATCAACCTCTAGAGATATGTGTACGCCCTTTACTGCAAAAGTTACTTCTTGCTCGTTGGGCACTACAGCCTAGTGATGTTGCATCTGGGGTTAAGCCTGAAGCACTTGTGCAGCTTCTCATATCTTGGTTGGAAGAGGCCATGTCTTGCTTCTCTAGTAAGCCTGAATTTATTCAGCACTCGTTCTGCTTGGCCCGTGTGATTCCTGATCAGGAAGCACATACAGATTTGCCTGGTAATCCGTTGGAGCTGTTAAATATGCTGTCAGAGGCCACACTTGGACCTGAAGTAGTAGATCTTGAGTCAGAAGAAGAACCAATGGACACACATATAGACAAAGTGAATCAAGTAACTGAGAAAATTGATCTGACACTGGACCAAGATGATACAGAAAATGAAGTAGATCAAATTAAGGATAAAGACGTAACGCCAACTGAGATAAAAAAGACAGAACAACAAAAGGAAAAAACTGATGAATGTGTGGAAATTGCAAGTGAGTCCACAGATTTCTCGCATTCATCCCCTGAATCTGAGACCCCTTCACACAACTCTGAACAAGATAATTTTTCAGAATCCGGTCTGGATCCCAGCACTTGCCAAACAGACTCTGCAAACAGGTGATATTTGATCTACTAAGAGACACTGTGACATTGAGCAGAAGGATTTCGGGTCATCCATACCTATTTGGGCTGAATGTGACGGAGGATATTTAATTTACAACTTATTGTGTAGTGGAGTGAAAATGTAAAAACATTCGGAAATCTTTTTTTCTTTTTTTTTTTACCCTAAATACTGTATAGATTTACATATTAAAAATTGCATGATTGGCTTTTGCTAAGTTTTCTACTGTTCGTTCTTTTTGTTTATTCACTAGTATAAAACAATCTAATATCTTCCACAGTGTTAGGCTTTTTTGACCACGGACATATATTATGTTTAGATTCTACATCCGCTAAAAGTAAATCAGTTTTAACATCTACTTCTGTTTCAGTCATTCCGAAGCTGTAATGAGCGCCAGATTGAAACTCACAGTGGCTGACGATAAAAATCTTTTACACTTGAAATGAAAAAAATCAAGCAAATACTATTTCAAATAGTACTAATTGTAATTGTTTAATTTAGTGATAATTTATTATAGCTCTTGCATTTGGATTGTCCATTACTGAACAATACGACTTTTATTCCACAACTTTACAGAGTCTGTTCAAGATGAAACACGATTACTTTATGTGGGTGTACTAAAGTCCAGACTTTAGTGTTAGCTGGCAACAGACACTTAAAGTTCTTCCAATTTGGTTATTTATCTACTTACAGACCCTATGAACCATGATACTTGCTGAAGAGTCTTAGCATTGGTATTACAGCAGCAGTGAATGGAGTGTCATCAGTGAATGTATATTCAGTATTACTTTCAGCATCTGAATTTACTGTAGCACCCACAGGATAGTGCAAGTACACTCCAGGTGACATCCATTGACATTCACAGATATTCTGTAGCACTTTATTGGTGCCCTTCCATGTTTGTAAATGTGCTTACTTTGATTTCATCTGTTTGCTGCAGCAATTTTGTGTGTAAAATACATGTACTAAACAGTGAGACTTTATGTAAACAGTCTGATTATGAAGGTAAGTGGGAGTTTATATTACTGGGGGTGTTTTTGGATGTTATTTTGATTAAACTGTAAAAATGACTAATCAAAAAGGGATAATTTAAGAGAAAAGGTGTTACGTGTGTGACTTGGCGTTCTTTGACGATTCCTCATGAAATAAACTTTAAATAAAATCAGTTTGTACATAAAGCCCACTCTTTTTACCATGTTTCCCTGCTTATTCTTAAAAAGTTCACATTTTTGTGTGGATACAGCGCCACAAATTCTCTACCAAATTGAAAATAAACATTTGAGGTAAATTAAACCATTCTGAGAAAGGTAATGTTCACCCACAGTGGCCAATTAGATAAGTTGAATTTGATTCAGAAAAGGATCCCAAATGCTGTATACATGTTTAAGGATGGTTTTGGGGTTTTTTGCACGAAAATTTAGTGTTTTTAAAAACTAATCCTGTAGTTTAAGTACTTTCGAATGCACCCTTACTACCCTAATTCAAATTCATGGACTGATTTGGCATGTAAGATTGTTGCGCGCAACCCTGAAAGCCTGTAGATTTAGCATTAGCTAAAAAGAAAATAAAAAACTAATCTCTAACACACATTTGTTTTCGGCCCTGCAAAGATTGTGAAGCAGCTGTAGAGTTTAATTTTCTTACCAATGTACTTTAACTGAGAAAGTTTGTTCAATAGGGCAAATGTTCCAGAAAAGGGGGCTGTGTTTCCTGTTTACGGGCTGATTTCCAGGGTCTGACCGAGGTGGCGAAGCGACCTTTTTATTCTTCACTTGAATATCTAGGTGTGGTTTACCAAGATCATCTCACAGTCCCAGGGGTGTTGTAGCTGAAAGAGTTAACCCACAACAGCGATATAAAATCGTTCTACACGCTTTATTGGGTCAGTAAGTTTCCGCCTGTGCAAGCTGCAGCATGGGTGAGTTTCATTTCTAATGCACGTTTTGCAACATTGTTGACTACACTTTATTTCGAGCACCCGTCATTTCCATCGTTATATTAAGGACGCAATTGCTCCAGTTTGGAAGAAAGTATTGCTTCAGATTCTTAGAATAATAGGCCTAGGCTACCAGTCAAAATCATTAAGGTAGAATTCGTGCCATATATTTTTACTGTGGCATGTTAACATTAAAGTTTGTTTTTTTTAGTCAGTGGCTATGATCAGTGGTTGGATGGTGCAAACGTTTTTCAGTGTTGTTGGCTTGATTTACAACAAACATGCTGTTATTGCAGTTCTTTACTCAGTTTTACTTTTTAATACATATATATATATATATATATATATATATATATATATATATATATATATGATATTATGTTATATTAATTATTTTGCCTGTATGTGTGTATATATATATATATATATATTTTTTGCTTCATTTCGGAGAGGGTTGTTTAGTGAGGGGACTGACCTTCACTTGACTCATAAACTTTTGTCTGGCTATCAAGGGAAGGATGTTGAACAATTGTTGGCAAGGCTTGTTGTCTCCTAGATTGTGACATTACCCATCTGTTGTAGTTGGTTTGTGTTTGTATGTGTATTTTATAAACCTCTTCAGGGCAGTAAAATGTATTATCTAGTAATATCTAATAATTCTCTTGTCTAGGCATCATTCATGCCTTTTAAGAATGAACAGTAACTTGGGACACTAATGTTGCACTATGTAGGCAAATAGATCATCACAAATCCCACTTTAAAAAAATATATAAAACAAATGGGCCACTTCCTGCTTTCATTCAGTGTTTAAGATTTTTATTATGGATGAAATGCAATAAGAAGCGAAATTGGGTTACTTCCCAGATTGCATTGAGTTTGTGTGACTGCATGAGTCTTTAATTTTTGATAGTTTGTGTGTGACTCCCATTGTGATATTTGAGATCTGACATTTGAAGTCTGTTTACAGCTTCAACCTGTTCAGGATGTGGACCAGGATATAAAACCCCTCTGGATGCTATGAAAGGTGAGTTGCTTTAAATCATTCTGTGAATTATTCAGTTGGTACGAATATATTAACATGAGTTAGAATTTCAAAGTTGCAAGTCACTACAAAGTGGTGGTGAACTCTGCACTAGAAATTTATTGTCAACATCTGATCTGGCGGCTCCTCCTCCCTACCACCAGAGGTCCCTCTTACTTGCAGATTGAGATTGTTCTGCAATTTTTGGTGTGCTTTTTCTTTTACCTCTTGTTGTCATGTTGCATTTAGTGTAGTGAGCCAGGGTTCTTACAAGTGCCTGAATTTGTGTGCACAAAGTACTTGTTCAGACACAGGGAGCTGTTTGAGATGTACCCTGTCTTTTTTTAATTTTAATTTAACTTAAAATTTGATAAAATCTCCCACCATACATCTTACACCTTCATCAAGTCACTATATATATATATATATATCACTGTGCCAAAAGAAAGTTGTAATAAAAACAGTTAAACTATAAAATGGGTGGGTTTTTCTGCATTTGAAATTTGTAATACATTTCTATATGATTTTTAGACAAAAATGTGTATTTTTGTGTTTGTGTATTTTTAAGATTATAAATTCTATCATGTCACTTAAAAAATCATAGGTTATTTGAAAGTATTATGCTTATGATATTATAATAAATTTAATGTATTAAAATTAATTTAAAATATAAATGTGATCGATCTAACGTTAATTGGAAAACCAGTAGACTTTTGTCTTTGCAAAATTTAGTTTTAAGTTTTTTTTTATTTTTGAAATATAATTTCTGTTCGACTGACTATATGCACATGTAAAAATGCACATGCATTTATAAAAAAATCCCCACTAATGCTTAATTTTTCAAAATAAATAAATTTAATTTTTAATTTGTATTTAAGCTTGCAAAACATTTAATAGTAGATTTTTAGTGCACTTCATCAAATGTTGTGGACCGAAATAGTATAATTTAAAAATTATAGAAAACAAAGATCAATAAATATTTAAACTCTAAACTTAAAAATAAATCCTTCCAACAGGTCCTCGAGAAGAGATAGTCTACCTGCCATGCATTTACCGCAACACAGACATCCAGAAACCAGACTATCTTGCAACTGTTGATATCAATCCACAATCTCCCAATTTTTGCAAGGTAAAAGCAAATGTGATTCAAAACTAAAACTGTTTTGGATTAAAGAGAGGCACCAACAAATTTACTTTAATTATTTCCTGGAATAACTGTTACTTTAGTAATATTTTCTCCATTTTTGTGATGATCTAGGTGATTCACAGGTTGCCCATGCCCAATCTGAAGGATGAATTACATCATTCTGGTTGGAATGCCTGTAGCAGTTGTTATGATGATCCCGCCAAAAGGCGCAATCGTCTGATTCTACCTTCCCTGATCTCCTCTCGTATCTACGTTGTTGATGTAGGGACGGATCCTCGGGCCCCACGGCTTCACAAGGTTCACAAGAGTCCGTCTATATAGGATTACCCATATTTTGATGTTGTTAACTTTGTGGGTGAACATCTGGGTTATTAATTTGAGGGAGTGAAATCTCAGGAGTTATTTGAATGGCTATTCTGAGTTTGGTAAACTCAGACCAGCAAAATTGTATCATTATAAGATGTTTGATCAATGGGCATCAGAATCTTTGACCTCAAACTCGTCAAAAACTTTTTAGTGAATGCATAACCTCTTGATTTAAAAGCTCTATTAAAGGGGTAGTTCATCCAAAAATGGAAATTCTCTTAATTTACCCTCAAGCCATCCTAGGTGTAGATGACTTTCTTCTTTCAGCCAAACACATAAAATCCTGGCTCTTCCCAGGTTTGTAATTGCAAGTGCCCAAGAATTTGAAGTTCCAAAAAGCATATTCATCCATCATAAAAGTAATCCATATGACTCCAGTGGGTTAATAAATGCCCTCTGAAGTGAAGCAGTGGGTTTTTGTAAGTAAAACATATTTATTTAAAACTGTATAAACTATAATCACTGGCTTCCAACAATGGCTGTACGTGCGTTCACAAGAGAGTTAATTTTTCTTACAAACACCGCTCACTTCGCATCAGAAGGCATTTATTAACGTACTGGAGTTGGAGTATGGATTACTTTTATGATGGATGGATTTGCTTTTTGGAGCTTCAAATTCTTGGGCACTATTTAATGCCATTTCAAAGCCAGGATATTATTTAATATAACTTGATTGTGTTCGGCTGAAAGAAGGAAGTCATATACGCCAAGGATGGCTTGAGGGTAAATTATGGGATAATTTTCATTTTTGGGTGAACTATTCCTTAAACTCCATCAAAGAAACAAGCTCTATCGACAGCATCTGTTTACCCCCCTAACTTCAGTTAAGAAGAAAGTTTTGGAGCAAACTTAAGTGCATTAAAACCTGAGAAGCATGACGACATGTCCTGTTGCGCATATTGATTGGGGTCCAAAGTAATTTTGTTTAACATTCACAACATACTGCTCAACATCAAGTGTGACTGCACCTTAATGCGTGACTGTTGACTCAGAATGTTTTGCTCTTGCCAAACCCGTGCATTCTTTCCATCTCTGTCCTCCTCCAGATAGTCGAGCCCACAGATCTGTTCTGGAAATGTGGCCTTGCCAACCCCCACACTTCTCACTGCTTAGGCAGTGGCCAAATCATGATCAGTGCCATGGGCGATCCCTCTGGCAATGGCAAGGGTAAGGTGCTGCGTTTACCTCACTGTATTTACAATACAAACTTGGCTTACTTTTTGTTTGTGTTCATTGTAAGGTGGTTTTGTGTTGCTGGATGGTGAGACTTTTGAAGTCATTGGCAACTGGGAGCAGCCAGGTGAAGAAGCACCATTTGGTTATGACTTCTGGTACCAGCCTCGCCACAATGTCATGATCAGCACCGAGTGGGGAGCACCCAAAGCTTTGGGAAATGGCTTCAACCCTGCAGATGTCAAAGCTGGTATGTGCACATTCAAGAGTATGTTTGATGCATTGTAGCCGACTGGAAGTGATGATAGGATCTGTTTGCAGGTCACTATGGGCAGCGCCTCCATGTGTGGGACTGGACCACACACAAGCGGATTCAGACTCTGGATCTGGGGGAAGAGGGCGCTATTCCTCTAGAGATCCGATTCCTGCACGACCCTGCTGCGGCTGAAGGATTCGTGGGCTGTGCACTTCAGAGCACCGTCTACCGCTTCTACAAGACTCCGGCAATTATATAAAAAGCTCTTTTTTTTTTTTTTTAGATTTTTTTATAAAGGCTAAAATTCTGAATGTTAAAGACCTTCATTTTTTTTTTTAGGCAATTAATGTTTTTAACTTCAAATTTTGTTTCACAGAAAGGGGACTGGGCTGCAGAGAAAGTCATCAAAGTTCCTAGTAAAAAAGTGGAAGGTTGGGCTCTTCCTGAAATGCCAGGTGAGTGCTTTTAGAAATATACTATGGTATTGTTTTTTTGTTTAGTTTTTATTTATTATTAATGAAAATACTCAGGGAAGGAACAAATAACAAATTCTTATATGCACAATGTGATTTCCAAAAAGATCAAATCTTTCAAAAAAAAAAAAAAAGAGCGAGAGAGGAGAGAGAGAGGACAAAAGAAACAAAAATATGCTTGAGTTGATCAATATCCCCCAAATATGATCCAAATATCCCCCTCCCCAAAACAAAGGTGGCTATATATATTAGTGTATAAAGAACCATTTATACTTATGAAATGTGAAAAATATGAAATGTGTGATATTATACACAATGTATGAAAGTCTAAAGAAATTATTAAAATATTGACTGGAGAATATTAAATTTGTTTTTGTTTTATTCATTTTTAATGTAATTTTTAATGTGTTTTTTTATGTTTATTGACCTTTTATATCTATGACTGTTAAAAACTAGGGGTGTCAATACAGTAGTTAATATTATAGTTATTTATTTATTTATTAATTATTTTATATTTTTAATAGTTTTTAAAATGATGATACTGCAATATGAATTTTAGTAAATGTTTTTAAAAATCATATTAAACATTGATATCTTACATTAGTTTTTAATATTAGTAAATTGTTTGGATTTTTCTCTTTTTTTTTTTCCTGGACTCCATTTTTAACAATCTACTATAATGGCAAAAAGTGAAGAGAATATTCATTTGTGTATATTCCTTTTTTTTTAAAAAATTGTTTTGCCAATTTTGTACTACTTATTTTGAAAGAATGAAATGTTCTAAATTTAATATTATTACAATGTTTAAATTTTGTATTAATCATTTAATATATGAAAATACATTTAGTAAAAATTGTTTTCTTTCTCTCAATATTTTCCCCCTTTTGGATTTTTTCTGGACCCCAGTTTGACAGTGCTATAATGGTAAAAAGTTAAAAATAAAAGATCGTATTAATAAGGTGGTTTTTTTTTGTTTTGTTTTGTCAAAGGTCTCATTACGGATATCTTGATCTCATTGGATGATCGCTTCCTCTACTTCAGTAACTGGTTGCATGGAGACATTCGACAGTATGATGTCACTGACAGGAGGAATCCACGTATGGTTGGTCAGGTAAGACAACTTCGATTAGCAGAATCAAGACAAATTTTGTCTACATTTATAGTCATGTAATTTTTAATTCATGAAATGCATTTTTGAGGTCTTCCTTGGAGGCAGTATTTTGAAAGATGGACCAGTGAAAGTTTTGAAAGACAAAGAACTGGACAGCCAGCCAACCCCACGGATAATAAAGGTACCTTTTCATTTCCAGGTATGCTTCATGTGAGCTCTGTGTACACATTTGAGTTAGCCATTTATGGAGAGGAAAACAGCCTAAAGCTGTTGGCAACTAACTAATTGACAGATGACCTAGCTCATTGTTCTCCAAATCATTAGGTCATACAGAGCTAAACAGAGCAATTAGAGCACATCATTTGCTGGAGGTTAAAATGTTCTTTTCCTCTTCAGGGAAAGCGGGTACAGGGAGGCCCTCAGATGCTGCAGTTGAGCTTGGATGGAAAACGACTGTATGTCACCACTTCTTTATACAGTGCCTGGGACAAGCAGTTCTACCCTGACCTTGTCAAGTGAGACAAAATCTTTATTAGAAGTGTTATTTGAGTATTTAGTGTAAAGTATAGGCACGAAAGCCTGTTTTAGCCACAGAATAAAAAAATAAATAAAAAGGTAATCACAACATTTTGTCTCAAAGTCAGAATTGCAAGATATAAACTCTAACTTTATAACTCACAATTGCAAGTTTATATCTCACAATTCTGAGAAAAAAATCAGAATTGACCCTTCGCAAACAGTTTGATTGACAGGCGATCTAACCAATCATAACCCCGAATCTGCCATTTTATCCCACAAAGCAGTCAGGGGAGTTTGTAGATTAACTTTGGTTAACTTGAACTTAAAATATTGTGTGTCCTTGTGTCTTTCCGTGGTTGACACAACATTCCTTCTGATGTCCATTCATGTTTATTTGATGCTATTAATGAACTAGTATGAAAAGATGGTTGTTTCACGAGCCGCTTGAAGGAGCTACAGCGATCTGTCACGACACATTAAAGAGCCACAATACAGTATTTCACTTCTTTAAAAATTTTAAATATGAAACTGTTTCATACGTTTTCAGTGTCCTTTTTGCTCCACAAATTTTTCACTCCGTGAGAAAGTGATGTGTGGCATGAGAGCACATGGGTTGTTAGGCATAGCAACAGGTGGTGGGTTTTGCGAAGGGTCAATTATAAAGTCCGAAAAAGTCAGAACTCAGAATTGTGAGAGGAAAACGTTGCAATTAGTTTTTTTTTTTTGTTCCAGGGCAAAAACAAACTTTCATACTGAAATTTATACTTTATATATCAGAATTGTGACTTTATTTCCTAGAATTGTGACTATATCTCGCAATTCAGACTTATTAACTTGCAATTGTGTTTATATCTCCCAAAACTTTTTTACAGATACATTTGAGAGAGAAGTCAGAATTTCAAGATATAAACATGTAATTCCAAGAAAAAAAGTGATTCAGAATTGTGAGATACTGTATAAACTTGAAATTGTGAGTTATAAAGTCCGAATTGCAAGATATAAAATTGCAATTCTGAGAGTAAAATATATATAAAAATATAAATATAGGTATTAAAGCTTGTTTTCGCCACGGAATAAAACAATTAAAAAAGGTAATTGCAACTTTTTATCTCACAATTCTGAGAAAAAAGCAAGAATTGATTTGATAAAAAGTTACAATTGTTTTTTATTATTATTCTGTGACAGAAACAAGCTTCCATAGTATAGGTCAAGTATTATAGGCTACTGTAAGCTGTCTAAATTTTTAGAAATTACCTCGTTATTTTGCTACTTGCCTCTTATTTCACTTTAGGGAGGGGTCAGTCATGATGCAGATTGACGTGGACACAGATAAAGGCGGTCTGAAGCTCAATGAGAATTTCCTTGTGGATTTCGGAGCAGAGCCAGAAGGACCTGCACTTGCTCATGAGCTCCGATATCCTGGTGGAGATTGCACTTCTGATATCTGGTTATGAAACTGGTACCAAGCCATCATATTCCAAGGAGCAGAATTATTATTCCCATATTCTCACAATTGAGTGCAGATACATGTATATACACATCATCATTATTATGATCATGTTTAGTCTATGTATGGACCAAATCCTTAATCATATTGTCTATTAGCATTTCCCAGAGTGAATTATGTTGTAAATTACATCTCAACTACAAAAACTAATTTTCATTGTCTTTGTACTCTTTCTTCTATTGTTTGTTGTTGTTTAATACATATGCATCCCAGTGAACTCAAAGGCTTTTGTCATTTGTTGTTGTAATGGCTTTCCGAATTAGAATTGCAAAGCAGATTTTAAACACGTGATGCAAGTGCACAGAGGACATACTCTAATATTTTGAATATATTCTAACATATAGAAATCAATTATGTTGTATTTTGGTTTTCAGTGTTTAGAAAGGAAATATGGACATGTAACAGCAGCAATGACAAATGTGAATGTTTTTACATATTATATTAAGGTATATTTTTTCATCAAGCTGCAGAGAAAAAGAACAAATGCAACTTTGTTTAACAATGCAAACAATTTTCAAGGAGTTTAGTTTGGTTTATTTCCATTCATAATATACAAGAATGAAAAGTTACCTGTCCAAGCAGATAAGGACAAACTTTACTTTGTAAACAAGCACACTTTTTGAAACAACATACTGTACCATGAATAAATACAATTCTAATACCATTAATTATTCTTGTTTTTGATTCTTAAATAAATGTTGAGGAAAACGTTTTAACATCTTGTGTTTTTATTCATTCAAAATTCATTAGCATTAAAATCCTATAATAAAAAAAGAGCAAACGTGAGATATTGATCACACTCTTTACCTGTTTCTCAAAGCCTAGAGAGCTTCCTACCTAGATAACATTTTTGGGCATTGCGTAAACGGCCGGGAATGCTGTCTTGTGTTCAGAGACACAGGATGTAAGAGTGAACGCTGGAATCAGGCAGTTGATGTGGGCAGCCCCTGCGTATGTCATCTCGCCACTCACTTTCTTAGCGAACAACACCGGCTATTCAGCAACAGGAGAACCGCACCTCCCAAATGGGGCAGTTAAAACACAGATAAACCGATTATTTAAACATTCACCCGGATTATTTTGAGGTAAGTCATATGAATTCATGTTCCCCTGGTTCGGTTCAAAAGTAGAAGAACGTTATAAAGTAGAGACGTTGCATTAGCTGCTCGGCTAAGTGTAGCATCCGTTTTGTTGGCTTATCCTTTCAGCCATTGATAACAGTTGAACAATGTAATTATTAAGTTATTCTCTAGTTCAGCACACTTATTGTTACACTGTTTTTCATTAAAAATGAGTTTGAGCCCTACAAGAGAGAAAAGTAGTCGACGTGTCTCGTAAAGGTCTCGGCTAAACATGCTCAAATGCTAACTTGAGTGCAAAAGTCATCTGACTGATGGACTGCTTACTTTTTAACGTCTGAAGTCTGACAAAACGGGTAATATGATTATAAAGCGTAAATATGGGCGTTATTACGAGGTTTGTCACCTATAACTGCACATATTTAGCTTGTGCTCGTACTCCTATTTGCAGTTAGACTTTTAACTACGAAAGGAAATAACATTGATCATGTTTTTACGGTAAGTTCACCATTATACTTTTAGTTTATCTTTCGAGCTGACTGATGCATCACATCTGTCCAAATTATAGCTACCTATTGCCTTTATTGACTTGGCTTTAAGTTTGTTGATTTTGTCACAGTGTGTTTGAGCTACAGAATAGTAGATTTGATTGTTTATTTATGCTGTGACAGTCTTGTAATCTAGTTATTCAAGGATTTAATCAAATAGTTCGATAATAATGGCTTTGGATTGTGGACCGTGTTGGCAGAAGGAGACTGTTGAGACTGATCATTCATGATCTACATGTTTTGTGTTCCTCTAGATCACTTTCACACTCCTGCTCTCTCATTTCAGGGCAAAGGCTGATTGAATTTACTCTTTCCATTGCAATCCGAGAGGTTTAGTTAAACGTGTTGATACCAAACAATACAAATAAACTCTGCTTGTGGTTTGATTGTGTGAATCAGTATTGCAACTCTTGGGGTTATCACTTTAGGCTTGTTGTAGAGCCGTGTCGTGCAGGATTTAACTCTGAGAAAGAGCTGGCAAGCTGGAACAACACACAAACTGTCAGTTCAGAGTAAACCATCCACCAGACTTGGATTCAGTATGCGATATGTGAGAGGAGAGCTGGCATCTTTGTCTAAGCTGACTCAGTCTCCACCAGTTGACATGTGCTTTAATATCATCACTTTCAGAATCAGTTTTCATTTGTTACATTTCAGCGATCTAAGAACAACCACTTTTGCGCATGCTGTTTTCTCTTTCTTTCATCTAGCTAAACTAATGAAACTCATCTGAATTTCCATTGTTAACCTGAGGACTTTCCATCACTACCGCTAACGGCATGAAAGTAGAAGCAGGAGTACAACTTCATTAAATACTTGACCTTTTCTGATGAACTGCACCTTTCTGACAGAATGAGGTTTTAAAGCACACTGGGTTTTACAGTGTTGCAGCTTTGTGGAATATGAGACTGATGCTTCACTTTATCTGATATTGGCCTGCTGGTGATGGTGAGGTAATCTGCTGGAGGCGGATTATGGCGCTGTCCTGCGTAGCTGTGGATCAGTGGGACGCCGTGACCCTGAGGGAGTGGCTGTTAGTAAAGCCTGTTCGTCTGAGTAATTGTCAATTTTATATTTGAATGGCTGTTTACAGGATTTGTGGTCATATATTGGTCGACTTCAGTTTTAGCTACAGTCCATCATGGAAGTTCTTTCTGTTCTCAGATTTCTCTGACTTTATATGTAAGTTGATATTTTAAAGGTAAAAAGACATTTGATCCTGTTTACTGTTTGTTCACGGTGTTTATAATTGCATCTGCTCTTATTGTGCATAATTCACCAATGTTGTTCTGAAGAAAAAAATTTGTTCATTAAATTCTACACTACCGTCCAAAAGTGTCGGGTTGAAAGAAGTGGTTTTTGAAAGAATCCTCTTATATATTTTTTCATCAAGAATACAGTAAAACAGTAATATTGTAAAATAAGCTATTTTAATGTTTTTATGTAATTTATTCCTGTAATTGCAAAGTTGAATTTTCAGCACTATTACTGTAGTCTCCAGTGTGTCCCCAGAAAGTGTCTGTGAAGTTTCAAAATACTCCACAGATCATTTATTATAGCTCGCAAAATTGGGTGTGAGCAAAAATGCACCGTTTTGTGTGTGCAAATGAGCTGCTGATCCCCGCCATGTTTTCCAAAAGAGGGCGGAGCTTTAACGGCTTGCGCTTCAGTTGCTCAACAACAACAAAGCTGGAGAATCGCACGCAGCCAAAATGACTATTGTCGGTAACGGTGTTCAGCATTACATTGTTCTGGAGTCAGACACCGATGGAGAGACTCAGGAAGAAGTTACCATTTTTAGAATGCAACTGGACGTTTCTGAATGGTTAGTGGATAAATTTACGTAGTTGCTGTGGAGTTGATCCTGTGGAGGTAATATCTTTTTCCGCCACTGTAATCACTTTTCTGCTGACATAGCTAAGGGACAAATGCAGTCTGGGATATGCTGATCAATATATCATAATATAACATTTCAAATCTTGATTAATAAGATCATGTCCTGCCCCACATTAATTCACTCATGAACAGCAGTTTAAATGAACTGAGCTTCATCATGTTTTCTGCTCTGTCAAGCTTGCTGATTGTGTGCCTCTCTGTTTTGCAGTGGCCATGGGTGACACAGAGCTGGAGCTCTCTCCCGCTCGGCTTGAGGAGCTACAGAAGAGCCCATCCACCTCCTCAACCTCCACTACCTCCTCTCTGTCCCTGCCCTCGTCTCCCTCTTCTGGCCCTCGTCCCCTCACCAGCTCTAGCCCGAGCACCAGCGAAGGCCTGCCCACCTCCAGCCCCACTCTAGATGTCATATCAGAAGGAGTGGGCGAACTCAGCCTGGTCATTGATACCGAGGTGGCTAAAAAAGCCTGCCAGGAGGTGCTTCAAAAAGTGAAGTTCCTGAAGGCTGATGGAGATGTACCTTCAGCCACTTCAGAGCCTGTTTTGGTGAACGGCACAGCGCACCCCGAGTCCACTGATGGAGGAAAACCTCCCAAGATCACTGCAGAGGAAGCGGAGCCTGTGAAGAGCGTGCGGCGGCGTCAGAAGAACAACTCCTCGAAGCAGTCCTGGCTCCTGCGGCTCTTCGAATCAAAGCTGTTTGACATCTCCATGGCCATCTCCTATCTTTACAATTCCAAAGAGCCTGGCGTGCAAGCCTACATCGGCAATCGGCTCTTCAGCTTCCGGAACGAAGAAGTAGACTTCTACTTGCCCCAGTTGCTCAATATGTATATCCACATGGACGAGGATGTGGGCGATGCCATCAAGCCCTATGTAGTACACCGCTGCCGGCAGAGCATAAATTTCTCCCTGCAGTGCGCCTGGCTGTTGGGGGCCTACTCCTCTGACATGCACATCTCCACGCAGCGCTACTCCCGTGGCACCAAACTGCGCAAACTCATCCTGTCAGATGAGCTCAAGCCCTCCAGCCAGCGCATCCGCAGGGAGGTGCCGCAGCCTCCCCCTTCCTGCCCCCCACCCCTCCATCACAGTCAGGGCATGAGCGAACACAGCCTCTCGCCCTCTAAACGCACCCACCAACGCTCCAAATCTGACGCCACCGTCAGTATCAGCCTCAGCAGCAACCTGAAGAGAACCGCCAGCAACCCCAAAGTAGAGGCCAGCCAGGATGAGGTGAGACACTTGTGATGTCACATGCTTGCTTACCTAGTTAGTTACATGTAAGCTGATTTTAGTTGATCATGGTCTGGCTGTCGCTTTCACCTCCCACAGATGTTTTTTTCTCAGCTGTTTCATGCAAATGAAGAAGGCTGCAGGCAAACAGCTCAGATTTGTGTGGTTTCTGTGGCTGTGCAGGAAAAGGCGTGTCAATGTGCCACATGATGTGAAGCTGACACTCAGATGTGCTCTGTAAAATAAAAAGAATTTCATGTAGTTATTTTAATGACGGATGGATGAGCTATTTTAAGCACAATGTGAGCTTTCTTCTTAGGCAGCATTCTAACTTAAATGGAACTTAAAAATATTAGATGCATATTAGCGTTTGGTTTAAGACATGCATTTTTGGGGCATTAAATAATGGCGCAAATAGCAGAAAATTGACCAGCGCAAACCTTAGTAAATCGTGTTGCATGATTCATTTAATTACTCTCCTCCTTAAATTTTTGCGTCTGAGAGGGAAACTCCTACGAATGCAGGTCAATTGCAAAAACAACTGTTTATTCCTTTTCAGTGCTTATTTTTCATTACGTGTCTTCAGTAAATCCAGACTGTAGTTTTTTAACGGGAAAAGAGAGTTTGCTTGGGTGCACGCTATTAGTAAATCTGGCCCTTGGTGTTAGGAGTATGAACGAATATTGTAAACGAATCATCCATGCATGTTTAATTTTTAATCAAAATGACATAACTTGATCTTCTGGTGAAACAACAGACTTTGACAAACATTTAGTCTTTTTAATCCCTGCCCCTTTCTTACAATCAACTGCAAGCTCACATTCAGAGCTGCTTTCATCCAATCAACAACCTATGGATTGAAACAAGTCCTCACCCATTTTTTTTTTCTTTTTCAAATATCCTTTTTATTCTGATGTACGTCACAATATTGAAGGAAAGATCTGTCACTACTTCCATTTCATCAAGACTTGAAAATGCTGTTTACTAGGTTGGTAGCTCACTAGGTTTTGGAACAGAGCTGTGTCGACTCATCTTACTATGTTTGAGTTGGTCTGCCACGTGGCAGCTACGAATATAAATTTTTCAGTGCTAATCCCAGTGAAGGCAGAAGCCAACAGGGTGATGAATAGGTTTTTGTTTTTGCTCTCTGAAAGTAATTAACTACCATTCCTGGCTGATTTCCAGAAGAATCATGACATCTCTGCAGCTCTTCTGTTAAGACAACCCCTCTCTCTTTGAGTTAATTTGCACAGTCATGATAATAGTTCTCAGGGCTAAATGTCATGCCACTAACAAATCACCTTTCATGCTGTTAATAAGTGGCACGTTACGAATCACAGCTCCAGGATTAGATCCGAGGTCAGTGTGGCAGGCAGATTAGATCCTGTTTGTACCACATGCATTGGATTATTCTTTTATCATGAGAGATTCCAGGTGGCCGACAGTAAATTTTAGTGATAGACATACATAAAATATTTGCTGAAACACAGTATTTACTCAAAGCATGTGAAAATGTCTTTACAGCTGCAGGTACTAGCTGCTTTTGGAACTGCTAGACAAGTGAAGTTAATTGCCTTAGACACTTTAATTTGATCAAATGGACCAAAATGCACAACTTTTCAAAAGTGAACATTTTTAGAATTGCTTTTGAAAGAAGTCTCTTTTGCTCACCAGGTTTGCATTCTTTTGACAAAAATACAGCAAAACAGTAGTATTGTGATATATTATCACAATTTACAATAACTTTTTGGTTTTGATATATTTTAAAATGTAATTTATTTCTGTGATGCAAAGTTGAATTTCAGACATTATTAGTCCAGTGTTTCCTTCAGAAATCATTCTAATATGCTGCTCAAGAAACAACATGAATGAAACTTATTATGAATGTTAAAAACAGTTGTGCTGCATAATATTTTTGTGGGAACTGTGATACTTTTTTCCAAGATTCTTTAATGAATAGAAAGTTCAAAAGAAAAGCATTTATTTGAAATAGAAATCTTTAACAATGTAAATGTCTTTACTATCACTTTTGATCAATTTAATGCACCCTTGCTGAGTAAAAGTATTAATTTCTTTACCATTTGGGGTCACTAAGTTTTTTTTTAGTGTATCTATCACTAGTATTCGTAGACTATATCTAATATTACATTAGGGTAAAACTCATAAAGTAGGTTTTCTTTGTCAAACATGAAGATTTCTGATGACTTCAGATGCATTTATCTTCAGTGCATTTATCTTTTCTTCCCCTTAATAGTAAGCTAATCGTTGTGGTCAGAGGGAGGGGAGAGTAATTAGAATGTAGCAATGCACCATAATACACTCAGATACAAATAATTATTTTCTGATAAGAATTTATGGTTTGTAATCGAAAGGCATGACATTTTCAAATATAGATAAGGAAATTAATTCTGAACCTGTGTGTACTTAAATCCCTTTGCTTGCCCTTGCCAACCATAAACCCATTCAACAGAATTAATGCTATTAATATTGGTCTGGCCAATATACTGTTTGTTAGTATAGACATGTCCATTACCATTTGTATTTCTTGACCATTATATTGTGTCAGGGAAACCGTAGGACAGAAGGTTATGTAATAACCTACCATGGGTCAAGTTCTATTCTGATGTGTAACTTTAGAGTTGCCTTTTAACATCGTCACACTGCACACCCGTTCTGACGTTCAGTGATGTGCACATGATCACTCGCCTTCCTCTTTTATCTTCCTGCAGCATAGTTTCTTCCCTTCCTTCTTCCTCGAACGTGATCTTGCAGCAGCATGTGCTGCTATGGCAACAGCGATGTAGCCATTCACATGGCAGCGAGCCGCTCCACTGGTAAATGGAGTAAAGATCAGCGATTACGAAATGCATTGCTCCACAACTCCTCCACACTGTTTACACACGTCAGCGAACTTCATTTGAGAACTAATGGCGTTAATGTAGGAATGTCACTGGTTTTATCTCCACTTTGTGAAGTGGAGTGTACGTGTCTAATGTGAATAGCGTAAAAATTAATCTGTTGGGCTGCTCAAAGGCTGGATGGCCTTTCTTTGAGAAAGAACAGCTGAATGATGTAAATAAAAAATCCAGAAATGCTGTATTGGGGACAAATGTGCATTTTAAAAATAAATAAATAAATAAAATACAGCTTTTTTTGGTCGTTGACCTTTTAGCTTTGTATCTTGCTTACTGTTCTATTGGTTGAGAACCTTATCTTATATCCCACACAAGCTGCTCTGATAACTTAATCAAATCTACTGTGATTTATTTGCACATTTAAGCTGCAGTTTTTCAACCTAATCATGTAAATATTTCTCTCTGCTGGATTTTCTTTCTCCAAACAGTGAAGAAAGATAAGTCTTTTCATCTCCCTCTTTTTTTGAAAGCTTTTCAGGATAGAGGTTTTCCATCAGAGAAAGTCCACTGTGTGTTATCATGTGGAGTTTGGACCCCTCTGTGGCCACTGACAACTCTTTCACCATGCAACCAGTACAGAGAGCAGTGAAATGGGCCAATTTATATAGATTAAAATACTTATTGTTTCAATAATATAACCGATTTTATAACTTTGTTGCCATGACAATGTAATGTAAGTGCTTTATTAAAATGATAAACTGCACATTTATGCTTTTTACTCCAAAAAAAGGGCACAGTTTTATTCCAATGTAAGTGTGACTCCTGAACCTTGTGAACCTTAATTCTTCTGTTTTTTTTTAAGTCTTTACATTTTCTGAGTGGTGCTTGCCTATACAGGACGCTTGACCACATCTTGTAAACAAGACTGAAGTGTAAAGTGATTGTTTGCTGGATGAAGTTAAACATGACAGGTGCTTGATACTCCATGAGAGTTGATGCAAGGCCGCTGTTTGACACTCCCTGAGAACTCAGACACAACAGCTGTTCGACAGCTGTTACACGACCCTGGAGAACAGAGTTCGGTCAATGCAAGTTGAATGTAAAGTATGTCCAATGCAAGTTTGTAAATACGAGTGCACATCCGTTGAGTTCCGTTGAGTTTCAGGTAGGCAACAAGCAGCTTAGGTGTCCAATGGTCATACGATGTGGGGGAAGTTGCCTGGCAGATCTGGTTCAGATGCTGGTATCTTTTTTCAGATAGCAGAGAGGAGAGTCATGCTTTTCTTAGTTGCAGGATGTTCTGCTTTAGGGGTTAGTCAGGCCCCAGTGCTCACTTTGCTTACAGTTTTAGTGCACCCAGCTGAGTAGTGTGTATACTATATACAGTGGGGAGAACAAGTATTTGATACACTGCCGATTTTGCAGGTTTGCCCACTTACAAAGCATGTAGAAGTCTGTGATTTTCTGGATTTTTGTTTTAGATTCCATCACTCATAGTTGAAGAGTACCTATGATAAAAATTACATTGTATGATTGTATGAAGTAATTAATTTGCATTTTATTGCATGACATAAGTATTTGAACTTAGTAGTTGCCCTGGCTGTGTGTTTTGGGTCGTTGTCATGCTGGAAGACCCAGCCACGACCTATCTTCAATGCTCTTATTGAGGGACGGAGGTTGTTGGCCAAGATCTCATGATACATGGCCCCATCCATTCTCCCCTCAATACGGTGCAGTCGTCCTGTCCCCTTTGCTGAAAAGCATCCTCAAAGAATGATGTTTCCACCTCCATGCTTCACGGTTGGGATGGTGTTCTTGGGGTTGTACTCATCCTTCTTCTTCCTTCAAACACGGCGAGTGGAGTTTAGACCAAAAAGCTCTATTTTTGTCTCACATGACCTTCTCCCATTCCTCCTCTGGATCATCCAGATGATCACTGGCAAACTTCAGACGGGCCTGGACATGCGCTGGCTTGAGCAGGGGGACCTTGTGTGCGCTGCAGGATTTTAATCCATGACGGCGTTGTGTGTTACTAATGGTTTTCTTTGAGACTGTGGCCCCAGCTCTCTTCAGGTCATTGACCAGGTCCTGCCGTGTAGTTCTGGGCTGATCCCTCACCTTCCTCATGATCATTGATGCCCCACGACGTGAGATCTTGCATGGTGCCCCAGACCGAGGGAGATTGACGTCATCTTGAACTTCTTCCATTTTCTAATAATTGCGCCAACAGTTGTTGCCTTCTCACCAAGCTGCTTTCCTATTGTCCTGTAGCCCATCCCAGCCTTGTGCAGGTCTACAATTTTATCCCTGATGTCCTTACGCAGCTCTCTGGTCTTGGCCATTGTGGAGAGGTTGGAGTCTGTTTGATTGAGTGTGTGGGTAATGAGTGGAGAACAGGAGGGCTTCTTAAAGAAAAACTAACAGATCTGTGAGAGCCGGAATTCTTACTGGTTGGTAGGTGATCAAATACTTATGTCATGCAATAAAATGCAAATTAATTATTTTAAAAAATCATACAATGTGATTTTCTGTATTTTTGTTTAAGATTCTGTCATGCACAGTTGAAGAGTACCTATGATAACAGACTTCTACATGATTTGTAAGTGGACAAACCTGCAAAATCGGCAGTGTATCAAATACTTGTTCTCCCCACTGTATATACTACCATTCAAATGGTTGAGATCAGGAAGATATTTTGGGGGAAAGAATTAGGACACGTTAAATTGTTCAAAAGTAACAGTAAAGACTTACATTGTTATAAAAGATTTATATTTCAAATAAATGCTGTTTTTTAACATTGATTTATTTTTCAGGATTCTTTGAATAAGTTTCCACAAAAATATTAAGCAGCTGTTTTCAACATTGATGGAAAAAAAGAATACTTGAGCAACAAATCAGCATATTAGAATGATTTCTGAAGGATCATGTGACACTGTAGACTAGAATAATGGCTGCTGAAAATTCAGCTTGGCCATTATGCTAATATATTTTAACATATAGAGCAGTTATTTTAAATTGTAATATTATATTTTCACAGTTTTACTGTTTTTACTGTATTTATGATTAAATAATAAAAAAAACTCTTACTGACCCTACACATTTGGACGGAAGTTCATCATATTAAAGTATTATATTAGGTTATGTTATATTAAAAATAAATGCTATTATGTGTAACATTTGAATCCTATTTGACATTGATCTTGGCAAAACACACAAACATTGACCAAACCTCTGCAACGCACAGATGTTTGTGGTTTACTGCTTTAGTATCTAGGAGGAAGTAATCCATTTTATGTTTGTGGCCTCTTCGCACTTGTTGTGCATTAGTGACCAGAAACACACGATCTGTGTCATGTGAGTAAAAGCATGATTAATTTATGCAGTCTGGAGGTTAATGCAATAATGAATAGTGCCGTTAGCACAACCTGTTTATCTGTGCATCACATCCACATACTCCACTCTACCACTCATTTTTGTAATAATTTGGTATATATGGTCTCTCTCTCTCTCTCTATATATATATATATATATATATATATATATATATATATATATATATATATATATATATATATATATATATATATATATATATATGTTTGTTCTAATAATATTAGTACTATTTAATTTGGATAATTAACAAAAGGATAATACTAGTTTTTTTTTAAATGTTAGTAGTATATTAGTAAGAGTTTTCATGCTTAGCTCTGTGTTTTAACCAGGCGTGGTAAATCAGTCACTCTCTTTCATGTTCATGTCCAAACCAGCCTCGACTAGTGACAGTTATTCCTGTGGCCTTGCCACACCCACCGTGAAAACTGCTGCTTCTCATTACAGTGCATTAAACATTTACATAACTTCTGATTGGTTGAGATCAACAGCTTTTTTGGAAAATAGTTATCGGTGTGATCAAGGATCATGGGGAGTGTTCGCTTGGCAATACACCATGACGATAAGGCTTTATGGTTGGTCTTCTAAATCATGCCAGTTTTATGTCACTATGTAGATGATAAAATTAATCCAGCCGTAAGCCGTGGCCTTATCGGAGGAGTGTGTATATGTGCGAGTGCCTCCTGTAATCCTTCAGCTTGTCCTCACCACCAATCGTGGTGCTTTACATGGGTTTGATCAGAGCAGCTCTCAGAGATTAGGCTCAGTCACATCAGCAGCCAGAGATATAGTACATTTTTCAGGCCTGCGGAGTCATGGCCAGGCCCAGCTGCTCAAACAAATGGGACGAGTGTAACCTTGAGATATGTTTTTGTCTTGTTCTGACCCCCTCCACCCTCCCTTGCTCTTGTACTGTAACTCCCCCCTCCCTCCCTCTTCCTTTTCCCAGGATCTGAGCTCCAGCTCCGACAGTCTCGAGCTAGAGGCTGGTACAGTAAGTCTCTCACCGTCTAACGCTCCTCTGTGCGTAGTGGGATGATGGCTGTGTCTGTTTGCAGGCGGGGTTGACTCCACAGATTCCTTCAAATGTGTGCCTTCAAGATTTGCAATCATGCCATCAAACATCACAAACTGGGCATAATATTGGATATTTTTCCCCTGCTTTCAATTAAGTTCTTTACCTTCAATATATTTTGTAAACCTCTGGAGATAAAAACGAAATAAATAAATATATATATATATATATATGTATTAGAAAATATTTATATTTATTTTTACGTTACTTTACTTTATTTTATTGTATTACAGTGATTTTTATTTTTTAAATAGTTTTTTTTTTCAAAGCTGTTACCAAAATCTGGGACATTTGGTGTCTGAATACAGTTTACAACCAGGAGGTTTTTTTAAAGAAATATTTTTTATTACAGTAACATTTGGGAACAGTGTTGAATGATAGGTTCTTTGCAGGTTTGTATTTGCAGTTTTAATTGTAGGTTCATCAGTACAATTTAATAATAAAAACTAGCTAATTTTGTTTTATGTTTGATATTTTATGTAACATCTAAGTGGATGTTGGATTTGGGCCTTTATTTCTTAAATAAAAAGTGATGACACCAATTTGTACCTAGTTTGGGGAAATGCCTATTGCATTATATTTATATGAACAATATGTCTTGATCAGTGAACTGATGGCATGCTTGCAAACACTTGTTCTTTGTGTGGTGGTTGTCATTTTAGCTGTAATTAATTATTTGGATGTGACTTTTTTTTTTCTCTCATTCTCTTATTTAATGAATCAATGTAGAAGTGTATATATTTTTGACTAAAAAAGTCAATAAAGATGGGTCTGTTCAATTTTTTTGGGTTCTGTGATCAACTACAAGACCTGTGGTTTACTACAGAGACTTTGTAAACCTTGGCAAAGGAGTATTCTCTGTAAAGTGTTTTAATTTGGTGGATTTAATTCTTTCCATGGGTGTTTTGGGTGTTCTTTTGCATATTTGCAAAGGATTAAGTGGTATAGTTGTATGAAAATCATTTTATGGCTTTGTCATTTGTTTCTGTAATCCCTTCTACATGGATTACAGATATCCATGTATTATTTGACATCTATAAACCATAGGTTGCACATGTGGAGGAGTTTGATGAGTCTTTCTCCACATCTTCCTGTCCTTTGATGACATTGTGTATTTGTGTTAATACTTTTTCCTCATTTCAGGTGATGCTATTCATTCATGACTCACTTGCTCTACCCTGTGGTCAGCTGTTGCTAAAACCCTCTCTCTTACCATTTCTGATTTTTTTACACCCATGCTTCACTTTTGAGTTTAGAATGCTGTACCGATCATGCATGCAGATTTTTTTTAGCAATTTTGAGCACTGCCTCACATTCCTGTGCTGAATGATAAAACGCAATAACTTATACATAGAAATTCAGTGACTTGTTTTGTTTGGTTGTACAGTCGACTTGAAACCAAATTTAGGCTTTGGTACGATACCAGCTTTGATACTGCAGTATTGATATTAAATCAGACTCTGCTAGATTTACATATTTTACATAATGTGAACAGTAATAATATAAAGCCAATTTAAATATCTCCATAATATGCAATGAAATGGAATAAAATGACACATGGCCTTTAACTTTGTCTTGTGCTTCCATCACACTGTCTAAAGAGACAAACTGTGCTAAAACTCAGTACATTGTTAGCAAAAATTGTGATTATATTGGTATCATGCCATTGTAAATCAGTGGTACTTTTTTTTTTAAATTTATTTATTTATTTTTTTAACCATTTGATTTTGCTTTTTGTACCAGTATATTGTGCAACCCTTTTTGGTAGAATAATTCCTCTGCAAATGCCCAATTCTGTTTGCATGTGTTTCATTTAGTGTGGTACAATGATGTTTCTCTCTTCTCCCCTCATCTTTTCTTTCCTCTCTCATTCTTCCTTCTGCTCTCAGCCGGTGCGTCTGACCCCTCAGAGGGAGTTCATTAAGTCTCTGATGGGCATCGGGAAGAGACTGGCCACTCTGCCCACTAAAGAACAGAAGACCCAGAGGCTTATCTCAGAGCTGTCCCTACTCAACCACAAGCTGCCTGCCCGGGTCTGGTTGCCCACGGCTGCCTTTGACCACCACGTGGTGCGCGTGCCCCACACCCAGGCCGTCGTGCTTAACTCAAAGGATAAGGTGAGGTTGTGCTCAGATCGACGTGGATGAATCCAGACTTTTTAAATGGAAGAAATATTGCATTTCTTTGTTTTGATCTATTGGGTTTTGAAAGACTATATCCTAATTTTAGTGCTAACTGCCTTTTTGTGCTTCTTCAGGCACCTTACTTAATCTATGTAGAAGTTCTGGAATGTGAGAACTTTGAGACTTCAAGTGTGCCTGTGAGGATCCCGGAAACACGGATCCGCAGCACGCGATCCGTAGAGAATCTTCCAGATTGTGGCATCACACCTGACCAGCGTGCCAGCAGCTTCTCCACGGTTCCCAATTACGATAACGATGATGAGGCATGGTCTGTAGATGACATTGGAGAGTTGCAAGTGGAGGTACTCGGAAAGTGTGACTATCAACCCATCCTTTACAAATTTGTGGTTGTCTTTATCATCAGAGAGCTGACCTGTTGTTGTTTTTTCTTCTTAAGCTTCCAGAGATCCACACCAACAGTTGTGACAACATCTCCCAGTTCTCAGTAGATAGCATCACCAGCCAAGAGAGCAAGGAACCTATTTTTATTGCAGCTGGAGATATCAGGTACACTAGGAGCTGGTGTATGTGTGGTTGCAGTAAAGGCCAAATCACACTGCACCGACAGACAGAGTTGTAGAGTACCTGAGAAGTGACATACTGTAATCTGGTGATTGTCCTCGTTGGTCGACGTCTGTTGGTGCATTGTGAATTGGCCTTAAGAAAGACACATTCTAATTTAACTGGAATGTTTTTATTTCAGACGACGCCTATCCGAGCAACTCGCACACACCCCCACAACATTTAAGAGGGACCCAGAGGATCCTTCAGCTGTAGCCTTAAAGGAACCTTGGCAGGAGAAAGTGAGGTATGTGTACAACATTCTCTACCAGAGTTGGTTGGTTGGTTTCTTCATTTGTTGAGTCTGATTTGGTCTTTCCTGTGCTGTTGAATAGACGGATCAGGGAGGGCTCCCCCTATGGCCACCTACCCAACTGGCGTCTACTTTCTGTTATTGTGAAATGTGGTGATGACCTGAGACAAGAGCTTCTCGCCTATCAAGTTCTGAAACAACTTCAGGTTGCACTCTTTGTATTTTGTCTTTCACAATGGGGGTAGATCTAAGGATGCACAATTTAAGGGTATCATATTTATTATTGGCCAATATTGTATATGTAATTGGGCTTGCTCATTTCATTAAAACAAGTTATTTTAGTTTTTAATTTTACTCTATGTAAACAAGATTGATTGATTTTCAAAAATGGCGTTTTATTGTTATTTCCCAGAATTTTAATATTGGTGCATCCCTAGTTATATCTATGGAGACCCGTATATGACATGCAAAAAATAAAAAGTACGCACGATTTACTAATTTGTTCCCTTGGTTTGCTAAATCGTGTGCACGATTTAGCCTACTATTTTTTTTTCTGCATACCATGTGCGGGGCTCTGTATATATATTAGAACATCATTGGTAGGACAGTTTTTAGTCTGCACATAAAAAAATGTAATTTACATAATTTTTTTGTCTGTTATTTTATGTTTTATATATATATATACACACACATTTCTGTGATAGCAAAGCTGACATCATCAGACATCATTCGAGTGTTTAGTGTCATAAGATCCTTCAGAAATCATTCTAATATGCACGTTTTGATCAATATTAAATTGCTGAATAAAAAGATTACTCATCCTTGCTGAATAATGGTTAATTTTCCACATTGTTTATTTAAGTGACATTTGCTGAGGCAGTATTGCTATACTTAATCTGCTCACCATCTTTGTGGTCTTTCAGATTATCTGGGAGCAAGAACGGGTTCCCTTGTGGATCAAGCCCTACAAGATCCTGGTCATCTCTTCAGACAGTGGCATGATTGAGCCGGTGGTTAACGCTGTGTCCATTCACCAGGTGAAGAAACAGAGTCAGCTTTTATTGCTCGACTACTTCCGGCAAGAGCACGGCAACTACACTACAGAAGAATTCCTTACTGCTCAGCGCAACTTTGTTCAGAGCTGCGCTGGCTACTGTCTCATCTGCTATTTGCTGCAGGTCAAGGACAGGTGAGAGAGACCATGGATGGTCAAATCGCTGCTGAATCATGTTGGAAACAAAATAATTTAGATAAGTTGTAACCACTGATGTTTTCTTTTGTTTTTCAGGCACAATGGAAATATCTTGCTGGACTCTGAGGGCCACATCATTCACATTGACTTTGGCTTCATCCTTTCCAGCTCTCCGCGAAACCTAGGCTTTGAGACGTCTGCCTTCAAACTAACCAGTGAATTTGTTGATGTAAGTACAGCTATGTTTATGTAGGATATAGTTGGTGGAGTACTCATGTCCTAAATTTGGAAAAGGATTTTGTCTCTGCTCTAGGTTTTATGGCTAAAGTTTGCATGATGAATCAGTACCATATTGGCTATCTACTAGAAATGTAATTATTCAATTGTTTTCAAGATGCGTCCATTAAAATCATGCTGCTGCATATGCATCGATCTTGAAACATGGGTTTTTGAGCCGTGAATTGTTTGTTTTGGTCAGCAACTATCATTCCATATTTTAAAATTTCTAAACATTAAATTACTTGCAAGTAAGACATAGTGTGGTTTCATTTGCGCTCTCACAGCTCTCCATCACAGACATGCCTTTAGCTGGATCGCGCTCGCTTAGGGCTGTCGAATAACGGAAGCCACACAATGCATAAACAAGATTTGACCAAGGGCTATATAGACAGGGGTAGAACAAGGGAAAGTAAACTAGACATATTAGAAACTATTACGTGACTATAGTAACATACTAGGACATAAACCGAAACTAAACTGTGTGGGGAAACAGGAACTAAAGGAAACAGAACCGAATGTCAAAATAAGGGTCCACAAGATAAACCTGACAATTCGCTTGTTGGACTATTAATATGTATAACAGTTCCAATCCTTGAATCTGACTGGACTGAGAGTCTTTCTAAGACTGCTGATATTTCCCATATGTATCCAGCATCAGTACTGCTGGTCTCTGCACTGTACAGGCTGTCAGTCAGTGCAGTTACATCTTTTCACCATTAGGTGGCGACAAATGACTTTCTTTAGTCCTATTCGGACGGGACTAGTTTTACAGAGGGGGACGTTTGAGAAATTTGCGTTTCACAGATGTACTTTGAGATTTTAGTCCCAATTGAATCTGCCATGTCTGTCATGTTCTCTCAACGTCTAAAAATTTCAGAGCAAATTACCTACTGTTTTTTGGCAAACTCAGCAGTCCTCTGTGCTTTTGCACCTACATGAGCTACTGTATGTGCATCAATCTTCTGTATACTTTTATTTCATTTCAATATGGATAGTATCCAACGCAACAAATTTATAAAATTAACAAATAGAGCCAAATCGGGGAAATTGTGAAGACTGCATATTTTAATTTCAGTATCAGGTAAGATTTAGATAGTTACTAGATTTTGCTGCTCACATATGTGGTTTTATTATAAACAGCCACTTGTGAAGTTCATAACTCTAAGTTTGCTTAAATAGGGTTTTAATAATAGATAATATTTATATCAATAAGTAAATTAAGAGAAATAAATGATGCATGCAAACACAGCACATGAGCTTTGTAACACCCACATCCAGAACACACACACTCTCACCTCTGAGATCAACACGGAGATGTTAGTCCCGCCAGAATCGGTACATGAAATCACAGACATCGGGTGAAAATTATTGAAAGTCAAACTACGTTTGCAAAACTAGTCATGTCTGAATAGGGCTGTTGAGTTAGTCATTAAACAGTTTATTCAACTAATACGTTCAAAAACGCTGAATCATTCATTAATTCATCTGCGGTTGGCTTGTCAGTATTGCGGTATTTCAATATTCGGTTTATCATAGCTGCCCTATACTCGCTCTCCCTCCATTTTCGTAACTCTCATGGACACTTTTCTGAGCACCTCATGTCTGATCTCTCCTCATGATGGTCACTGACTATCACATGAGCAGATGACACGGCTTTCACAATAGCGCTGTAGTCATTCCTGAGTCAAAAATCTATGAATCATGAATCAAATTGATTTACACTCCTATTTTCTACTCGTACTAAGAGTTTTTATTGTATATTTAATTTTGTATGCATATTTCCACTATTTTCACATTTAGATTGTTTGTCTATTAAGTAGTTAATATTTTAACAGTATTATTAACTTAATATTTTAATGTAATCTTTAGCAAATCTCAAAATATAAATTTTTCATGCTCAACATTAAATTAGCACATTTTATAAGTCATCTGTTTTATTTATATATTAAAACAATTTATTTTAGTTTTTAATATTTTCATTTTAATTCAAATGGCCATTAAAGGTGCAATTTGTAAAACCTTTGACCACTAGAGGGCGTACAATCAAAACAACAACGGCGTAGCTTGAATAATGGGAACTGTCGTCTTCAACTCCACCGCTGATTTAAATCAATCAGATGGGACTTATATGTCATATTCATGGATGAGGTAAACTAATAGTTTTATAAATTTTGCGCTTGTTGACATGATTTTATTTCATTAGAATGAATTAGCCGCAAGTAAAGCAAGGTTTAACACTAAATTGGTTGTCATAGATGTTACTGCATTTGTCTAATTCATTGGTGTGATAACGCTGCACAGTTTTGTGTTCAAAACAATCATAGCAAAAGTACAGTTGAACGTTCCCACATCATTTGCTAAAAGGCTGATTAATATTTATGTATAACTCTGTATTAATTTCCATTGTTTATCACGTCAGGTGAAGTGTATGGCAATGTCAACAAACTAATCACAAACCAAATGCAATAACGCTCTCCTTAATAAACATTATTGTACAGAATGCAACTCATATGCAGTTTTGGCATTTGACACATTTAATAGTGTCATAGTGACAAGTATTTCACTAAAGCTACAGTATAAAACAAAATAACAGCCAACAGTTCATAACATGCCTTGAAGTATTCGTAGTGAACATCACCTCACCTTTTTTCACATCATATGCATAGACAAGAACAAGACATTTAAACGATATAATAATCATAAGTTTTTTGTCCGTAAAGGAATCCAAATAGTTACTCACCTGTCTATTAAAACACATGCAAGATCAGCGTCTCTGTCAAGTTGAAGTTTGTCGCGCAGCTCTCTCCGTTTAGGAAATGCGATGTTGATCCTTGTTGTATTTCTCTACTTGTCCCAAAATCTTCTTGGGTCATTTGGTTGACGTTTACATTTATGGGGCTTGTCTTTGTTGACAGAACCAGCTACAAACAGTAGAATAATTGTGTTCCATAACGACTGCGTGAAACAAGCTAGCTGCTTGATAGACGCTACAACTACTATTTCCGCATTTGTCCATGAGACTTTGTTGTCATGGTTTCTACGGCAGTAAAAGCGGAAACCGAGGGTAACACGGATATGACGTCGTTGACAGGCTATTCCCGCACACGTGCCGGAGCCTTGGTTAAAATCGCAATTTTCTCATGACTTACAAAGAGTTGGAAACATTTTGGATATTTTACTGCAAAAAGTTTACGTATTGCACCTTTAATCACTGTTATTATAGTTATTGGCTTCACAAAATCATCCAGAATTTTAATGTCTGTGCATCTCTTGTTTTAGGTAATGGGAGGTCTGGATGGAGACATGTTCAACTATTACAAGATGCTTATGCTCCAAGGCCTAATCGCTGCACGCAAGCACATGGAGAAGGTCATTCAGATTGTAGAAATCATGCAGCAAGGTACTGCTAGTCTGAAGCTTCAGGGGATGGAGCATCTTCCTCTTTCTATAATCATCTGAGCACACTTTACCGTTCAGTTTTTGTTACTGAATGATTTGTATGTCCTGCAGGTTCTCAGCTTCCCTGCTTCCACGGCTCCAGCACCATCCGTAATCTGAAGGAGCGTTTCCACATGAACCTGACGGAGGAGCAGCTGCAGGTGTTAGTGGAGCAAATGGTGGACGGCTCCATGCGTTCCATCACTACCAAGCTCTACGACGGCTTCCAGTATCTCACCAATGGCATCATGTGAGCGGCAACTGGGGCACATAAAGACTTGAGAGCTAAAACTGGAAAAAAAAAGGCTGCACCACTTTAAAAACCACTCCCATTGCCCACATCCCATAACCACCCCTGTGTGTCTGCACCCTTCAGACTGATCTTTAAAGATGGATTTTTTGTTAGTTTTTTACTTTGACTGAGGAGGTCTTGAGCTGTGAAGTAACCTTGTCGTCTTTTTTCAACAGCCTTTCCTTTTGTTTGAACTCTTCTTTTTTTGTCATGTCATCTTACAGTACTCTGAATGCCCAGAGTTGAATTTTATCCAGCTTTCCAGTGCCTCATTTAAACACTAAGCTGCTCTGTGACTTCTGGTTTTACTCTCACCCGTGTACTGACTGTCTTCAACACCCCATATTATCATCATCAGCTTTTCTTTGTCGCATTACCACTTATGCTGTATACTTCGGATGAATAACATTGACAATTTCAACACACACATACAATGGGATGGGAAACAGGAGATGTTGTATCTACGCCTGTAAATTGCATTGTGAATTGAGGGAATCAGGTGGTAAACATTGCTGCGTTGTTCAGCTTTGTAAAGTCAGTGTTACATTAACTGTTTAAGAGATCTTCAGCTCAGT
Source organism: Zacco platypus (assembly GCA_038088235.1). Taxonomy (NCBI): domain Eukaryota; kingdom Metazoa; phylum Chordata; class Actinopteri; order Cypriniformes; family Xenocyprididae; genus Zacco; species Zacco platypus. The sequence continues at coordinate 9,353,172 of CM076077.1, forward strand.
GCCGCACAAAGAGCCATTGAAACATTTTCTTAAAGGGCTCTTATTTGTCCCTGTAAAGAGCGCTTTGCCCGTGATAGGGTTAATGAAGCTTTTTAGTTCAAAATGGATTTGTTAAACGTCAAAACACCAAAGACACAGACCAGTGGCTCCGCCAATCGTACTAGAGTATTACTCTTTGACTGATACAAAAGCTAATATAAAATAATTAGTACTTAATTAAAATATCCTGGTCTGTTTTCTAGGTCAAAATAAATGTATAAAGAAATTATTTCGAGTTTCCAGAGGTCTGGACTGAAATGTGGTGGACTGAGAGATATGAACACTATTTATTGCCCTTTTACAAATATTTCATATACTTGTATGACATGTATGAAATAACATTTTCTCAACATGTTCTCTGTGGATTTCATTTTGTCATTTTGTTTGGCACAAGTTACAATGCAAGCTAGTTTGTACAGCTAACCTGAATTTATAATGTGCATTCTTACAGCTGACCTCATTCTGAGGTGGGCGGCCATGTTTAAATGTGTGACTGTGAGCCACTGGAGATTTTTTTTTTTAATGGAGAGAAGTTCAGATCTGTTGCACAGGAGAAACGGAAAGGGCTATGAAAAAAAAAAGCGAGAGAAATCAACACATAAATTCTTTGTTTTTATTTCCTACACATGTACAGGTATAAAACTCCCTGTGTAAAATTTCTAGTTTTATTATTATTATTAATATTGTTCTTAATTTCATAGAAACCGGGGCACGTGTTGAGCCTCACCTTCTTTCTCTGTGACATCCGTGCTTCTCTTAATAGTTTTAATTCACCCTCTCAGCGAAAGCTACAATTTCCTTTCATTTGTTTGCCTGTACGAGGGCAATTTAGACTATGTATACGTTTTCAACAGCTTATCTTTTCTCTTTACTATTTTATACTTCTATTCTTTCAACGTCAAACTTTCCTTTGAAACTTGTAAAATGGACCAGCTCTTATGATCATGTGAATAACCTTCCTTGTGAATGTTCCTTTGTATAATAAATTAAATGTTCCCGTTCCACAAATTGCATATTTTTAAATAGTCTTTTGAGACCCAGTAAATGATTTTCTTTGTGTCTGTGTGCACATTGTGAATATCACAATCCAACATCTAACTATTTTAAGTTCTAGTGCTGTGTATGTCTAGGTGGATCCTTTTGGAAAAATATTTTCATAAATGACAAAATACTAAAGATAGTGTTTAGTAAAATAATACATTAGCCATAATTGTAGTGATTTTGGTGGTGTGAAACGCTTTTAAGGGGGTAAACAAAAAACATGTCTGATGGATATTTCACAAATAATGTCTTAATACTTAGCAGAGTCTGACCCCTTACCTTTTTATAAATAACGTTTTGAAAGTGTTCCCCTCACAGCTACAGTTGAGCTCTGGCCCAGAGGCTCATTTCCCTGTGCTTGTAGTGTGCTGTGATTACCTGTGGCGCAGGTAAATCCGTTCAGGATCGGGGGGTGGCGCCGTTATGTGTGAGAATCTGCGATTCCTTCCGCAACCGAAAGAAGGAAAAAACTCCGATACCTGCCTACACTTGCTGCTCTATGGTCAACACCCGTAAAACCAACTATTTAGTCTTTCTACAGTGTTTCCGATACATGAAACACTATATCCAGTGCCGTTTACGCTTTTGGATATAATTAAGAAATTCTATCGAAGGTTATAGATGGAAAATCAAATGGACGACTAGTTAAATCCTGGAGTTTCACCTGAAGCTTGCAAGAGTTCTTCGAGGAGTCCACACAGGACTGAAGTTTGTCAAGGGTGTGATACAGGAAGTGCCTTTAATTCATCATGGTAAGAGCTTTTAAAAACATGAAATGAACGTTACTGGAATTATTTTTTAGTCGAGTTAATAAATTAAGAGCTGCAGCTGGCTTTAAAACAAAGTTGTGATTGTTGAGGTATGGCTACTACTACTGCTACTACATAGAAGTTGCACTTTACATGTCGACAAATTATTATTTATGAAGATTTATAAGACTTGAAGACATTTGTCCTGTCAGAGTGAATCCAAAATCATGAGTGTGGCCTAAACAAATGGTCCAGGACTAACTTTTGAAATACACTTAGCATTTGAGGTGGAACATGTTGAGCTCAAATACTCCAAACTCGATTTTGGGACATTACATAAACAAGAAATCTGTTTAAACAACAACGAAAAACTGAAGCACAATAACTTTTTAAGGAAAAAAAGGAAATCTGTCCAGTGTATTTATACAATTCTATTGATGAAAATGTCAGTGAGCTCCATTTAGGAGGGAAAAAATAATACAAATTTAGTTAAAGAGTTATTTGAGTTCAAAATCAATTCAAGCCTGAAAATAAAACATTTGTGGATTTAAATTTTTCTTGGAGGCGAACACAAATATTCTCAGATTTACTGTTTGTGACGTATGAAAGGAGGGCATACTTATACTTATTATATGTTTATATGTCATAGTTAATTCTTAATCAGCTGACTAAACATTTTCCTAAAGTTTATTGCTTGGGGATAAGTAGAAATATGGCTTACGTTTCTTTGTTTTGTTATAGACCTGGACCGCATATTCCTCACTAAATAATATGCTTTTAAATCGAATCTATACAAGAGCTTCAAGGCACAGTAGTAGTTTTTGTTATTGTCAAAGTACTGTCTTGTCAAAGGCTTTAACATTTCAAAAGTCTTATGAAAGCACTCATGGTAAAGTATTTCATAAATGTCATTTCCTCGTATGTGCATGGTTACCACTGGCTCTTGGTTAGTCAGTATATTCTTACACTTATTAACTCTTTAATTAACTTGTTCAATTATTAATTCTGCTGAACACCAGCCCTTCTGTCTAATGCAATAAAGGTAGAATTAAAGGTAGAATGCACTTGAAGGTTTATTTACCCAACAGTGTGACAGCATTCGATCACAGGTGACCATAGAGATGTGTTTGAATAAGTAACATGTCCTCTTTCTCTCTCGCACAGGGGAGCAAAGAGAAATATCACTGGCAGACCCAGAATGTGAAGGTCAGTGGTGTGGACGACATGGTCCTCCTGTCCAAAATCAGTGAAGAAGCCATCACAGATAACCTCAAGAAAAGATACATGGATGACTACATTTTTGTATCCTTATGTCCTAATGTACAAGGATTCTTTCTTTATTTGGCATACTTAACTATGCACTACCTTTATAACGTTCAGTAAGATGTTTTTTGATTTAGTTTTCAGCATTACATTGATAAATTAACAATAAAAAAAGTAATAATGTCACAAAAGATTTCTATTTTAAATAACTTCTAAATTTTGAACTTATTATTTATCAAAGAATAATTTGTTTTCAAAAAAATATTAATCATCACCTTTTTTTAGCTTTGATAATAATAAATGTTTCTTGAGCAGCTAATCAGCATTTTAGTGCACTAACATTGTTGTGGCGAGTTTTTCCATAACAATGGAAATGTAAATATCAGTGTTATTTTACTATTATAGATACCATTATAGTTTTTATTAATATTGTCAATGTCTTATTTTTATATTTTCTGTTTTCATTTTAATTTTAACTAAAGTTTTTGTTGTGTTTTTGTCATTTTTTTTTTATAACAGTGTTTTTTTTTTTAAATGTCTATATTTTTATACAGTTTTTATTTTTGTTGTAGTTATTTTAGGCAAATAGCTGAAATAAATTAAGTTTATTTCAAGCTACAAAAATGTATCTATCTCTCTATCTCTCTCTCTCTCTCTCTCTCTCTCACTCTCTCTCTCTCTCTCTCTCTCACTCTCTAACTCTCACTCTCACTCTCTCTCTCTCTCTCTCTCTCTCTCTCTCTCTCTCTCTCTCACTCACTCTCTCACACTACACACACCAATATCTGACTTGGAGACTGCTGTCCCTTTTCCCTGCCCTCCAAATGTCACAAATATGGATTTGAGAGAAGCAAACCTCTCTCTTTTTTTTTTCTTCAACCTACCAGCTTTTGTTTTTGCCATAACCACAACTCTTCAGACATACATTGGTCCTGTGCTGATATCAGTGAACCCCTTTAAACAGCTGCCGTATTTCACAGACCGTGAGATTGAACTTTATCAGGGAGCCGTAAGTACAGCATACCTAAATACATGAATACGAAATTGCATTAAAGTTCAGATGAATAATCATTCCTGCAGGATAGGACATTTACACATGGCCAGACAGAGCAGAGCAATGCCATTGCATGTCCGGTCTTGCCATTGACTTCCAGAGACTGCCTGCTTTATCTGTATTTGTTAACATCTACCCCTAGTTGGCCAATCCATAGAAAGCACAGATGCAAATCAGGAGGGGTTTCTGGTTACAGAGTAATGTCACTGCCTCAATTTCATGCAAATGTGACTTGTGTCTTTCCAAGACCGCTGTATTAAACTCCACAATGTACATGTATTCTGTCGTTCCCAGGCACAGTATGAGAATCCCCCCCACATCTACGCTCTGGCCGACAATGTGTACCGCAACATGATGATTGACTCAGAGAACCAGTGTGTCATTATCAGGTCAGGGATCTGACGCCCTCACCATGAGCCACCTTGAAAGTATTTGTGTGGCATCAAATGTTTACATTATATGTGTTTTAAATGTGTCTGTGATACAGCGGAGAGAGTGGAGCAGGAAAGACTGTGGCGGCGAAGTACATTATGAGCTACATCTCCAAAGTCTCAGGAGGTGGGCCTAAAGTTCAGGTGAGTTTGTCAGCTGCTATAGTTTATCAAATCTCCAGGGGTTTGTGAGGAACATCAGGGAGTTTGATGAAAAGCTGATAAAACATTAAATATAATAAAATGAATAAATAAATTAATATTAAATTCAGTAAATATAAAATTAATAATAATAAATAAAATAAAAATGAAAACAGTTCAAAAAAACACTTACTTAGAAAAGATTATGTCACCATTAACCGACATCAGAGAACCGTGAACATGCAAATGTGGGGCTAAATTAACTTAAAATCTCAGGGATATACTTAACATTTTAGGTCAAACGGGTGTGGCTGACAAAAAAGTGAATCCCTGGGCTAGATGGCCATTTGCTTAAGAAGAGCCGGACTGAACTCAACCCAAAATCTGTGTGAACTCATGGGTGTGGTTGTTTCTTTTGTTCATATTGCCCACATTTTGTGCTCATTGTAGGTGAAACATTGCACCCTTGAAATCGCATAGACTGGTGGCTGAGATCAAAAACAGTGATCTCTTTGTTCTTCTGTGACATTGAACAGTTCGCTACCAGATCTAAGTATATAAATGAATCAGAAACTATAAAATGATCATTTGTTTTTCATTACCTGCTTTTCATAGTTTAAACAAATGAGCAGTGTTTAGTGTACAAGTCTAGTGTTTATAATACATGGCATACTTTAACTGTCTGTTGTTTCCTCTTTCCTTGTTTAGCATGTTAAAGACATCATTCTCCAGTCTAACCCCCTCCTGGAGGCGTTTGGAAATGCCAAAACCGTCCGCAACAACAACTCCAGTCGCTTTGTAAGTCTTGCTGCAATGATTAGTGTATATATATATATATTCTGCTCACAAAGGCTTCATTTATTTGGTCCAAAATACAGCAAAAACAGTAATATTGTGAAATATTTTTACAATTTAAAATAACTGTTTTCTATCTGAATATATTTTAAAATGCAATTTATTTCTGTGTTGGGAAAGCTGAATTTCAGTATTCAGTGTCACATGATCCTTCAGAAATCATTCTAATATGCAGATTTGCTGCTCAAGAAACATTTATTATTATTATCAATGTTGAAAACTTATTGACCCCAACTTTTGATTTACAAAAGCTTTCTATTTCAGATAAATGCTGTTCTTTTGAACTTTCTATTCATCAAATAATCCTGAAACAAATTTACACAACTGTTCTTTTCTTTTAAAAACATTAAATAATCTTACCATTCAAAACCTTTTGACCGGTAGGGTGTATGTGTGTGTGTATATATATATATATTCATATATATATATATATATATATGTATGTATGTATGTATGTATATGTCTTGCAAATTATAAATCATTACATTATATTTTAATCAAATAAATTATTTTGAATATTATTTTAAAGATCTTTTTAGAATGAGCATGTTAGCCTCTCTGCTGTTCAGTCTCTGGAATCGGTGCACTATCTAGTTTTAAGAATGTCATTTGGAGCATGCTGGTTCTCAACATGTCATAGCTTGTTGGCTGTTGCAGGATTAGTGTGCAGTTTGTGTGTGTGTAGACTGTGAAGTTGTAGTTAAGTAGACTTTACTGTTCATTTCCTTTTCTGCAGTGGTACTGCATGTCAACAGTACATAATGTCAGTGTACAAGCTTTGACTTCCCATGATATTTTTATTTCATACCTCAGGGAAAATACTTTGAAATACAGTTCAGCCGAGGAGGAGAACCTGATGGTGGAAAGATCTCTAACTTCCTATTGGAAAAATCCAGAGTAGTGTCTCAGAACCATGGGGAAAGGAATTTCCATATATACTACCAGGTAAATCTGTGAACTTGAACTCGTCCAAGAAAGGGTCATTGCAGAGAATGATGTGTAATGTAAGTTAACAAATTGTTGTGTGTCATTGTTGACAAAATGTTAGGGCAGTATGATTTAAGGCCAATTGTGGATTGTATTGTGTCATACTAGTAGCTTATGCTACTTAATCAGGGCAGTATTGAAGATTAGAGTTTTTAAATTGCAAAATAGAGTTTTAAAGTCCTGTATGTTGTTGATACCACTGGCTTATCTCTGATGTTTCCGTGTCAGCTTTTGCAAGGAGCTACCAAGGAACAGAGAGAGAATTTAGGCGTCACAACCCCCGATTACTACTTCTACTTAAACCAGTCCAGCACCTACACTGTGGAGGAAGTCAATGACAAGAAGGAGTTTGAAGACACAATGGTGGGTGTAAAGCATTGTATCCTAATACAAACCATATGGTCATGTTCTTCCCATTCAATACATACAATCTCATAATGATAAATTAAACGTTTTTAGGCTGCCATGTCTGTGGTCGGCCTGTCTGTGGATGCACAGGATACTGTGCTGCAGATTGTGGCCGCAATCCTTCATCTTGGAAACATCGCTTTCAGAGAGGAGGGCAACTATGCTGTGGTGGAGAGTGAAGACTGTGAGTTTATGCTTGCATTTATTCATTTAGCAGGTCTTTGTATCGGATTCAAAGTGAGAAGTACAAAACAAGAAATTCTTGTATACAGATAAGTATCTTACGTAATGTAATGAATTCACTTTCTCACTCTACTGCAGTCCTGGCATTCCCGTCATACCTTTTGGGAATCAATCAAGATGGTCTAAAGAGCAAACTGACCAGTCGCATTATGGACAGCAAGTGGGGTGGCAAGACAGAGACTATTTCTGTCACCTTAAACACGGAGCAGGCCTCCTTCACTCGAGACGCCCTGTCTAAAGCACTGTATTCTAGACTCTTTGACTACTTAGTTGATGTAAGTCCATCTGCTAGATTCAAATGACCAAAAAAAATATGTTTTGTGTTCCTATTAATAGTATAAACTAGGGTTGTCAAAAGTACTGGTACTTTGGTACCAAGTTGGCACTGAATTTTTAAAAAATGTGACTATGCCAGTATTTTAATACCAGTAGTACCAGGTATAGTCGGCACCCACGGTAGGCGGCTGTTTTCAAACGCTCCCATGTACATCCATGTAAGTGATTCCATACAAATCTATTGGGCACGTAATAGCCAATCAGAGGTGTTTAAGTTAGTCTGAATCTCCCCAACACCTCTCAAAACAAATCAAAAACAAAGTGTAAATAAGAGATGCATAATGTAGTGCAGCTTTTTTGATTATAAATTTTCGCAGGAGAGTAGATCTCAGTGAGCAGCAACTGAACATAGCCGAAGAGATTGACAGCTCCGGTAATTATAACCATGATATAACCACAGCAACAGACAGGACAAAACAATCTGATACTGTATGTCAAAATAGACGTGCATTAAGTCTTACAATGTAAATGCAAACTAATAGACCTGCCTGAATGGCTATTGTATCGAGAACCGTGGAATTTTACCGGTACGATAACTGGAATTTTGGTACCGTGACAACCCTAGTATATTCTACTTCAAAAGTTTGGGGTCATTAAGAATTTTTTTGTTGAAAGAAATTAATACTTTTATTCAGCAAGGAAGGCTGCATCAAATTGATATTGAAATAAAAAATAGTTGATGTAAGTCCATAAAAAGTAAAAAGTGGCAGTAACTACATTAATAATGTTACAGATTTCTATTTAAAATAAGTGCTTTCTTTTACTTCCTTTTCATCAAAGAATCCCGAAACAAAATGTATTCACAAAATATTAAGCAGTAAAACTTTTTTTAATATTAATAATAATAAGAAATGTTTCATGAGCACGAAATCAGCATATTAAATCAATGCTTTCGGAGGGATCATGTGACACTGAAGCCTGGAGAAATCACTTCTGAAAATTCAGCTTTGCCATGATGGAATGCCATGATTTACTTTATATAGCTTTTTTACTACTGTACACCTAAAGCACTTTACAATCATATCAGGGGGTCTCCCCTCAACCAACAGTGTACAGCATCCCCTTGTGTGATGCAACATCAGCCACAGAATAACAGCGCCAGTGCGCTCACCACACACCATGGAACCAATTCAAAGGATGGGGATTATTAGAAGGCCATGATTGATAAAGGCTAATGTAAGTAATTTGACCAGGACACAAGGGTTTTTCTCTTTACAAGAAGTGCCAAGGGATTTTTAATGACTGTGTCTCATAACGTCTCATCCGAAGGACAGTGCTTGTTACAGTATAGTGAGACCTTACAGTGCTTGTTACAGTATAGTGTCTCTGTCACTATACTGGGGCGTTAAGACCCACACAGACCACTGGGTGAGCGCCCCCTGCTGGCCTCACTAATAAATCTTCCAGCAGGAACCTGGTTTTCCCATGAGGTTTCATATCCAGGTACTGACCAGGCTCAACCCTGCTTGGCTTCAGTGGGGGACCAGTCTTGGGCTACAGGGTGATATGGTTGTGACGGGAATATATTACATTTTAAAATATTTTTCAGTATTTTTTTTTTTTACTGTATTTTTGATCAAATAAATGCAGCCTTTTTGAATATGAAACACTTCTTTCAAAAACATTAAAATCTTACCGACCCCAAAATTTTCAGTAGTGTATATGTCTCAAAAAGCAAAAGAAAATTCATTTAAATTAGTTTTTGCTTGCATTTGCAGGCCGTAAACAAGGCAATGCAGAAAGACCGTGAGGATTTAAACATTGGAGTTCTGGACATCTATGGCTTTGAAATCTTTCAGGTGAATTTAGTTGTATTTGCTAAATGCATCTCTTTTTTTACACCTCATATTCATTTTAAATAACGTCATGCCTTTTCCTCTCCAGAAAAATGGATTTGAACAATTCTGCATTAACTTTGTGAATGAAAAACTGCAGCAGATTTTTATTGAGCTCACACTGAAAGCAGAGCAGGTGAGAATAATGATTTTTAATAAACCAATACAAATATGCCTCTACGGAAGTGTTTGCTAATCTTTTCCGCTAACTTTCACAGGAAGAGTATGTGCAAGAGGGAATCAAATGGACCCCCATTGAGTACTTTAACAACAAAGTTGTATGTGATTTAATTGAGTCCAAAGTGGTGAGTTTACACTTTCAGGGTTTTCTGCATCACAATGTTTGTCATGCATATCAATGGCCCTTCAACTAATGGTATCTAATGGGCACCTTAATAACCCAGAATCCTATTGGCATCATGAGCATCTTGGATGATGTGTGTGCCACCATGCATGCAAAAGGAGAGGGTGCAGACCAGACTCTGCTGCAAAAACTGCAGTCACAAATTGGCACTCATGAGCATTTCAACAGCTGGAACAAAGGTTTCATAGTGCATCACTATGCAGGCAAGGTAAGAGACACTTTTCAAATGTTCAAATAGACCTCTCTATAGGTAAATACTTTGTTTTGCTAAAGATGTTTGCTAAATAAGTTTCAAACTCAGGAATACATGGTAAACATAATCAGACTGTATAAAATGAATCTTTTTGTTGGTTGGCAATAGTGTAGTTAGAGGCCTTCTTGGGTGCTAAGATACGTACCTGACCAGAACTGACCCAAATCACTTCTTACCCTAACCCGACAGGCATAAATCAATTTTTTAAAAAGATAAACCCAACCCGAGACGAGATTTTATTTTCAGATAAAATCAGACCAGAGTCTGCATCTGGTGACAATTTTTTTCAAACCCAGTTTGTTAAAAACACCTCTGTAAGTGTAGAGTTAATTATGATAATATTTTTAGCTTAATTGAAGATTCAATTAAAAATATAGATGAAAAGCAGCGAAGAAGGGGGATAATAGTGTTGTCATAGAATTATTTAATGTGTATTTGTTTTAAATATTAAAATATTGTTAAATGCACAAAATAGATAATGGAAAGTAGGCATATTTTAAAAGAATTTGTGTATTCTCGGGTGGGTAAAAGATGTATTTAAAATTACCCAAAACTACTAATACCAGACCCAACCCGTGTCCAAGGTACTGGTCAAAGTCACTCTCTGGTCAGACCACAGGTTTTCGGATCGAAGTGTAGACCTCTAGTGTGGCTACAACACTGCCCCCCTGTGGATGCAGTGTGTATCTTTGTCTTTTTACTCAATAAACATACTAATTATTTTTCAATTTAAACAGCAACCATTTATCAAGCTTTCAACAGAGTTCTTTGGCCCAGAATATTAACAGAGGACAAGCAGTGGGATGGATTGAAATATAACTAAATATATAGATGTGTTTTAGTGAGTGCTTCCAGCAAGTAGAGTCACACTGATATTGATTGTCTTCCTGGTGAGAGTAATAAGAGCCCTCATTTCCAGGTGTCTTATGATGTGAGCGGCTTCTGTGAGAGGAACCGGGATGTGCTGTTCAATGACATCATCGAGCTCATGCAGAGCAGTGAGTTGTAAGTGGTTATTTGGCTTTTTTTTGCTGCTTTTCTTTAGCTTAGGTCAGTTGAAGCTTGTTAAAAACCCCTAAATGCACTCATGCACTGATGCAGAACATCTGCAGTTCTGCTGTAATTCCTTAATGAAATAATAAGTCACATAAATAAATCATAAAATCAATATGGTGTAGAATTTTTATGGAGCATGATAATTTGTTTTTCTTCTCGTGAGAGATATTCTGTGGTGTATTACTTCACTAGAGTCAGCTCTGATTATAAACGATATTAGGGTTTCAGAGATGTTTGAAATGGTTAATCCCTTTTTCTGGTCATCTCCATAGCGCCTTCATCAAAGATCTGTTCCCAGAGAACCTTGAGGCTGAGAAAAGGGGCCGTCCCACCACTGCAGGTTCAAAGATTAAGGTGAAATAACTGAAGAAATGTATTCTTAAAAACTGAACTAGAAACATTCCAATAATTTGATTTAAACCATGTATTATTCTGTTTAGATTTTGCACCTGCCGAGTGTTTTGGAGCCTGTGTATACTATTTTTGTGCTATTATTATGCTCATAAATTATGCTAATTTTCTGTCTTTGATTTTCTCTAATCTCCCCTTACAGAAACAAGCAAATAATCTTGTCCAGACGTTAATGAAATGCACCCCTCACTATATTCGATGCATCAAGCCCAACGAGACCAAAAAGCCTCGCGACTGGGAGGACAGCCGCGTCAAACACCAGGTGGAATATCTGGGACTGCGAGAAAACATCCGTGTGCGCAGGGCCGGCTACGCCTTCCGACGTGTCTTCAAGAAATTCCTGCAAAGGTAAAATCACCACCACTCTTGCCTGTCAACATGCCAAATGCAGTGCATGGGAATTTTGATAAGCTGCACTCGTAAAATGTGACGTAATATGATTAACTGTTCTATTATATTTGCTCAGATATGCCATCTTGACCAAAGAAACTTGGCCCCAATGGCGTGGAGATGAGAAACAAGGTGTCTTGCACCTTTTAAAATCTGTTAACATGGATTCTGACCAGTACCAGCTGGGCAAGACCAAAATCTTCATCAAGGCCCCAGAATCTGTATGTATTATACTGCGGTTGCAAAATGGCATCACTCTCTGTGGCATATTTTTTAAAAAACATAATTCAACATATGATACATCAAAAATGTACTCCACTTTACTGCAGTTCTGTAAATTTAAATTTTCATTCTTTTAATTCAGCTAAAATGTCACACTGTGGTATATCAGTCTTCTATTGGTCACACGTCTTCACGTGATACGAATTCACAGGGCAGAGTTCAACAAACTTGAATTTTGAAACACAACGAAATGCGAAACTTGAGCGTGCATTTCCTGTGTCCCAAATTTTATGTGTATGAGTCAATGGCATAAAAAGTGTAATGCGACCGCCTCTTTAGTTTGTAAGTTGAAGGTAGTGATGGAAACAGAAATTTCACAGGTTTGATTTGAAATGTGAGATAATAATCTAATTCATTACATGAACATTTGGGGCCATGTTATCTTCCTGTGTTGCCATTGTAACTCATTTTTTCAGAGGTGGGTCTGTTTATTTTCGTCATGGACATATTGAATTACTTCTCAGTTTGGCTACTTAAATGCATTCCTTGGGCGTTGTGCAAACGATTAAATGTAATTCAGTCATGTTAAGTGAATAATCCAGACAGAATTTCTTCAGCCGTTGTTCAAATGGCTTCTCGTATGGCTATGTTTCCAAAACATTGTTTATAAAGAATAGACTCATGTTCAGACTATTGTCTTGTGAATTTTAATGGGTGGACACACTTCTCAAAGTTGTTTTGGTGATTTTGTGGTTGTCTTGTGCATTTTGTTGATATTCAGTGTTAACTGAAAATTAAGTATGACATGTCGATCTTCAGTTGTTCCTGCTGGAGGAGATGAGGGAAAGAAAATACAACGGATATGCTCGGGTAATCCAACAAGCCTGGCGCAAACACATCGCTGTGCGCAAGTATGTCCGCATGCGAGAGGAAGGTGAGAGCAAACTCAGATTCCTCACTTTGATGCATTCTGAATAATAATTTTTATATATATATATATATAATATACACATACACATGTATGTATGTATGTATGTATGTATATGTGTGTGTGACTGTTACATTAAAAACTGTGCCTGGATCCCATTGCTCTTCTTCTGTATCAATCAATAAAGGTCTCAAATAAACTATAAGGCCTTGGGAATACAATCGAATGAAATTCATATTAAATCACATTTCTTTTTTTTAATTCCAGCCTCTGACCTCCTGTTGAACAAGAAGGAGAGACGAAAGAACAGTCTGAACCGCAATTTCATGGGAGACTATATCGGCACAGACAACCATCCGGAGATTCGTCAGTTTGTGGGTCGTCGGGAGAGGATTGACTTTGCTGATGTGGTGGTCAAATATGACCGAAGATTTAAGGTATGATTCAAAGTCCCATTTAACTGTATACTGAAACTCATGGATCACTTCCTCGGTAACTGTCTAGTTGTATTTTGAAGCTGCTCAACAACAGATGTTTCGTTTTGCACGTTGTAGTTCATCTCACATATTTCATGTGATCACATATTCACATGCTGTTTCAACACCCACAGACTGTCAAGCGTGACCTCATTCTCACCCCTAAGTTCCTCTATCTGATTGGACGCGAGAAGGTGAAACAGGGTCCTGAGAAAGGCCAGATCCGGGAGGTCTTGAAGAGGAAGATTGAGGTGGAGAAGATCCAGTCTGTCTCTCTTAGGTACTTTATCACGCAATATGCACGATAACCTTTTGGACTTGAATGTTCTCCTTATATTACAGCTTCAAAATGCTTAATGAATCACACAATTACAGCAGAATGAAATATCTGAATGTTTCCTAACACTAAATTCACTTTTTTGAATTGCATGATAATGGGTGGGTCTCTTTCCTCAGCACACTACAGGATGACCTCTTCATACTGCACGAGGATCAGTATGACAGTGTTCTGCAGTCCATCTTTAAAACGGAGTTCCTCAGTCTGCTGTACAAGCGTTACGAGGAAAAAACACGGAAAAAGTTGCCGCTGAAGTTCAACAACCTGTGAGCAATGTTTCCGTCATTGTGACATTTACCATGTGCTGTATTACATCATACTCAGAAAAGGTATCATGTGCAAATGTTGGTCTTGAAATTCTAACATTCAACATTTTTCTCTCTCAGACTTGAGTTTAAGGTGAAGAAAGGGGGATGGGGTCCGTTTGTATCTGCTGGCTCTCGACAGATCCAGTTTCAGATGGGTCAGGGGGACGATGCAGTTCTGAAGCCGAGCAATAAGGGGCTGACTGTCAGTATTGGCCCTGGTCTGTCTAAAAACGCAAGTGAGTTTGTGTTGAAATTTTGTATTTAATAAAACTAGTTAAGGGGGTTATAGTACCAAGGGTTAAAGGGATAGTTCACCCAAAAATGAAAATTCTGTCATTTGTTTACTCACTCTCAGGTTGTTCTAAACCCATATTAATTTCTTTCTTCTGCTGAACACAAAAGAAATTATTTTGAAGAATGTCGGTAACCAAATTGTGTATGGGCCACATTGACCTCCATACTATTTTTCCCCCATACTTTGTTTATGCTAAATATCTTCTTTTGTGTTCAGTGTTTGTTTGGAACAACTTGAAGGTGAGTAAATGATGACAAAATTTTGGGTGAACTATACCTTTAAACTCTTATGGATTGTGTGTTGCCCATTTACAGTCATGTTTGCAAAATGTTTTGCAATAGTTTATGGGTCATATAATCACTGACAATTTTGAGATTTTAATATTTTATTTATATATATATATATATATATATATATATATATAAAGAAGTTTCTTATGCTCACCAAGGCTACATGTACTTTATCGAAAATACAGTAAAATAGTGATATTGTAAAATATTATTATTATTATTATTACAATTTAAAATAACTGTTTTCTGATTTAATATATATTTTAAGATGCCAATTATTTCTGTGATGAATTTTCAGGCTTCAGTTTCACATGATCCTTCATAAATAATTTTAATATGATGATTTGATGCTCAAGATTTCATGTTGTTGTTGTTGTTGTTGTTATTATTATGAATGTTGAATACAGTTGTGTTGCTTAATATTTACATGGAAACTGTGATACATATTGTATCATATTTATTAATTCTACAGGACCCACTCGGCGTGACAACCGAAAGAGCAGGTACATACCCAACCAGAATCGCAATGTAGGCCAGTATTCACGCGGTAAGACCACAGTTTTACGTATTTCACAAGAATTGCGACTAAAACTGTTTTAGAAATGGTTTTAAAATATTTTATGCCTTGTGATTTTAGAAGCTCCCAAGTCTGTTGGTCGAGGCAGAGGAACCCAAGGGCAGCCCTCCATTAGGAACTCTCTGCTCCGTCAGCAGTCCAGTATGGATCAGCCCACCCTTCCCCGACTCCAGGGATCTCGCCGCAGTCAGTGCGAGAGCCAGATCTACGCCGATATGGGCTTCATGGAAGTTCCTGATCAAGGCGTGGCAGGGTGAGATGAAGGATCATATGACAGCAGGAAACTCTGATTAACGCTATTATCAGTATTATATCCTTATGCAAATCTTAAAACCTGTTCAGCTGGAAGTAGTCTTCACAGATCAGTACATGAAATAATTAGGTTAATTATATTTTTGATTTTATTTCTATTTTCAGTTTGTCGTTTGAATTTAATTTAGTTTTCACTCTATCAATTTTAGTTTAGTTTTATCAGAGATACCTTAAACTAAGGTATCTCTAAAATACCTTTATCATACTAAGGTATGATAAAGGTATTTTATTTTTTAACATTATCACATTACATAACATTATCAGTTTTAACATTATTTTAGTTAGTTTTGGAGTCATGGGGAATGTATTTTAATTTAGTTTCAAGTTTTGCCATTTTAGTTTTTGTTTTAGTCCAATTATTAGTGTTTCTGGTTATTTCAGTCTTGCAAAAAAAATATTTTCTTTTTTCTCTCAGGATGCATCGCAGACGTTCGAAAGAGTACAAGCCTCTGCCAGGGTCAGGGCGACCCAAACCCAGACCACGCACCCCACAATGCAGAGCAGTGTACGCCTATGATGCTCAAGACACAGATGAGCTCAGCTTTCAAATAGATGAAATCATAGAAATCATAAGTGAAGGTAATCTATTTTCATACCATTAATAGTGAATATAGTGAATGTTATAAAGCCTAAGTGAATTCAGCACTAACCCAAGATGTGCTGTCTGACCAGACCCCTCAGGTTGGTGGCTAGGCCGTCTTCGAGGAAAGGAAGGCGTGTTTCCTGGCAACTACGTTGAGAAGATCTGAAGTGGCATGCTATTGGACAAAAATGTGATTCATTGCAGAAATTAGATCAAGACGAACAAAGCATCAGCATTATATCAACTGCAAAAGGTGCCAAATCATATCCCCAAGTGCATGGATGTTTACTGCAAAAGGTGCCACTCTGACAAATATTCAGTAGAATCCTTTTTTAGACCCCCAGTGAACTTTTATGTGATTATTTTATATATATATATATATATATATATATATATATATATATATATATATAGAAAGTAATATTAGACACAAATGTAGAAGAAAAACTATAATGTTGTTTCACCATAGTTTTTTAAATGTTTTTGGATAATAGAATGAATACATCAATATTTTAATGTACTGTATTTTACTGAAGTTGTATTTTTTAAATAAGTACGTTTTTCTTTTTTACCAATATTGTGCAATTGTATAAAATCAGAAAAGCTGTTTTCAGATACTTGGAGCACAAAAATAAAATGGAACCACTTTTGGTTAATTTTTCCATTATAAGCATCATAGAAATTGTTTTAAAGGCTTGTTAATTCATTTGATAAGCACAATTTTTCCCCTTTATAGACAAATTTTCTAATGAAACGGCAAGATGGGGTGGTACATATTAAAGTGTTCATTGCCTTTTAATTAATTTATTTTATTATATTTTTTGCTTTTTTAGTTACATCACAGCCGTGAGCTAAGCCTTTCTAGTCAAGGGACTTGTCATTCTACTAATCATTTGATTGGATAAAAATCTGCTTGGTACAGGATGAGTCATCAATGATAAATATTTTTGGTTAATTTTCTTCAGAGAGAAACATTGCAACTTTCAAAAGCGATAAAATAATTTTGTCAGCGTATAGAAGTACACTAGCGTTTTGTTGGTCTCAAAGTAAAAAAAACACATGGCTAAAAACTACAAAATCTCACTCATTATGGTCTTTCGTAACTCCACAGAACTACATTTTCCAGCACATAATGTGACGTCAGGACGTAACTCGAAGCGCATTACGTCGCTTCTCTCGCAAACCTCTGAATTCTGAGTGGCATAACTTGCACACAGTGAACAGCCGAGACACTTCACATTTCAGAGGCATTCGAGGGCATTTTTATACTCCTTAAGGATATTCCGTTACGTGAAAACCTTCGGGCTCCGTGTAACAATGGAGGCATATTTACGGAGCTGTCGTGATGTGATTAAGGTAAGACTATAGTACTGTACGCTTAAAGAGAGAGGGTTACGCGTGGTATGCTGGCTTGGCTACTACGATTTTTCCCTCTTAAAAGCGCCAGTGGCCAGTTCTTACACGGTCTATGTGTTGAGACATTCATAAACAGTAGTGTGTTTGCCGTATATGATTCCTTGGAATAAAAAAAATACTGTATGCTTTGTTTGATGTACACTCGATATTGACATAAGTCATATGGCATGACGCGCGTGCATAGACCCTGGCCGCATGCGCCAATGACAAGCAAGCGACCGCATGCAATGTGTGTGAGCGAGAAACCACATTAGTCTGTTTGTCTATATAATATTAATTTTTATTATAATGTTTTTATACGAGAAGAGATATCTCGTGTGTTTTTATATCACTTTTAATATAAATGACATGCATGCACACATATGCATACATAAACACAGTTTTGCCATGCTTTCAGTTTAAAAAGTTCAGTTTATTAAGCTGTTTGGTGCACATCCATCTGTTCTGGCAGTGTGTTTAGTCAATAAGAAAAATTCCCACTTTTCTAGTTTTTCAGCTTAATGTGCTCAGTTTCAAGACTGAAGGTGGCCCTATTTGCAGAGACAATAACACCTGCTGTCCATTGCATATGATCCTGACATCATCTGTCCAGCAGCAGTGCATCTCTTTACCCTAAACACTGTTGTTTTAAACCCAAACACCAACTGCTGGGCAGATATTATGAAGTCCTGTGTTTACTTTGAGACTCTCAGCTCATGGAAGCAAGCAGAGATGGGTTCTTTAACTAATTCAGTCAATGATTGAAGAAATTATACGGTTGCACTTGTGGTTAAAGTGCTTTTTGTCTGCATTGAAGCATGAGGTTGCCAATAGAGCATACGCAAGAAGAGTTCTTTCCACACTGACCCAAGACCCACAGGTTCTGTACTGTTTGCTCACCATCCCGTGGTCCATTTCACATTGTGGTGACTAACTTCCTGCGCCCGGCCATGCACATATGGACATGAATAAGCATTTTTCCTGCACTTCCCCATCTAACAAGGTTTTTGGTGATGATTATCACATGAGACGGAGCTTGGCAAAAGCTCCCCCTAAACAAGCCTCACCCCTGGTCTGTGCCAGCTGTGAACTCAGTCATTCTGTGTTGACAGTCCATCGTTCAGTATTTAAAACAAACCCCAGCTGGTTGCCCAGATCAGAGTACATCATTTAATGCTGACGTCACAGATGGCTTCTGTATTCGGCCCGGAGTAATGGAGAAGGCCAAATGCTAATTAACGCTGGACGAGGAGTCAACATGGGAGGAGATAAAAGGCTTTATGGAATCCAGGGTGATGCATTCAGTGTTATTCTATTAAAAGTGCTCTTCGTCTCACAAGTGGTCCAGCAAATATAGACTTTCTCAAGCTCCAAAAAAGAAAGAAAAAGCATATTTTAAGTAACATAAATGTTGTCCATAATAACTGCACTACTGTTTGAAATTGTGGGTCAGTGTTTTTTCTAGAAAGTAATCCTTTAAAGTAAAGACATTTATAATGTTATGAAACATTTCTATTTCAAATAAATGCTGTTCTTTCAAAATTTCTATTCCTCAAAGAATCATGGAACAAAGTGTCAAAAAAAGTTTGGTTTCCTCAAATATTAAGCGGCACATCTGTTGCCAACATTTTTCTTCAGCACGAAATCAGTGCATTGGATAGTTTTCTGAAGGATCAGGTGAGACTGAATGACAGCTGGAAATTCAGCTTTGCCATCACAGGAATAAATTATATTTTAAAATATATTAATTAAATTACAAAACGTATATTTAAAAAAAAAAAAAATTACATTGTCAAATCTTACAGACCTCAACTTTTTTTGAACAATCGTGCATATTTCAAGTCTTCTAAAGACTACCTGAAATAAAATAAGAATACTTTTTTCATATTATTTTATTTCAGTAATAAAATTTTTATGGTTTTAGTGAACTATAATTACCTTTAAGAACAACACTGAATTTTTTTTTTTTTTTTTTTAAGTTAATATGCTCTGAAAATCTCCAGTGTCCTCCACCATATCTCTCCAATCTTATTTGTGCTTCTGTATGGCTCCACTGTCTGTCTTTGGGTTTGACAACCGCATTTACTAACAGGTGTGAGTCTCGAAATGTCCCGTTCACACAGCAACTTATAGTAGGGTTTTCCGAGAATGCGATTTGGAATCCTGAAAATAACTGAACCGTGTGTGAACGTAACCATTAAAGGCTCAAATACAGAACTGACAGCCGATTCCGTTGCTTTTAACGTGGCCTATATTCATTCTTGCTTTGTAATCGTTTACAAGACATGCAAAATCCAAAGCCATTTGACACTGTTGACATTAAAATGTCTTCACAAGTTTGAATATGCGGAAGCGCAAATGAGATTTGAGAGTTATGGCAGAGAGGAATATTTTCAGCTAATACAAGACTTATATTTCAGCCCTTTGCAGTTCCTCACAAAAATATATCATTTTGCTATATAGTACATGCGCTGTATTGCGCAAAATTTTATTGTATGAACACGAGCAGTGTGAACATCTCCTTTTATGTAAGGTTTGGAACACAAGAAGTTGAGTAAATGGTGATAGAATTGTCATTTTAGGGTGAACTATCCCTTTAAGAACCAATATTTAACATACAAAAATGTGTTTTGTTGTCATCCGAGTTATCATCTGTTAAAGCCATACACCGCTGTACTATATCTGGCGTTTTATCTTTGACATTGCACCACACCTCACTCTGGCTGTCAGTGATATAGAGTGACTGGTCGATCATAAGCCCAACATTGTTTATCAGATGAACCTCTGGATGGCATTTTCAGCCTGTCATGTAGTTTAGTTTCTGCAGAGACTTGTGCATATTGTTGGTAATGTCACAGAAAGCACAGACATTTTAGTTTGGTATTTCAGCCTGCAGTTTAATAGAGGCCACCAAAGCCTTATCATGAAGAACTAGGCTTGCAGTTATACGTTATGAGTTCTTGTCCTATATTAGTCCAACAGCCTGTGACATTATTCTCCTTCATTCTCAGGGTTGTGGTAAGAACAGCCCAGGGCTGCATGTCGTAATGGGAAATGAGGCTTGTGATGTGGACTCCATGGTATCAGCCCTGACCTTCGCCTACTTTCTTTCAAAGGTATGCAATGCCCAACCTAATAAACCGTATTTGCTGTGGTGTTCTTGGAAAGCTTGAGAATATTGTCGGAGATAAAAGACGTGATCATTCTGTGCTTGAGGTTGAGGATTATTGTTTTGTTCATCATTATTTTTGACCTATTATAGAGCCTTGATTGTAAGAGGGTACCGGTGCCTGTACTCAACATCCCACGGAATGAGTTTCCCTTGCGCTCTGACAGCACCTTTCTGTTGAGAGAAACCGGCCTGTCACAGGACTACCTGCTTTTCAGGGACGAGGTGGACCTCCACGGCCTGCACAAGAGCAAACAGCTGTCACTGACCCTGGTTGACCACAACGTTCTGGCCAGGTCAGTGTTCTGTTCAGTTGGACATATGCAATACATACACTGCAACATGTTCCATCTTCACAAAAAAAATATATGTACAAAATATATAGTCTACAATAATATTGTAATTGTTGTTTTAATAATGTGCAATCTGACATTATTGAGTATGTCCCTCAAAAACCACACTAAAACATGCCTAGAGAGTGCATACACTGCGCGATTTAGCTTTTTCGGTTTAGGTTAGACTACTGCGCGTACACTGCGTGATTTAAACGCAGTAAAAATGCCCCTGTATGAGTATTTGTATTTTACGCTATATTTATATAATATGGTATAGTTAAGCAATCACCCTAAGAGTGTGAAGAGAGCGGGGTTTTTTTCAAATGTCAGCACAATTGCAAATGCAATATTGATTTAAGACTTTAACAATTAAGTGAGTTACATTTTATACACAACATTGCCTGTTTTGCCCTATTTCAGCCACAGCAGAACTGTGTTTTCATCTCTGAGCAACAAGCAGCGGTGTTTCGTTACTGAATTAATCAGTACATTTGAACCAATCTGTTGAATTAATTGCCTGTTAACAGTGACTTGCTGTCACCTACTGGTGGTTTTAGTTTCATATTTAAGTATCTTTTCAAGTTTAAAATAATTTCATATATCATTGCTTTATTTTTAAAACATCAAAAACATTATTTATGCATTTGTAACTGCAGGTAAAATGCATTTATACCTCTGAGCTGAACTAAACAGTCTGTGTAAATACATCTAAATGGCACTTCAGATGCAGCTTCTGTGTTTCCTCTGCAATGCAAAGACGGATATTGTTTACACTGATTTCATTTGTTTGGTAACAGCCCAATAGTGTTGAGTAAATGATTAAGTGTAATGATTTGACATATGAAATGATTCATAGAAGACATTTAAATAGGTAAGAAAAAATTTGCCCTTATAAAGGTAAAACTAATCACTTGACAAAATATATATATATATATATATATATATATATATATATATATATATATATACACAATCATGTGTGAATAGATATTATAATATGCAATAATATGTAATTAAAAATTATGTTATAAAAATATGGTAATGCCGACCAATTTCTCAAATTATTTATTCTTCAGCAGTCTGTCTGTTCTTTTATAACAAATCTGTTTTATTCAGTAGTGCTGACAGTGACCTGGAGGATGCAGTTGTTGAAGTGATTGACCATCATCTCCTACAGAGGCCCTCATCTCCCTCCTGCCCCGTCACTGTGGAGGCCGTTGGCTCCTGTGCCACCTTGGTGACAGAGCTCATTGCCCAAAAAGCACCCGAGGTGCTCGACCAGCAAGTGGCTCAGCTTTTATACGGTGAGCGTCATGGCAATATGATAAACACAGAGAGGAATGTGAGCTCTCACAGCATGACTGCTGGTCATGACGGCTAGACGCTGTTAGACATCAGATGGGCTCAGCATGGTCTTCAGTGGCATTTGGCTGCAACAAGTAGATTTGACTTGCGTGCAATATGATAGAGACGTGAGATGTCAGCAGAGAGATAAAATCTTGTTAACTTGTGAAATGTATTTCTGTCTTGCTTTGACAGGTACCATTATCCTAGACTGTGTTAATATGGCACCTGAGGCAGGTAAAGTCACCCCTAAGGACAGTCAGTATGCCATCTTTTTGGAGAAACGTTTTCCAAAGCTGCCTCCGAGGGGCGCTCTGTTTCAGTCGCTACAGAATGCCAAGTTTGACGTGTCAGGTGAGAGAATCTTTTATTGTATGGGTTAATGAAAGAAACTGCTTGTAGACTCATTAAAACATTTAACTAACACTTTAATACTTTAAAGCATGTGTTCACCAAAAGAAATTTCACAATACTTGCTCTGTATTTCAGGCCTCTCCACGGAGCAGATGCTGTTGAAAGACATGAAAGCTGCATCTGCTGGGGATCTGAACTTAGCTGTCAGTGTCATTTACATGACACTAGAGGTCAGTACTGTTATGACGTCTTTCACTTGACCTCTATAAGCGTCCACAATCTCTAAAGCTTGCTACGTATTGGTTTGGACATTTTTGGTAGATACAGCTTTTAACAGAAACTGATATGTATACATATATTTATACAGATATATGCAAATTTGATATTTTGCCACTTTCTTTTCATATTTCTTGAGATTTTCTCATCAAATTACTGTTTTTTTTATTTCAATTATGTTTTTAAATGATTTAATTACACCCCTAGAAAGAAGTACAAAAACTTTTGGTTACACTTTATTTTAAGGTGTCCTTTTTATGGTGTAATTATAAAGTAATAATTATTAACTACATGTACTTACTATAAGGTTCGGATTAGAGTTTCGTTTAGTATACGTTGCATGTAATTATCCATAGTTTATAGTTATTACTACAGTATCTACATATAACAAGGACTCTGTAAAATAAAGTCTTATCAAACTTTTTAACTGTTGTAAAATTCCGTAATGTCCATTGAATTTTTTCTTTGTTTTAAGTGTCTTCATAACATTGTAATTATTAAAACAGATAAAACTTAGTAATTATTATAAATTGCAATATTAAATTTTCACAATTAAGGAAAGAATATAATGTAATATAATACTAATGTTTGTTAGTGATGCAAGTTGTGATGGAACATTGCAAATCACAGGAAGAACATTTTGTGCTTTTTCACAGCTTAGTCTATTTTATTATCTATTTAGTGAGATTCAATACTGAACAAGGTATTCTTGTGTTCTTAAAAATATTTTTGGACATCTTGAAATTATATAATACTTATAGCATAAGTAAACAGCCAAACACAAAAGATCTGCTTGTTTCATGCTTATGGCTAATTGCAATGGTTTTATTTCGATCAATAATTAAATATTGATGATTGTATTGGTGCATCTCTATGACCTCTACAACCTATAAGTTATGTATGGAAACTCATTGCATACTTGCAGCATTTCTAAAACCGTCTGAAAGGACTTTAAATTTAGAAGATCACATGCAAATTACATGTTTTCTCTTGAATGAAGTGAATCTTGTGTTTGTGCTATTTATTTAGCCTCAGTACTTGGTTACACAAAGAGGAAATGTAGATTCTGAAAAGTAAGGCGTTCTTGTTGTGGGCACAAAATGTGCTCATGTGCCCATCCTCATGACTCATGTGAATATCTCATTAATACTGAAGCACAACCGAATCCAAGTCAGACACACCCAGACTCACCGCAGGGCTGGGCGGCCTGTCTCGCACACCCACTGATTACACCAGACGTTAACCTCTGTGACAGACTCTCCTCTTCTCATGTTAGTACACATACAATAGTAAGAGAATGTTGCTGAATCAGATGTGTATCAGAACTGTTCACTGTACAGTAGAGTGGGGACGATTGTAGATTTTTTTTTAACATGGCATAAGAAAGTCATAGATTCAAAATTGGCCCCAGTGTGTTAATTATAGCACTTGGAAAATAAATGATATTACCCACAGAATCCCAGTTTATTACTTCAAAGTAATTACTTTATTATTTTAACTGTCAGGAATAATGTGGGCATTAAAGTTCAGAAATATTTGTCCTATCAATTGACAAGAATCAGAGAGCGTCATAACAAGAAATGGCTTGACTTGCATATTTTAAAGATTATATTTTTCAGTCATAAATTATTTCGTTCAAATACCATACAGTTGTACTAAAATGAAAGTAAATAAAAGATATATGTTGGAATTCAAAGGCATCAAAACTGTAAAGAGCAGAAGAAAAATATTGGCCATTGAAAATGTGTATGCCCAGATCGGTTTGCGTTTGAAAATGTCTCACAAAGTGTAATGATTGCAGTCCTTTTTGTGATGCTCATATGTTAAAAGAGCTGTTCTGTCTCTAGGCCTTTCTTCAGAGGCGTGGCCTACAGCAGGACCTCTGTGAGTTCTGCCACAATCACAGCTACAACCTTCTGGTTGCAATGACAATCTCTTTCAATGACAACAAGGAGCCCTTCCGACAGCTGGCTGTCTACAGTTCCAGCACTCTCTACAGAGAAGAGGTACTCGTTACGCTCTACACTTTTTTAAAGAAATCAACCTACAAATGTCTTCTTTATAGTTTACTTTGCATATAATAAATGCTGAGAAAAAGTATCATGGTGCATTATGCACAACTATTTTCAACATTTTTTGAGCACCAAATCAGCGTATTAGAATGATTTCTGAAGGATCATGTGACACTGAAGACTGGGGTAATTGTTTCGTCTTACCGACCCCAAACTTTTTAAAGGTATTGTATAAAATAAGTTCAGAATCTTAATTGATATCTATATTTATTTGTTTTTTCATAGATGAGTAAAGCACTAGAAAAAGCCAAAAACCCCAGTCTGGACCTTAAGACAATGAGCAGTCCATATCCGGATGTGAAGGCCTTTATACAGAGTAACACATTGGCATCCCGCAAGAAGGTAATGCCCATAATCACAGACTTCCTGAAGGAGAGGGAAAGAAAAGTGGCTCAAAGTGGGTACTTAGAGGACCTAGATCTGGACGATGATTCTAATCAGGACCAGTGTGACTCTCAGCAATGTCCTGAGGACGCTGGGATTGAGGACGATACTCCATTTCCTCCAACCCCAATGAACAGTCTGGTTGAGGGTTGTCCGTTGGACAATGGCCTACCAAAAATCAGCCCTGAGGTTTTGGTGGAGAAAGTTACCAAGATGGCCAGCATGGAGGACACATCTCCTGAGGGAAAATGATGAAGATCTGCTGTCCAAGAGAGTCTTGGATGAGAGCTGGAGAAGAAAAGTCCTTCTGCGTCTTCAAGAGAATGCGGTGGATATACAACAATGGTGCATCAGGGCATGAGAATGTAATGGCGTTTTTTTTTTTTTTAATCTGGTTAACTCGCAAAGGTACGATACGGTCTGAAGAGACCATTCTGTTGACTTTCTAAGAACGTGATTTAAATGGAGCATTACATAAATGCATCATATATAAGCTGTTTAAAGTTTGGGTGTCATAAAAATGACTGTTAAATTTCAGGTTTAGTCCATTTATTTATTGCTCGCAGTAGTATTCATATTTGATCTTCTAAATTACTCTATTTCCAGGTAAACGTGAGCTTATTCAGTTCTAAAAATGACAATACGCACCCAGTGCAAGCTAGCGACTGACAATTGATAGAATTAACTAATTCTGAATTCATTTCCGTCATCATACGAGTAATTATTACATGGTAGTTATCGTTGCTTTTGGTGACACTAACATACTCCATTCTTTGTAGTACTAAAGAAGTTATTTTCAACTTGTCAGACCACGTATGTAGCATGGAATTGATTCTGCATAAAATTATTTTGACTTGTCCCTTGATTTGTAAAAGCGAATGGAAAATGCATTTACAGTACTTTTACAGTGTTAGCCCAGCAGGCAAGAGAATTTTGAATTATTTGGATACTGATATAAACTGCAAGTTTCCTTTTTAGCTGGTCATGGTTTGTGTTAAATTTTGAAAAAATGCAATATTTGCATATACACTTATACATTAAAAGTATATATATATATATATATATATATATATATATATATATACATATATAATAAATATTTTCACAGTGCTGCCTGCTTGTCTGCTAGGCTTCCAATGTGCGTAAATAAGCATATATAAGCAGTTCCTTTTGGGATGAGTCAGAATGATGGATCTTAAAGGATTAGTTCACTTTAAAATGAAAATAACCCCAAGATTTACTCACCCTCGAGCTATTTTAGTTGTATATGACTTTCTTCTCTCTTCTCATTAAAATCATTTTTCATAGTTATAAAGTAAAAACCGCCTTCTTTATTCAATTGACGAAAAAGCGTATTTGACGTTTTTTCGCAAGTTGAATACGGAAGGCCTAGACCATAGCGTAAGCGTTTTGAACTGCAAGAGGCGTTACATTTTCTTCTTAAGTTGAATACGTAAGGTTGTCTGGCGGAAGCTAGATATTTTACTTTACATCTTGTTAAATATGGATATTTTTCTTACACAAACGCATCGCTTTGCTTCAGAAAGCCTTTATTAACCCCCGGAGCTGTGTGGAGTACGTTTATGATGGATGGAAGCACTTTCTTGAGCTTCATACTCATTATTTCCAATACACTGACATTATAAAGCTTTGGTGCGTCAGGATATTTATTAATATAACTCCAATTGTGTTCATCAGAAAGAAGAAAGTCATATACACCTAGGATGGCTTGAGGGTAAAGCTTGGGGTAATTTTCACTTTAAAATGAACTAATCCTTTACACTTTTCATTTGATCTCACACAGCAGCAGATGTAAATGAAGATACATGGATTAGTACATCTTGCCATGATTCCCCAATAATATTGTAAAGAGTAATTGTTGGTAAATGAAAAGTGAGTGTAACCCCTCTGTGGCCTTTTGCATGTTACAGGTGTTAACTGACCTACTCCTGATTAGAATTAGGGCACCTGCATTTTACTCAATGAAATTTTACCATTAACTACCAAAGACCTCTGTTGTATTTGTGTGTGAGGCATGTTCAGCATTTGATCATTTGAGTTTTAAAATGTATAAATTCAGTGTTCTGTTGATTTCTATTATAATTTATTTGACGATTTACATTTTGAGTACATTAGAGTTAAAAAATGGTTGTTGTTATCATGAACTGTCCTTTTGATTCGTTTTACAGCCTTCAGTTTATTAACAGTTATTAGAGATCGTCACCGTCTGGCATTCATGATCAGAATCTAGATTCAAACTGCATTATAATTGTAGTATTCAGTATATTAGTAAATACAAAAGCTCAATCTAAGGTATTTCAAATACCTAATTGGATGAATCTTTTATAATAATAATAATAATTTATTGGGACAGTTTTATATATTTTTTTCCCCCATAGAACTAGTTTAGTCATGACTTCATACACACACAGAATCAGTTTATATCGGACTTGATGCATATTAGATGGTATGTTGGTGTTTTGAGGTGTTGTGTATCTCGTGTGAATTAACCCTTAAGTGATAGTTTGTTGAGATTTGGCATGGTGACAGCAGAGGATTGCTGCATGCTGCCTCAGGAGAATTAAGCACACTGAATAATGCCAATATCATCCTAATGTTGTATTAAATATTGATTTTAATGTAAATGTATTGATGTGATATGGTTATTCGAGAGCACATCCTCTGTCAACTTTATTGCCAAGGCCTTTTTTATTCTAGTATTCCTCAACTCCGTATCAATAAAATATTTCATATTGTTCCATATTTGGTTTGTGAGCTTTATCTATAAAATCAGTCACATTGCAATCTCATTTTGATTGTCACCAAGGCTGCATTTATTTAATCAAAAATACAGTAAAAACAGAATATTGATTACAATGTAAAAATTTCTACTTTAATATATTTTAAAAGGTATTTATTCCTGCTATGGCAAAGCTGAATTTCAGCAACATTACTCAGTGTCACATGATCCTATCTATCTATTATTATTATTATTATTATTATTATTATTATTATTATCAATGTTGAAACACTGTGCTGCTTAATATTTTTGTGGAAACAGTGATGCCTTTTTTCAAGATTCTTTGATGAATAGAAAGTTCTACAGAACAACATTTATTTAAAATAAAAAAAAATGTTTTTGTAACAATGTAAATGTCTTTACTGTCACTTTTGGTCAATTTAATCCGTCTTTACTAAATTAAAGCCTTAATTTTTTTTTCAAAAACAAATATTACTGACCCCAAACTTTTGAAAAGTAGTGTGTAACTAAGTAGTTACAAGTAATACTTAGTTACTAAGTAGTTATTGTCTTTTGGAGAGGCCTGTAACTTCAAGGGTATTAGGACCATGAGGTTATGCCTTTTGTGGCGTCTTTCTCCACCTTCCCAGCCTTCCCTGTGGGGGAGCAGAAGTGCTCAAAGCAGCTGAGCCAATGGGAGACAGACAATTCAGTCAGCAGAAGTCAGAAATGTTGAAAAACCTGTACTGACAGTCAGGGTGAGTTCCCTAACACAAGACACAAGATACAGTCACTGAAACTGGCTGCCATTGTGGCGAAGCTCATGAACCACCTCAGGTCATGGTCATCAACTGAGTTCACTGAATGCATTTCTAATCTAGACACTTTCTTTTAAAGACTTTAGACATGGGGACTTACTCCGACCAGAAGGAGGGATACCTGCAAAATGGGTAAGTCAAAATTTTGATTGCATGTTGTCAGATCTGTCCCTAAATACTTTAATAATGTATTTGTTTACAATATAATGATAACATGGCCTCCATTTTCAAAGATTTCAGTTACTAATACATGCAGTCAAACACATTTACAAGATCAAAATAAGTACCAGAAGAGGCCATAAGCGCAATAACAAACCAGAGAAGAATTTTCAAGTTGTTGTCGCTGTAAGACACGAGTACAATCCTTGTACAACTTCTGTATCTGGTTATTTAGAAAGAGGATTTTAGAAAAAGGAAGTTGCAGTTGAACTGATTTCCGGCACTTTTCCCAACCTTCTTGACTAATATTTAAGAATTAACGACACAGAAAGACATTACCTCTCATATCCTGTCACCTGACAGATTTTCTGCCATTTACATTTGACACAATAACAAGTGTATCAATGCTGTTATGAGTTAAAAATGCAAATATACTTGGAAAAACTTCAACTCTTTAATGTCATTATTACTTTTAACAGTTTTAGAGTGTAAAATTGAGATTATATTAAAGCTTTTATGTAATAATAATGCTTCTATAATCCACAGAATAGCTCTTTTGACTTGTTAATTTCCATACCAAATTCCATGTTCATGTCCAGACAAGAAGAGAATGCATGCAACTTAGTGTCATAAAAACCATCAGTGTTTCTGTGATATGACTACATCTAAAAATATCTGTATCCTTAATACAGTAAGCTAATGAGTTGCTGAAGCGTCTTACAAGCTGGGACAAAGGTTTTCACAACAGCTTATTACGAAATCTTTTAAGAGTTACATCAAGAACAATTGCAGAAACAGTATCACTGTCAAGGTATCATGAGGTTTAAATTACAACACTTGTCATACATTTTCCTTAAAATGCCCTACATATTTCTTAAAATGTATTATCTGATAATGTCTCAGTTAGGACAACATGGGGCTTGAAATTACACACAACACAGTGAGACAGTTTTTAACTAAAAATATACAGCCTCCTGTGTTAGAGCAAGTAATGTTTGAAACAATCTCGCTGGACAATAGTGTATGAACAAAGGTTACAGGTTTGAAGTCAAGACAATACCATCAAGTTCTGAATGAAGTTGGCAAGTGGCTACACATGAGAAACAGGTTCAGTGATGTGACATACAGCAGCTTTTATGTTGCTGACAACAGGAGCTCATGCCTGGAATCAGCTGAAATCAAAACGAGATTTTCTGGTCATTTGTGCCACGTGTAATTACCACATATGTTGACGTAAAAAAATACTTGAGGTGAAAACAGGAACATAGAATAGAAAAACAAAAAATGCTACAAAACTGAAAAATATGAAGATATACAGGACATATTTTGGAAAAATCTGTTCAGTTTAGAGGTATTCATCTATGTTTTGCCGCATCTCCTGCTACTTCAATTTTCTCACAGAATTGCTCCATATTTCCTTGGATATCTCTAAATAACACTGTCAGACACAAAAATGAATGTCATATATTTATTTTAAATCTTGAGAAATCTAGGATTCACTTCACTAAATAAAGAGTTGATGATGGCTTCAAACCGTCATCAGCGTCAGATTATACAGTGTTGACAAAATAAACAATTTGCACATCACACGTGTATTAAATGCAGTCATTTATGGCAAGCTACTAACAATATAATATAAAAGTATAATAATACTAATAATAGTAGTACTAATATAGTACTAATATAAAAACAAAAACTAATGACAGACTAATGGTAAAATAATTAAAGTTTTGCCCCATGACCCAAACTTTTAATCCTATTTTAGGGCCTATTTAGACTTATTAGCGGAAACAATTGTAGTGCATTTTTTTATTATCATTATCTATTGGAGTTTTATGGATCTAAATCACCACAGGGAAGATGCGTTGGTCTGACAGAGGACGTGTACAGCTGTAGGCTCGTGGGCAGGGCGTTTGAGCAGCTCTCTCAGGTGTGGAGGCTGCGTCATCAGGTGTGACGCGCGCT
This sequence comes from Zacco platypus, assembly GCA_038088235.1. Classification (NCBI taxonomy): domain Eukaryota; kingdom Metazoa; phylum Chordata; class Actinopteri; order Cypriniformes; family Xenocyprididae; genus Zacco; species Zacco platypus. The sequence continues at coordinate 9,384,367 of CM076077.1, forward strand.
GATTGGCTGAATTCTGTGTTTGGCATGAAGGTACTTGCTTTAGTGAGGTAGAGGATCGCCCTTGTTCATAGCGAAGTTTTGCATCAGTATGCTATAATACATCACTTTAACTATATAGCACGTGTAATGTTCTTAGGTAGTACTTGTTTTTTCAAATGAAGAAGCGATTTGTTTTGAGACGAATATACGTAGTTGTTCAAAAGGTGAGTTCGGCATGTTTACATTGTCATTATTTACATATGTTTGTAAAGAGCGATGTGATGGGCGTTAGCGAGCGTTCAAGTGCACACAGCCATGTTACTGCGTGCTGTCTACTCGATTTAATGTTCACTTACAGTTTTACATCTATCTATCTATCTATCTATCTATCTATCTATCTATCTATCTGTATATCTATCTGTATATCTATCTATCTGTATATCTATCTATCTATCTATCTATCTATCTGTATATCTATCTGTATATCTATCTATCTATCTATCTATCTATCTATCTATCTATCTATCTATCTATCTATCTATCTATCTATCTGTAATAGGCTATGTGGTGAAATAGATCATTGAATCATATACATCATTATATGTCAGAGATGAGATTCAATAATCAGATGTCAGTGTTAGTCAAAGACAGGACAAAAAGAGTCCAGATTTGATTGTTCCAACAAAACTGTTTTGTTTTTTTTGTAACATGTTGTATGGTGTTAAAAGGCAGGTTTTTCCATTTCCCTGAGTTGCAAAGAAGGTGGTGAAATCTACATGTTGGGATTATAAAAAGCGGCATTTAAAGACCCATACTTTAAACTACATTTTTATTTCTTTTTATAACTTCAGATAGGTTTATTTTACCACATTTTTTTTAAAGCTATATTTTAAGATAAAGGAATTGGGAAAGACAGATTTGCTGTTGAATTTTTTGTTTTGCAGCTAAAATGATTGTACAAGGTGCAAATATAACCATTTATCAGTCTGTCATTCACTGCAGGAATTCAGCTAGAAACATTTCCAAGTATGTATATATATATATATATATATATATATATATATATATATATATATTTCTATATATTGATCTTGACCTGTTTTGTAATTAAAACAAACAAACTTGGAATTTTATCTTGACCAAACTGAGGAAAGCCATTTCCTTAGAATTAAGGGTTAATAATTAATAAAAATGTAATGTTTGGACAAAGAAGGCCCTGTGCTTTCCTTTACATTTTCCATTTATTCATGCAGGCGTTCAGAAACCGGAAAGACATCGGCCTTCATCCCCGACATGGAGCTGCAGGAGGAATGGCAGGATGAGGAGTTTCCCAGGTAATCTGCACTAACAGGTACATGCACCTTATCTATGTTCATCTTAAGTGCAAATGGAATTAAAGAATGTGATCTTTGTAGGCCCCTTCCTGAGGACACACAGAGTCCTGGCGATGAACCGGAAAGCCCTGGAGCTGAGGGAAACAGGCCTGGTAACTTCATCTCTCCATTTAGTTACTCGCCAAAATATATATAATTTCAGACTTGTATGTATACACCCTACTGTTCAAAAGTGGGGTTTTACCTGCTACCCCCAAACATTTGAACCGTTTTACTGACTGACATTAAACTTTTGAACAGTAGTGTGTGTATATATAGTATTTGCCATTGTAATGACCACTCTTTTTCTTTCTTTCCACTAGACCCACCGACCAGCCTGGCCCTGACAGGCAATACGGTGAGGAAGAAACGGCTAGTGGCGCCTGCGCTTAGTTTAACGCTGGACAAAACATCTATTGACCGGAGCATGAAATCAGATGAGTTTGATGCTTCCGTCCTTTCACCATCTCCTGATGATGACCTAGAGTTGGACATTAACCTAGAGGCCTTAGAGACCCCTTCAGACAGCGAGTCTTGCAACTTCCCAGACAGCATGCATGACTTGGAGTGGGAAGGTATTAAATTATTAATATTGATGCTCATTAAGTTTGTGTTGTTTGTTGTTTCATTTGGGATCACATGCTGAAGTATGGGACAGGGCAATCTAGCTATGGTTTACCATTAGTACTGTGGTCATTACAGATGATCTTCCTCGGATGGGTAAAGCAGCGATCAGAAAAGCCAGTTTACTAGAGCACGCAGAGATGGGACACTTGGACTTGGATCAGGTGGACAGCAGTGGGCGGCGATGGAGACGATTCCATATTGGTGGCCAAGATTACCAAGTCAACATGAGCGTTCTGGAGCCATACCTCCAAGTTCTCTCCCACGGAGGTGAGCTTTTATGGAACAAGTTGAGATGAACATGCTTTACTGAATAATTACAAACTAAATTGACCTTCTTTTATAGGGTATTATGGGGACGGATCGACAGCCATCATCATGTTTACCGCCTGCTACCTACCAGAAAATACAACAGAACACTATGAGTATGTGATGGACAATCTGTTCAGGTAAAAACTGATGATTTGGTATGAATTTTCCCTACAAGCAATTATAATTTTTTGGAACTTAAATTCACATTTGATGATTCATTTGGATTTAGGTACATTATTGGCACGTTGGACTTGATGGTGTCTGAGAATTACATACTGGTGTATCTGTGTGGAATGGCCCCTCGCAATAAGATGCCTGGCATTAAGTGGCTCCGACAGTGTTACATGTCCATTGACAGAAGGTAAGCCATACTAGAAGTTACTGTGATTTATCATCAAGTTTAACTACTTTGTACTTCAAGACAACAGGAAACGACATTCATAAGACATACAATTTCAGTAATTTGATGCATTTCCAAGTAACGCAGAATATTTAGTTGGAAATTACATTAGGAGGGATTTGATATTATGCATCAGGAGTCCATTATCAATCAATATATCAATATTACAATGAAGAGAGATAATATTTCTTAAATTATTATTATTATTATTTAATATTTCACTCTAATGGTAAAACAGTGTAAGACCATTACTAACTAAATTAAGAAAATGAAAAATATTGAGCAGAAACCTTGTATCTCCATATTTTAGATTAAAAAAAAAAAAAAAAAAAATATATATATATATATATATATATATATATATATATATATATATATATATATATAGGCTAATGTTTATGTATTTGAGGAGTAGAGAAGAACTGTTTTAGTCTTGGATTTGTCATTGAGTCATAGTCAATACTGTCTTAAATAGCCTTATCATTTATAACATGAGATTTTGGAAAAGTTGCATAAACAGAGCACTCGCATAGCTACAACGAACTTTATGACCTGGGAGTTGATGAAAACGTAATTGTACTACTTTCACTGGTCAAATACTCCATTTGAGATTTGGTATAGTATTAATAATATTAATATTATTATAAATCTTGACAGTTGTGGTTGGACAGAGAGTCAATAGACTTTAGTTTTAGATAGCCTGGAAAAACAAAACAAACCGCTGGCAGGTGATATTAGGGAGGGTATGTTCTCAATCTGAAGATCAAAAATATCCTCTGAACAGGAGATGATAAATAATATTTTTAATGTAATACTGTAAGTTTTAAGTTTGTATACTTGATTTATACACATTAATATCACAGAAATCAATGAAGTGAAAATAAAAAATGGATCATGGTTTCCTCAAAAATATTAAGCAGCACAACTGTTTTCAAAATTGATGATAAAACAAAAAAAAGAAAAAGTTTCTTGAGCACCAAATCAAATTAGAATGTTTTCTGAAAGATCATGTGACACTGAAGACTGGAGTAATGGCTGCTGAAAACTCAGCTTTGCCATCAGAGGAATAAATTACATTTTAAATTTATATATATAAATAGAAAACAGTTATTTTAAATTATAATAATATTTGACAATATTCCTGTGTTTTTAAAGCCACCAAACCCCTTCTGTATTTTGATTTCTCATGAAACTACAGTGTAAATTTCCGTCCGTTCCAGAAGAGGGCGTCTATGTCTCAGAGTCTCTGACTGTGGCGGTCGCCTCCTTTAGTTTAGTTCCTGTTGAGCATGAGATCCCACTTCTGCTCTCTTTTTCTTAATGCCCCTTGTATGAAATATGATAGGAATGCTGTGGACTTGTACGTTCAGGGCCATGTTATCAGAGTTCTTCCAGACATTCCTAAGATAACCTTTGACTTGTTCTCAGCTGTCATCTTTTTTTGTTGTGTTTGCTATATTTAGACATTTTTAGATTGCATACTTCATTGAGGATTAGTTTCTTAAGGTTTATAACTCTTATATCGGCTCTCCAAGGCCAGAGTGGCTGTTCTCAAAGGACGTCACACAAATGGAAATGTTATTAAAAAAAAATCACTGTGTACTTTTGTAGCAGTTTTTGATTATCCAAGAGATAATGTACAGTCAGACAGTCATTATCCCAAAATAACCTCGACAGGGTGATCAGGTCAAGATACCAAAAGGATTTGAACCGTCGAAAATAAATAACATGGTAAATTCATGTTTAAATTATTTATATTCTGGCATGGCCATTTCACAGTGTTTGTTCATTCTCCCAGGTGAAGGTCATTCTCATAAATGTTTAATGTGAAGAATTTCTGTGCTCTGGAAATTCAGGGTTGTTTCTATGGCTTATCATGAGAGATCAGTTTGGGAAATGAGGAAATAAGGAGTGTGGGATGCTCTTGAAAGCCCGATTTGTCATTCCTACTGGCTCCGTTGCGTCATTGCATGAAGTTTCCTCTTAGATCACTCATATGCTGCTGACTGTACAGACAGCAACAGAAGACAACACAAACAAACACTGTCAAGCATGACTTTACAGAATCAAGGAGGAAACAAATAACTGATAAAGTCCATGTAAAAACCACTGAATCTAAAGGGAAACCCCTGTGACACAGTTCCGTAATTTCAGATACTCTTAGAGTTTCAGTGTAAAAACTGACCTTTACAGAAAAGCATACAGTGGGGTCTAAAATTCTGAGACTGCATTTCAAATATGGCAGTCAAATTCTGATAGATTGACCATGTCAGGTTCTTTATACAAAAGGTCAGATACACTTTGGATTGAGGGGGAACATTGTGAAATTCTTAATTTTTCATTTCTACACTTTAAAAAATAATAATAATAATAAAAAAGCTTAAAGTTAGAAAATGTATTTAATTGTGAGTAGTTACATAGTAGAATTAAATTTATTTAATTGTATAAATAGACAGATTTTTGCTGACAGTCTCAGACTTTCTATGGAAGCCCGTTTCTGCCACTAAATAAAAACAATAATAAAAACGAGTTTGCATCTCACAATTCTGAATTTTTTTTCTGGGAACTGCGAGATATAAAATCAGAATTGTGAGATGTAAAAATCTTACTTTTTTCTCAGAATTGATTTCTGAGAAACTCCGAAATCTACTCGCAATTCTGACTTTATATCACGCATTTCTGTCTATAACTCGCAATTCTCACTTTTTTCTCATAATTGCGTGATATAAACTCAGAATTGTGAGATAAACTCGCAATTCTTACTTTTTTCACGCAATTCTGACTTTATAACTCGCATTTCTGACATTATATTACAAAATTCTGACTTAATACTTTGAAAAAAAGTCAGAATTGTGAGATAAAAAGTCGCAATTACCTTTATTTATTTTTTTGGAGGAAACAAGCTTCCATAATTTTGGACTCTTATTATGTAGATCAGAATAAAGTGTTCATTCAGAATAATGTCTTTGAGCCATACAAACCTCAAACCTTAAATAACATATGTAAGAAACGAGACAAAAGTGGAAATGGTTATATTATTTTGGGCTAAGTAAACCAGTGGAATGACATACAGTCATCTTCAAGTTTCTGCCTGCGTCCCATAATTCAGTGCCCTGCCTCTCATGGTTTCTCACGGGTCCGGGTGGTGCTGGTGCTAGTGCCAGTCAGTGATTGCTCCCTTGTGTCGTCATGTTCTGCTGGCATCGTGCAATTGCATGAATCCAGGGAATGTGACCAACTCCTTTTAGTGGGAGAACCAGAAATTTGAAACAAAATAGTTGTGTTAATACAAGGCATTTTCCTTTGCTTTTCTGATTGGGGTCTTAACTATATTTTCTTTTATTTCTTTTCTTTTCCTCTGCAGGTTAAGGAAAGACCTGAAAGGGCTTTTTGTGGTTCACCCGGCCTGGTACGTGAGAGCAGTAATCACCGTCATCAAACCGTTCATCAGGTGAGCACGGATGATCATTAGTTCAGCTAACAGAGGTCAAGATGTCATAATCATTATTACACATTTCATATTAATATCTAAACCCTCCGGTCTGAGCTGTTTCCTTCTCTCTCGCAGTGAGAAATTTAGCAGGAAGATGCGTTTCATCCACAGCCTGCAGGAACTGGCAGAGTTTGTTCCTGTGGACCAGCTGCAAATCCCAGACTGCATCAGAAAGTGAGTGTCCACATCAAACCACATTAGTGCATTGCCATTATTTTGTATTGAAAATGCATATGAATAAAAAAATATATAGGGTAACACTTTACTAAAAGTTTCATTAGTTAACAATAGTTAACTGCATTAGTTAACATGAGCTAACAATGAACAATAGGCCTACTTCTACAGCATTTATTAATCTTAATATTAATTTCAATATTTACTAATACATTATTATAATCAAAGGTTGTATTTAACATTAGTTAATGACATTTTAATGATACACTGTGAACTAACATGAACAAACAATGAACAGCTATATTTTACCAACACATTAACAGTAAATGCTTTAAAACTGTATTGCTTGTTGTTAGATAACACATTAACTAATGTTAACAATTGAGACCTTATTGTAAAGTGTTACCTGCATTTTTAAATATTTTATAAAATAAATTCTTCCAATAAATGTATTTGTGGTTTAAAAAAAAAGAAAGAAAAAATACAAAATACTTTGTCCAACTAATTTCATGACCTTATTGCTTTCTCTTTTGCCCATAATATCTGGTCATTTTACACTAAATCATTTACATAAATTCTATTTGTAAATGTATTCATAGAATACATATTTATTAATCATTTTTAATGTAAATTATTTAGAGAGAAATGACTGGATATGATGGAGAAAATAAGGAGGAATAGTGTCAGGAAGTCAAACTTTCACTGGTTTCTTTTCTTTTTTCACTTAAAACAATACATAATTAAATTTATTGATAAATGTATTCATAAAATGATTTATTGATCATTCATTTTTAATCAATACATTTCATGAATAAAATGTAATGATTACATTTTATGAATAATGTAATTATTACATTTAAATCTATTGATAAAATGTATTATATATTTATTTATAAAAAATGTAATTGTTTTTTAATAATTGAACAAAAAATGATACCAGTGAAAGTTTACCCATCAGATCTAGTAATTTCTCTGAAAATAATTTACATTAAAACGATCATTTCATGAATACATTTGATCACTTTATTTATTTTTCAAATATTTTTTTTTTTTTCATTATTTATCATACATTATTGTTTTAACTAAATAAAAATGATATCAGTGAAAGTGATGGAAGTGATTTGTTTTGTTCTGTAGGTATGATGAGCAGATGAACAGGTGAAGGCATACTGTACAGACTTCACACTGGGGAATCGGAGCTGGCTGAGGTTAAAGGTCAAGCTTTAGGGGCAAATGCCCTAATAACAGAAAAACTGCTTCCTACCAGATGACTCTTTGATGAAATACACAAAGACAGTGTTGTCCTTCAGAGAGAAGCAGCTGTGTAAAGCCACAAGGTGGGTCAGGAGAGATCCTCGAACAACATGAAAGCCTGCTTTACGTCATTGCATTTAAACTGTTACACAAAAACAAACAAATGTGCAGTGTTCTCCCTGACTGTACAAAATGGCACAATACACCCTTCATAAAAGCTTTAATATTTAAGTGTGAAAAGTTTAACACACAACCTCACTAAATATTTAAAAAAAATCATTTCCTTTTTTGACTTGTGGTGAACATACACAAATTAGGGTAAATATTAGATTAAATAAGGTTGTTTCGTCGCTCTATTTTAATATTTGCACTCCAAGTCTCATTATAAGTATGTTATCTGAAACCTCTATGAACCATCGTATGGTTTAAAGTCTTCAAACTACTGTCTGTTTTCATCTAAGTGACCAGGTCTTCGTCTTCTCTGTAAAGAGGTATTGACTGTTTTATTGAATTTGTTTTTATATATTCTGTAAATTACACTGTACTTGAGCATTTAATCGTGAGCGTTATCAGTGCAAATGCAGCAATGCTCAAACCTTTAATGCGAAATCGGAGAGCTTTAAGGAGTCCTGTTGTTCAGTTTATAACTGTACATATTCGTTACATATATAATAGGTCTTGGTTTCTTCTGGAATAAGGTAGGGAAATGTTCTCTAATATTCAGCTGCTGCTGCCTGTAAAGTGGCCCATTGAATGTGCTTTCATTTAATAGACTCCTATGTGCAAATATTTATACAAGGCCACACTTGAACAACCTGAGCTTTCAAACTGCACACATATATACTACATGTATGTCTTTTCTACCATATTTAAGGAAATAAAGGGTTATATTAAACACCTGCTGTGATTTACTGTTGTGATTCACTATTAATTGTAATGAGGAAATAGTGGGGGTTATTTTATTTTGATAGTCCCATGGAAATATTCTTGCGACTTTCAGGAAACCGGGACTGGCAGAGAGAGGAAGTGAGGTAGCGGAGAGGTGAAACATTTTTCTTTATGCATTGAAGTCACAAACAGGAACAGAGAGTACTCTGGAAGGTTAAATAACAAGATTGACGTTGTAACGCTTTGTGCCAGACATTATAAATGAGTCAATAATGTTTAGTGGAAAGTTCAGGTTTTGGATTCGTCTAAGCGAATAATTCACTTCAATGAATGAATGAACTACAGAATTTTTTCAGTGGTTTTCAGATCCAGATATGGAATTGTTACCACCAAAAAAAAAGTACTTAAATGTAATAAATACAAAAATACTCCTTTTTTCAACTATAGCCAAATAAAACAATTAGGCAAAAATAAAGCACAAACTTTTTTTAAATTATACGTGACTGATAGAGCTTCAAATCATAATTATGAAATAAGCAGTTTTTAAAAATTGACATTGACTTGAAATGAGTCTGTTATGCAACCTTATGTATCAAATAAACTTCTCTGGATATATTTTTTGTCCCATTTCAATTATTTTGTGTACTATCAATTCAATAAAATCTTTTTTTGCAACGCTTTGAATGAGGAGGCATGTTTAGCAAGTGAAATGTCTCATCAATAAAACATCGACACAATTAGTCGATCACCATGACAGCCTATTTTACTGTTTTCCAAGCCATTGTTAGAAAAGGAAATTAAAATGCAATGTGTTCTGTACCGGTGTGAGACCTAAATAATCTTTGTGCCAAAGGTCCATTGTTTGTTTTTTGTAGGTGTTTTGCGCAGTCTTTCACACAGGCTGCTTTACTAATGTTACAGTAGATGTTAAAACATGCTTTAGGGATCAGCTTTGATTTCTTCGCCCATTAATTTAAGGCTTGCATTTGTACAAACGTGAATAACAAGGTGAACAAAAACACTAAGTCAAGGAACAGGCCTGTGTAGTATTAAGAAAATCCTGTTGAAATCCATTTATATTGCATTTGTTATGAGATATTAACTGTGTACTTTTTTTGCAGCCGTGGACATGTTTAAAATGTACGGTTTAATAAAACAGATGCAACTTGTGAGAAAGTAGGCTGAGTAGAGCTGCAAATAAACAAATGTGACACCTAATGTAAAATATGAATTGGATTTTCTATTAAAGTCATAAGACACAAAGTAAAGCTCGACATATTATAATTTTTTTTTTTTTTTTTACAATAGTAGTAAAGTTCCTAAAAGGTACAGTAGGTGATCTGGGAAATGCTAACATTAGCCTGCTAGCATTGAAAGCATACGATCCCATCCCCCTGCCGCCCAAAAAGTCACGCCTCCTCCAAAACGGGAACGCGCACGCACACACAGCTGCTCTCGGAAAAGCGTTCCAAGAGACGACGTTAAACTACCTTATGTCTCAAAGTACATAACATTACAATAATAATGGACGTAAACAACTTGTACCTGGCTGCTGCAGATTCATTTCTGAAAAAGTGTTGACATGGATACGCATAATTCCGAGTCTGACTGAACAGCTCCATTAACCCTTATGTGCTGTTCGGGATGTTTTCATCCACTATGGGGAATTTTTGAGTCTTAATTTGGCCAAAACTTTCTCCGTGTTTCAGCAAATGGAATGATTTTTGGTGACAAATCTTATTTTGACACATATTTTGGGAAAATGCTTTGAAAATTTTCAAAAACTCAACAGTACTCTGTGGGAAAATTCACTACCCTTTCGTTATGTTCGTGGCTAAAAACAGCCACGATTTTAACTGCTTTAAAAATGTATCAGATAAATATTTTTTTCAAATTTTTTTGCTTAAATCTATTAATCAACCTCAGTCCTGATCAAAACTACTAAATTTAAAAAAAGAAATTCAGGATTTTAACTCTTTAATTGCCAAATTCATAAATGATGTCACTGATTTGGGAAAAAATGTGTCAAAGATTAGAAACAACATTGGCTTTGATGCGTTGTTAGTTTTTGTGCAGCATCAGATTTTAATGTTTTAAAGAGTTAAAATCCTGATTTTTTTTTTTTTTTTTTTAAATTTAGTAGTTTTGATCAGGACTGAGGTTGATTAATAGATTTAAGCAAAAAAAATTGAAAAAAATATTTATCTGATACATTTTTAAAGCAGTTAAAATCGTGGCTGTTTTCAGCCGCGAACATAACGAAAGGGTAGTGAATTTGAACAATGCACAAGGGTTAAGAACGTCACGAGTCGCAATCTCTTAATTAGTAGTGATGGCGTGAACGTGAAGCTCGGTTTTTTTGCTTTTTATTATGAACTATAAAAGCTGCAGTTTGTTTGCGGTGCTCGAGACTGAGGTCTGTCAGTATAAACTCTGCAGAGCATGAAACACACTGATGTATTGAATAGGGTCCACGAGGGTATGTAAACACATACGTTGACAGGCAGGTAGGACGTCCTATTATTTCATTCGGACTTAATATAATGATTTAATTTACATTGTATTGTCCTACGCCTTAACAGGTGATATATTTATAAAAATACATTAAGGCCGTTTAACAGTGATTGCTATCAGGATATGAGGGAGCATTTTAACCAGTATAACAAAACATGTTTCTGTAGAGAATCACCTCTTGCATCTTTAAATGTTTGGTTAATATAAACATGTCAATCCTCCTTTCTCAAGTTATCCCAAGAGCATTTTTAAAATGCACTTTAGATATTATGATGTCTCTATAAAAAAACAACAGCAACAGACTGCTCTTTGTACAACTGTATTGTTACAAATCAAAGCACAACAAAAAGATGCATCAACACCATACCATATGAACAGAACACTATTACTGCTCCCATTTGATCACAATCAATCAGCTGGACTAAGAAACTAAAAGACATTCATAAAAAAAAAAATTAAAAAGTAAGAAACAAAAGGAATCGTATTAAAAGGAATATAAGGACATAATGAGTGCTTCGCACAAACATCATGGCTTTCAAACAGTCACACAAACAAAACCAAAAAGCGAGAAAGTCTGCAAGCAACATGCATAATTAAGTTAAGGGAGCTGTTGAGGTCTTTGGCTGAGATGCAAACATCTGAATGTTCCTCTACACCGTCTGCTAAGAATGAAATGCATTTCTAGAGTGCCACCGGGCAGCTCCACACTACAAATACAGTAAAAAAATTGGATTTCTAAAGCAACATGCACATTCTGAAAGCTTTCGCTACACATAGTTTTTCCTATGACATTTCCTAACAAATGACAGCACACACTAAAAGTAAATTACAGTTTAGGATCTTGCAAAGCAATGCATTTAAAATACAACATCACAATTACAAGCAAAAAACATCTTGTTTGACATTTCAGCCCAACATTGTGCTACACTGAGCGGTATTCAAAACAAAGTACAGAGTAAAGTATACAAAGTGTGTGTGTGTGTGAATCAGTGATTTATTCATGGTGCCGTGTGAGGACTGGAAACAGAGAGAGTGTGTTCAAGCTTGTGTGGGGTGGAGCTTGATGTGTGAAAGTGAGACTAAATGTGATGTTTAAATGACAAAGGGCAGTGCCTCGCTATTGGCAGGAAGCCTGAATGTATCTGCCGTTCAAAGTCTCAACTCAGATAGTCAGGTAATAGCTGTTTTTTAATACTTGGCAATTAAAGAAATAATTCACCTAAAAACAAATTATCATTTACTCATCCTCCCATTGTTCCAAACTCAAATGCTGCTATTTTTTTTTTACAGTGGAGACTATGAAGAATTTATGAAGTTTTCTCAATTCAACAACGGTGCATATGTTAGTTGCTTAATCAAAAATAATAATAAAATTAAAAATAATCAAAAAGCACCAAATATGGTGCACAAAACAATTGTAATACGTGATTTATATTCCAAGTCGTCATCTGAAGCCATATGATCCCAAATTATTGACTCAATTATTAACATTATATTTATTGAATCATTAATTCTCAAGTTAAAGGGATAGTTCACCCAAAAATGAAAATGTTGTCATTTACTCACACTCAAGTTGTTCCAAACCTGTATGAAATTCTTTTTAGTGCTGAACACAAAAGATATCTTGAAGAATGTCGGTAACCAAACAGTTGATGGGCCACTTTGACATCCATAGGTTTTTTTACTATGGAAGTCAATGTGGCCCATCAACTGTTCGGTTACCGACATTCTTCAAGATATCTTTTTATGACAACATTTTCATTGTTGGGTGAACTAGCCCTTTAACGGCTCACTTGGTGAGACTAATCAGCGAACGATGACATAAATTTGGTCTGTTCACCTCATAAAGACTATTCCTTTAGAGTGACAATCTGGTCACATTGGCCTTTGTAAATGCAATATCAGACATGCAGGGGGAAAAAAAAAAATCCTTATTTTCATATTATATCCATCTTCTATACACATACCAGAGGGGCTTTTCTATCATACACTAATCAGCAACAATTTGTGCAACTGTTAATGACAAGTAGCTGGAGACACTGTAATGGTAGAGGTGCACATATATTTCCATTACAAAACAAAAGCAAACACACATTTGCACACATCCTTATCAATGACAGATTATGACAAACATGCCAGTTATAACTTTGGGAAGGCAGTCAAATAGTCCCCTGTGTCAAAGCGATAAGAGCCTTTCCTCTTCCATAGCAAGCACAGCCAGTGTCTCAAATGCACGTCACACATTCACTCTTTGTCAGGCGCTCTCATACAATCAGGTCCAAATTTAATAAGAAAAGTCTCCTCTGAAACATTCCAGAGGATCCAAACATAAAAAACCTGCAGAGGTGGCGTCCATGTTTGTAGCTGCAGCAATCGGAGGTTGTTATTTTTGTGATCAAAATCTGCTCTGTATCTCCTCCTACTTGGTACAGTGCTGCTAGCTGGACAGGTTCTGCTGAGGACATTTTAAGGAGCTTGGGGTGTTTAAAAAAAACCAAAAAAAAAAAAAAACCCTGGGGAATAGATGAGGGTCTATAGTTATAATTGAGTGTGGACGTGAGAGGACTGAGAGGAAGAGGATGGTGTGTGTGTGTTTATACTCACATGTAAAAAGGCTATAACAAGCTGTTTCGTCCATTAGCATGAGGCACTTTGGATCTCATTTGTTCCTGTATTGGGCCAGACTGCAAGAGGAAGTGACACAATCAAGTTATCGGCATGGAAAACATGCAAAATTATTAACAAAAAGTCCACAAATAGAAGTTCACGTTAACAAACAATCTAAACAAATAATTTAACAATCTATACTTTTAGTAGTATAGTAATTTTCCCTTGAAAGTCTTAAAGTGGTCATAAAGGACAATTTGTTCTTCATTATGTTTTGAGCTGAAATAGTCTGATGTACTAGAAAAGTACAATAACTTTCATTAAGGCAAAACCTTCTATATCAAACAAAAGAGCTTTTATTGCAGCGGCAAAAATGTCCTTACAAAGGATCCCAACATTAAAGTGCCCTATAATGCTATTTTAAAAGGTTCCTTATTTTGTTTTCGAGGTCTCCTACAGCAGGTTTATATGCACCCTCCCCCACAAAAAACCCCCACTTTTTATCATAATATAGATTGCACATCATCTCATTTCTCAAAGTGTCAAAAAACAACAAAATCTCTCTAAATCCTGCCTTTTCGAGAGCCTAGTCTACTCTGATTGGCCACATGGCAAAGTCTGTTGTGACTGGTCCACCGTTAACAGCGTGTGTCAGAAATGAAACACCCATTACCATATCTGAATTTCAGCTTTGGAGGCTTCCTCAGTGCTTGCATACACAGCGATAGGAAAAGTAACGATGACGTGGGTTTTTCTGTATCAATTCCAGTGCAAGTAAAGTTAATGCAAAGTAGGTTGCAGCACTGAAAACATTGTCTTCTCGACATGTCAACAACACTAACCAAACTCTTCCAGGCCTCAGCTACAACTACAGTACGATTCTATTAAAGTAGACATTGTTTGCGGGCAGCCAACGAAGACCAGAAGCTGGCTTTATGCAAATTTGGGTTACACTTTATTTTAAGGTGTCAGTATTACAGTGTAATTATATCTTTAAGTACTGAGTAATAATAATTAACAACATGTACTTACTATAGGGTAGGGGTTAGAATGAGGGTTTGGTTTAGGGTTAATTGCATGTAATTATGCATAATTTATAGTTATTACAGTAACTACATGTAACATGTGTAACAATGATACTGTAAAATAAAGTGTTACCCAAATTTGTGACATTGTTACATAGGTTTGTAACAAAGTGAGAGTGGAATTGCTGACGACTCACTTCAGGAGTTTAGAATCGATTCTTTCTTTTAGGAGACAACTATATTTGCCATCCACTTCAATCTTTTAAAACTTTGCAGAGCTTTTGCATTCACAAACAGCTATATTACACACTAGGTAACATCTGAAAAAATATACACATTTATTTATTTATTAGTTAAAAAAAAAATTATATTATTATAATATGCCCCTGTGTCATCTTTGCAAATGAAGCTTTTGTTTATGTGGGATACAGTTGATTAGATAGAAACACTGGATTACATCAGCGCTGCATGATCTGTAAAAGTAGTACACACTTCTAGAGGTGGAGCTGAAAAAAAAAACCTACATCCTTCATGCATCAACAAGCCTGTTTCACACACACAGCTCTTCACAGTGTCACACCCATTGTTACATCATGTGTCTATGTGAACACT
The DNA here is from genome assembly GCA_038088235.1 of Zacco platypus. Taxonomy (NCBI): domain Eukaryota; kingdom Metazoa; phylum Chordata; class Actinopteri; order Cypriniformes; family Xenocyprididae; genus Zacco; species Zacco platypus. The sequence continues at coordinate 9,399,622 of CM076077.1, forward strand.
GAATCTTACAGCAGAATGAGAAGTCCAATTTCACTGGTTCATTCTTTACACAATTTCCCAGTACAACACAAAAGAACAGAAGCACAAGGGAAAACCCAGGGGGTCAATCACCTGTGTTCAACACTCGGCACATCACATGGACTATAAAAGGCTGATATCAACCAATACCGCTTATCACTGAAAGTTTCAGCTATCAGCACGGTATTGTTAACAGGTCCAGCCTTTGCTTTGATACAACTAGTAAAGCCGCCATTGTATAAACTGCTCATTTCTTAAGATGTTGAGTCAACTAAGTGTTGTATATTTTACAAACCACATTTGAAGCTAAAGATCGCCACTTAAAAATCAATCAATGACCACTGCAAAGACCTTGACGAACATTTCCTCATTTAAAGAGATCTATTCTGTCTCTGATGGGCTGAACGCCAACATTCCTCTGAGCAAGTTGCAGTCTGCTTGATTCTGCCCAGGTATTCAGTCCTTCAGTGAACTGCAGGATTAGATAACTCCTCACCTTTCTTATTTGACAACACGACAGCCCAATGAACACAAGCTAAGATCTCAAACAAGTCCCACTTCAAGATCACATCTCACACATGCAGCATGTCTACTTTTTTCAACCACACATGAATTTGCTTTGTGAATTACGTTATATGACACCTATATTGCAGAATAGTACTTTTTTTACTTTAATACTTCTTAAACTAAATATAAATATATTACCCCCAAGCGCATTAGATTTATAATGCATTTACATAATAATAATAATTATTATTATTATTATTAATTATTAAAATAAAAGTTTTACAAACAAAAAAACTAAACTGAAAGAGTAGTGCTCCCAAGCTCCCAAAATATTATTGCTCCCATGGTCATTATAAGTCTTGATTTATGTCTCTACATAATAATAATAAAAATTTGTATTAATACTACTACTACCACCATTACTATTTTAAATGAATTAATTTAATTAATTAATTATAATATAGAAAAACTGAAAGACTTGGCAGCACAGGGTGACCACTTTATCGGGGAACGTTCAAGATCCATGCCAAGCGGTTAAACATGACAACTGGCAGGAGCAGCTGGTGTGAGGGCAAGAACGAAAGGGAAAGAGGGCAAAAGAAAAACATCAGGGACTTTCAAAATTTTTGGTAGTGGGTGTCAGGTGAACTTATACAAAAAACCCCAGCAAGCCCCATTTGGATTTTCCTGGTAAGACCCAGATGCTTAGTAATGAATCGATGCAGAAGCATTTGTTCTGTCATTGTCAATTTATTATAGCCAAGTCATAAACCTTAAGATGAGTGAGTCCCACTGTACCAACAAAATAAAACATATCTTACCGGCTGCATGCCATCTGCCATTTCACCGGAGCCTATGTGTGTCAGATGAACAAAATTTGTGGGCTCCCCGATCATGCTACGATCAATTCTCCTCCGTTTCTTCTTCTGTGAACATAAACATTTATATTAAAAAAAAGAAAATCAAGCATAACGATACAAAGCACTTGATTAGCAGACAACTTATGCCTCAGGTGTTGAAAATATAAGTGTAGTGAGTGAACTCAATTAAGTCTGTCATGTGACCATACATAGACCATACCAGTGCCTGAGTTATATTACACTAATTTTTCCCTATGGAATCTATTCCTGGATACATCCTGAAGATGAACAGGACAGTTCCTAAAAATACCCAAATGTTATACAGTTCACTCAACGGTTTCTCTTTTCTTTCTTTCCAAGACCTTGACGATGTGGTAAAGGTAGGTGAGAGATTATATGAGTAAATAATAATAAAAAAAAAAAACAACCAGAATAATTATTTGATGATATCATGTGCCATAGTTGGGGTGTTGGCATACATGCCATTACTTGTCTGCCCACAGTGAACAAAGTGCATTTAAAGGGGTGGTTGATTATGATTTCACATTTTTAACTTTAGTTAGTGTGTAATGTTGCTGTTAGAGCATAAACAACATCTGCAAAATTATGATGCTCAAAAGTTCAATGCAAAGGGAGATATTTCCTTTTAAAGAATTCGCTGTTTAAAGACTACAAGAAACGGCTGGTAGAAACTACAACAAGCTTCTTCCTGGATTGGTAACATCACAAACCCCAAAATTTACATAAACCCTGCCCCCGAGAACACGCAACAAAGGGGCTTTAGAGAAGAGGAAGAGTTGTAGTAGTAGATTATTGTTGCCATGCCGTCTGCTTTACAAACGAGGGTCAATTCAACTCTGGGTTTTCACAAAAGATTAAAATGACGGTACATGCTAGTCGATGAGTTGAATCAACTCCACAGCAACTACATAAATTTATCCACTAACCATTCAGAAACGTCCAGTTGCATTTTAAAAGCTATAACTTCTTCCTGAGTCTCTCTATCAGTGCGACTCCGGTTTGAACAATGTAAGGGTAAACACCATTACTGACAATTGTCATTTTGGCTGTGTGAGATTCTCCAGCTTTGTTGTTGTTGAGCAACCGAGTCATGAGCTGTTAATTTTCTGCCCTTTTCTGGAAAGGGGTACGGGAGCAGCAGCTCATTTGCATTTAAAGTGACACACAAAAACAGTGTGTTTTTTGTTCACACCCAAATAGGGACAAATTTGACAAGCTATAAAAAATTATCTATGGGGTACTTTGAGCTGAAACTTTACAGACACATTTTGGGGACACCAAAGACTTATTTTACATATTTTTAAAGGAGCATTATAGGTCCTCTTTAACACATCAAACAGTATAGCATTGGATTTATATTATCAACCATCAAATACATCTTCTAGACCAATCTGAAAAACAGACCAGAGATCATTTGATGTCACTGTTCAGTTAATTTGGCTGGCGCAAAAGTGCAGAAACAAGCCGCACCAAAGTCGATTTGAAAAGGTGGTCTGTGTATGCTTCACGTAAACTCTGGTTCTGTTCACAATTGGTATGAACCATTCTGCCTCACAGAAGTGAGTCACTATTAATTACATATTTATACATCTGCAATGCACAACAATAATAATAATATAATAATAATGCTTTAACTATTTTCATCATTACATGAAAAGTTCTTTCTTTCAATGTAGTAAATTTAAATCATCAATATGAGAAATCTAATAAACTCTGAGGTGCAATTAAGAATAAAATAGGGCTCTAAATATGTTAATTTATGTACAATAATTAAATTATTATTATTTTATAATATATTGATATTGCAGGATCTGTGACGATACACTGGCAAATGCATTTGCATATGACTGCCTCCAGAGCAAGACACTGACGAATAGTTATACATCATCCCATCATAAGCTGTCATGCAGTTGTTTAATGGCTGACATTTGGCGACACTTAATGTGAGTGCCGTGTTGTGACAAAAGCAAATAGAACCTACTATAAATCACTGCCACTGTCTAGACTGGAAACAGCATACAGATGTGCGCTCAGTTTCTGACATGCTCCACACACTCCACTAAGTAGAGGCGATGACGAGACAACAATAAGGTCATTAAACAATAACTTTGACTATAGCAACATGAAATATCATCGATGAAAAAAAAAAAAAAGACTAAAATACAGTTAAAAAAAACTCTTGACTAAACAAAAACAGGACAAGGTTGTATAAATATGATAAAAACTCAACAGTACATTTGACACAGGACTGAAAGTAGCTGACAAACATTTGCACTAGTTGAAAGATGAAGCAGCCAACTGAATTGGATCTGACAGAAGCTGCATCACAAACCATAAGAAAATTATTTCATAATGCTGTTTCCTATGCAATGATAGCCCATCATAAGAGTGGCCATTTACTGACAAGCCTTAAATGAGCTGGCCCATAAAAATGGATCATTTCAGACAGAGAATGAAGGTTTAAAATAAATGTTTTTCTGCAGAAATGTTTGTATGTTGTTGTGCCAAAAATGTTATTGACATTATAAGTGTCATTACCCACATAAAATAATTATAGCAAAATAATAAAACAGCCTAAAGTTACAACTCCATATTTTAAATGCAAAATCTCTTATGTAACTCCACACATCCTTCAAATGTGTTTACTTTCACAATCTGTGAATAGCCAATGGCTAATAGCACATGCTTTAGTCCTTATCACCTTCTCTGACGTAAGGAGACGCTTAAGTAATCATTTTATCTAAATCAGTATAAGAAAATTGCTCATGCACTGGGAAGTAGCATTGGTCTGATACAGATGCCCACAAACCCCCACACACCCACCCAACAATAGAACAAACAAGAACCTAAAAATAAAAACAGGAAGGAGGGAGGAAAAGAATGAGCACTCCCAGCTTGGAGAAGCCAGCTTCCCTTCAGAACCCCCTCTCATTGTTACAGGAGAAAATGGTAAACCTGGGTCACTCATCATTGGCTCAGAACTCCAATCCAGACAAAAAAAAAAAAAAACTAACAAAGATTGAATGGAGGCAAATTATTTGTCAAATATGCAAAGCTATTCTAGAAATAAAGCATACTTACAAGAATATTAAAGGGGCAGTACACCCAAAATTAAATTGCTGCCATCTTTTACTTATTTTTTTCAAACTCTTGACTTTCATTCAAGCATCACAAAAGTTTAAAAGTTCAGCAGAATGTCCAAACTCACTCCAAAGAAATGAAAGCAGACAGCCAGGGACTGTCATGTGCCAATAGGGTCATAAAAGTGCCATAAAAGAGATCCATATAACTCATGCTCTATTTTCAAAAGTCTTTTATAGCCATGATTATTTTGTGTGATGAACAGACTGATTTTAGTCATTAATCACATAAACTGCTTTTCAAACTTGCCGCATCATGACAAAGACACGCAAGAACTTATTACGTTTGAGTTCAAACCTGGTACAACGCATCTTGTGGCACTGCATTTGAATATGCACAAGAGATTTCAGAGTTAAAGTGGAAAGTAAATTTTTAGAGAAGAGTAACATGTCAAACTATATGGCTGAAGAAGACTAGGAATATAGGCCCGGTTTCACAGACAGGGCTCAGCCTAAACCAGGATTAGGCCTTAGTTCAATTAGGATATTTAAGTAGCTTTTGAAAATGTTCATAAGAAAATAAAATTACCGGTGTGCATCTTGAGACAAAACAATGGCACTGACATATTTTAAGATATGTCTGTACAAGTTGTTCGTAATGCAGTTATTTTAAGGTGCATTTTGGAATCTGACAAATGGTGGTCACTGTATTTTCATTGTATGAAAAATAGTAATGTTGTTAAACTTCTCCAGTGTTGTTAACTTTTTTTTTGTGTTCTACTGAATAAAGTCATGTGGGATGACATTAGGGCGAGTAAATGACAATAATTTTCAACCAGGCAGTTTACGGCACCCTTTGACTACCATAGTAGGAAAAAAAAAATACTATGGAAGTCAATGGGTGCCATCAACTGTCCGGATATCAACATTCTTTAAAATATCTTATTTTGTGTTCAGAACAGAAATAAACTCATACATGTTTTGGACAACATAATTGTGAGTAAATGATAATATTTTTGGGTGAACTATCACTTTAACAACTGCACATGACAAATTTAACAAAAATACATTAGATGCATCATACACTACTGTTCAAGATTCTGGGGTAGGTACGATTTTTAAAATGTTTTTAAAAGAAGTCTTTTACTGTCACCAAGGCAGCATTTATTTAATCAAACAGAAAAACAGTTTAAAAAAGGAATGTTGTGAAATAGTATTAGAATTTAAAATAGCTGTTTTGTACTTTAATATATTTTAAAATATCATTTATTTCTGTGATGGCAAATCTGAATTTTCAGCACCATTACTCAGTCTTCAGTCACATGATCCTTCAGAAATCATTCTAATATGCTGATTTGGTGCTCAAGAAACATTTCTCAAAATACGTTTTGAAAACAGTTGCACTGCTTAATATTTTTGCTTAACATTTTTTATTAATAGAATTTAATGAGCAAAGTTCAAAAGAACATAATTTATTTAAATATGATCAATTTAATGCATCCTTGCTGAATAGAAGTATTATTTCTTTAAAAAAAAAAAAAAAACCTTACTGACCTCAAACTTGATAATTTATCATAATAATAATAATAAATATGCATGTATGGGCACATTTATCAGACTTTCTTCACATGCAAAAAGATTTGGATCCATGACGCTTCACCCGTCCAATGACAGTGCATTCTTTGTCCATCTGAGTTTCACGTCTGGTTTCACTCTCCAAAACACATTTGCACTCCTGACAAACTCCTGAGACTATCTGGGTCACATTCACATCAGCTGAAAGGTTTCTTTTCTGTCCCAGACCAGCGTGAGTCATTCTTCGCGTGATTAGTGAACAGAAAATTCGCATGAGCCACAGGGAAAACCAAATTGACGAAATTAGTCCAGATGTTGCTATCAAGAGGAGCCTGGTATCAATACCTGTGATTCATGCAGATTCTTTTGCAGTTTTACTGTATTAGAATGGTTTATGTGGGAAATAAAACTACAAATCTCTCCAAACGAGGCACTTACCGGAGGAGGTTTGGCTACCACGCAGCAGCCAATCTTATGCCAGAACGCACTCATCTCCGGCACGCACCGGTTGGATTCCCTCCTCTCTCTCGCCACCCTGCAGGCCGTTTAGAGACGAGATAGACCGAGAATTTAATCCCCAACACTCAGCGATATAAGCCGTGGCTCGTCCAAAAACCTCTGTTCTGTTCACGACACAATCCTTGTTGATGTCTTTGCTTTAAGTATATATAAGACCCCTTAATTCCCTCAATTATTCTGGGCCCCTGATTTCCAGTTGATTCTGTAGGAGTTTATGGGAGGCAGTGATGAATCTGTTTAATGAAAGACAAAAAAAATCATTTTAATGAAGTAGACATGAATCCATCACACAAACACACCATATATTTAACAACATACTACACACAAAACAACAGCTAAATGACAGACTACAAATAAGACAAATCTAATCTTGACTTTAAAAACAACACAGACATACGTTTTTGTCATTTTAATATTATCTTAATATTTCTTTCTACGACAGTACCGTGGTTCTGGTACGATTACCAAATTAATTTAATGTGGCATTTATTTATATGGTAGTACTCCAAAAAATATGGATGGTACTAACATTTTCATAAAAGATAATGATCTATGGCATGACATTTCCACATGAATCATATAGTAATACCATAGTACATTGATATATATACAATTGTATTGAATGATTAACAATTAATTACTCCAATTAATTTTAAATAATAAGGTGTATGTCGAAAAACAACATGGTAGAAGCATGGTACTTTATAATAAATAAATGAATTAGTTAATAAACAAAACAATATTAACAATAACCGTCTCAAAGTTTGAGCTGCGCTGAGCTGTCTAGATAGGACTCTTTATGCTGTCTAGAAAGGCAGTTCACTATTTTTTCAAGACACACAACCGCTTTCTTGTGCACTAAGTACAGTTTATTCCTCAAAACCGTTACAACTAAGAGAAATACACGGAAAAGGAGTGTAATAATCAGCAACAAACCTGTTAAACTGACAGCTACGAAACACACCTAGATTGAGTTCAGGAACCACGGTTTACAAACGTTACAAAAGAGCCGAAAAAACAAACAGTCCGGAGGAAGTTAAGTGAAACAATACAGCAGTGTCTAAAAGTTTAGAAATGTTTTTTCCCCATCGACTAGTTTTAACTCTGATGAAGTTGTCAGAGAGTATTCGGACTGAAGTTAACTAACTATCAGCGTCCATCGCTTCTCTTTCTCGTCTTTATTGCTCAAGCACACCAGCGCTATTCTTATTCAAACTGAACTCTTACTGAAGTTTGGCACAAACAATCCAGCTCGATGGATACCGGGCTATTTTAGCGGCTCAAATGAATTAATAAAGTCCAACAGAGTCTTGGAAAAAGTTATTTTTCCTTATGCGAATTAAAATATAAGGGAAAACGCTGGCTTACATGTAAAAGAGAGTCCCTGTGAACGGCTGGAGTGGAGAGCTGAGGGTGAAAATGACTCTGTGTTTCCCAGATCACTGAGGTGTGGTTGAAGTTTCCCCCATTAATATGAGGAAATACTTCAAACCAGAGACCACCAGCGCCACCAATGGGCTGTTGATACAATACATCTGATGTTTGGAGAAATACAATATAAGACATGCACAAAGTCTGTCTTTCTTTAAACTATACATATTTTCTCATCTGATTTGTGTATTATCTGATGTAAACTGAGAGGTTTATTTAGTAATTTTCTCCAACTTGTTACTTTAGTGCATTTGAGTCTCTCTCTAGTCTCTCTAGAATAGAATTACTGAGTTTAAAGTTTGCACTTTTGCATTAAATTGTGTATTAAGCACATAGACTGCATAAATAGATTCAATGGCTCATTAAGATTTTTTTTTATATTGATGTAAAACAATAGCATAGCGTGTATTTTTAACGAGAAATAAATGCATTCATTAAAAATAATGAAATATATATACTATATACTAAATATACTAATATACGTAAGTATACTAATATACTAACGAAATATAATAAATATGAGCTGTTTTTCTATGAATATACATATTACAATGGCAAAATATATTAATTTTCATCATGTGGCGCAATTATTTTAATGCAAACGTGCTCATAACCGATTTAGTGCTGTTAAATTCGCATAGGCAATCTCAGCAGAGAGATTTAAATGGTAAAATATCAAGTTGGAGGAAATACATTTGCATAAAGTTTTTTTTTGCACTATAGTGTTTATATTGATGTAAAACAATAGCATAACATGTATTTTTAACGAGAAATAAATATATTCATTAAAAATAATGAAACATATATAACAAATATAAATAAATATATTGAAAAATATAATAAATATGATATGATTTAATAAATATGAGCTGTTTTTCTATGAATATACATATTACATTGGCAAAAAATAATTAATTTTCATCATGTGACGCAATTATTTTAATGCAAACGTGCTCATAACCGATTTAGTGCTGTTAAATTCGCATAGGCAATCTCAGCAGAGAGATTTAAATGGTAAAATATGAAGTTGGAGGAAATACATTTGCATAAAGTTTTTTTTGCATTATAGTGTTTATATTGATGTAAAACAATAGCATAACATGTATTTTGTAACGAGAAATATATACATTCATTAAAAATAATGAAATATTTAATAAATATAAATAAATATAGCTACTAAAAAAATATAATAAATATGAGCTGTTTTTCTATGAATATACATATTACAATGGCAAAAAATATTAATTTTCATCATGTGACGCAATTATTTTAATGCAAACGTGCTCATAACCGATTTAGTGCTGTTAAATTCGCATAGGCAATCTCAGCAGAGAGATTTAAATGGTAAAATATCAAACTGGAGGAAATAAATTCGCATAAACCTCTTCATTTCCAAAAACATTATAGATGATATACATTTTTCTTCTGGTGTAACGAATATGCAGTGTTGCAGTAGGGTGCGCTGCAGACGGCATAACTTTTGAACACTACCAAAGAAGAACCAATCAAATATTTCTACTTCCGGTACTGTTCGTGCGCCATCTTTGACCATACATAGCCCATGTATGTTATTTTTGTTTTCAAAAAGTATCGAAAAGTATGATTGAACACTAAATCGCATTAAACGAAGCATACGTCTGGTGTTTTACCGTATCTAACGTGTTATAATACAGTAAAAGTCTTCGGGAAACATTTTTGGCGAGGTGAGCGGCTGAAGTTTTGATTTATTCTGTTCACTAGAAACTGACTGCAGGAGTTTGATGAACTGTCATTAAAAGAGATTTTATTTTTTTGCATGGTTTTAGCGATGTAGTAACTGCAGACGATCACCTGTCAATACGAACAGCTATTTTCTAACTTGGAAACTTAAGCGTAACTTACTCAACTTGTTGAAGAGGATAAATGTGCGCTTTCAATAATTTATTTATCTGTCAGATTATTTGCTTGTGCATAAAAACAGTCTGTAGTTTAATATCTCGGAAAATATACTGTTTACATTACAAAAATCTCGTTGAAGGCAACCAATACGGTATCACTAGTCATTGTTGGACTTGTTTTGGTATAGAAATCAAACTGTTTTTTTGTATATAATTGACGATTAACCTGACTTTTAAAGTCCGTCCAGCCACACAGTGATTTTGTAAACAAAAGTGTCCAGCATGAAATCTACTTCCCCCGGAACTCGCCTTATTATAATATGATGACTATTTCCCGTTATGTCATTGAAAATGAATCATATCTAACATTAATGTACACATCCGCTTCCTGGCACCTAAAACACTGTGGAATAAAGTCTTAGGAATAATATAATCACAATGTCATTCAGAATACAGTTTGTATATATGGAAAACCGTTTCCTTAACATCTTTTGGACATTTTCTTTGAAACACTACATCTGGTTAAATGCCCCATGAATATAAACAGGTGGTTCTCAAGTTATAACCGACCGTCGCCGTCGGTGTATGAATGTGTGTGTGAATGGGTGAATGTGAGGCAAAAATTGTAAAGCGCTTTGGTGGCCATAGGTCTGTGAAAGCGCTATATAAATGCAGTCCATTTACCATTTACCATTTATAAAGCACATTTTCAGTGTCAATATTTAGTATATTCCAATGCATTAAACCTTATTTACGTCATTAGATGTCGCTCGTGGATTTGGGAAAGCGTTTGTTGGAGGCAGCGCGCAAAGGACAGGATGATGAAGTGAGGTCCCTTATGGCCAATGGTGCTCCTTTTACTACAGATTGGGTGAGTTGTATTTGCTGCTCAAGCATACTACAAATGCCTATTGTATGCCATTTATAATCTGCATTTTACTATAACGGTAATGATGGTAACATGTTTTAGCTGGGAACCTCGCCGCTTCATTTAGCAGCACAATATGGGCACTACTCCACCGCTGAGGTGCTTCTCCGTGCCGGTGTTAGTAGAGATGCCCGCACTAAAGTCGATCGGACCCCCCTCCATATGGCTGCGGCAGAGGGCCACTCAAGCATTGTTGAATTATTGCTCAAGGTAAGAACAGATGATCTCAGAATGGTACTGGATTCTTTGAATTTTGACATTCTTAATTTTTTGTTATGTTGTTCTATCTGTTTCTGCTCATAACTGGGACAGAGTGGAGCAGACATCAATGCCAAAGACATGCTGAAAATGACCGCCTTGCACTGGGCTACGGAACACGGGCACAGGGGGGTCGTGGAGCTGTTGATCAAATACGGTGCTGATACTCACGCCCTCAGCAAGTTTGACAAGACGCCTTTTAACATTGCAGTGGACCGAGGAAACACTGAGCTGATGCTCTTGTTACAGGTAAAAATGACAAGATATTACAATTTAAAACTCACCTGCAGCTGTGTATTAAACATTTTTCACCAGCTGCAGTATCTTGAATTGACAGGATTGTTTGTTATTCTAGGAGGGAATGCAGAACCAAGTGAACATGAATCCAGAGAGGACCGTCCTAAGCAGCACATCGCCTGCCTCCGCCAGCCCTCAGTTCATCATCTCCTCCTCTGGAGTGGTCAATCTCTCTGATATTGTTCTCACCAATGCGAAGGCTAACACAGGTATGAGTTTCATTGCAGTTTCTGGCTTCAGAAAATTTGCCAGCCATGAAACGTTATGTGATTTTTATTTAAAACCAGTAAATGAAAAAAATCTCGCACACCTCTCGAACTTGCAGAATCGTTTAATTGCTTTTAATTGTGTGGTCAACAGACATTCCTCAGGCAAGCTGTTTAGTGAATCATCAAGTTTGAGTGGTGTGCAAGATTTTGTTCATTTTTTGGTTATGTTTTATCGACGCACATGCTACAGATTAAGGTGTGAAAGGCACTATATATTTCTACACAATTTTTTTTTTTTTTTTTTTTTTAAATGTGTCCCTATGTCAACAATGGAAGTCTATTCTTTCTTTCCTCCCTGTCAAAAATGGTCTGAATCACTAATTTTCTTCCTAGTATATTCAGCTTGTTGGTGTAGAAGTGTAAAAGTTTTCCCATATACACTACTATTCAAAAGTTTGGGATCATTAGAGCTTTTTAAACTAAATTTTAAGCATGGACACATTTCATTACATTGATCAGAAGTGACATTTATAATTAAAATACACATTTATAGTTAAATATTTACACTAATACATTTATCTTTAAAAAGACTTCAGTTTCTAATAAATGCTGTGCTTTTGAATGTTCTGTTCATTAAAAATTCCTAAAGAAAAAATTAACACGGTTTCCACAAAAATATTGCAGCATGACTTGACAAGTTTCTTTAGCAGGTTTCAACCAATTGTTTTTAATTTAATTAATTTAAACTGATTTTGTGGCAGTTCATAATAAAAGTACCAGCTATCTGGCATTTTATTTACTCACTAAAGACAATTTTTCTTGCATTTTGTGCTTGTTTTGATTTTTTTGTGCATTTTGATATTGACATTTGGGAATGTAGACAACAGTATCTAATTAACATTTTAAAGTTTTTATCTTTATTTGAACTGTTCGCACCTAGAGAATGTTATTAGTTTATTTCTCCCTTCCAAACATACTGCTTCTATATTCCTGCAGGAACTTCAGAGAGTGTGATTGCTGCAGATTCAGTGGATTCTGCCATCCAGCATCTTGTTGGGGAAGATGGCCAGAGAGTCATCACCATAGTAACCGACCAACAGGGAAACCTGCAGCCTGGCAACTTGGGACAGAAATTCTTTGTCACAATGCAGGGGCAGCAAAGTGAGTGGATTGCTGCAGCATTATTTTATAGTTCTTTTAGGACTTTGATGCAGTATATTCTGACATTCCTGTATGTATTTAGTGGTTGCAGTGCCAGCGGGTCAGATAGCAGAGGAAATCATAACAGAGGACACCAAACCAGTTCCAACACGGAAGCGGAAATTTGAATCAACCGTCAACCACACAGATGTCAAACATAAGGTGTGACCAGTAGAGATTCTTATTTAAACCATATTTAAGTTTTTTAAATGCAAAATCACTGTTAAAGTCAGCTTGAAAGGAAGTTGCAATAGTCTTGTCTTCGCTATTGTGACATATCTGAGTGAAACGGCTTCTCGAACAAGAAAAAATGTAGGGCGAGACTTGATAGTGTCCATAGAGAATTTATTGGATCAATGTGGTTTGCTTTTGCTGTAATGTCATGTGAGTGACTGGTTGTCCTGCTCTCGTGCCAGTAAGAGGGAGGGAAAGTTATTTTGATGAAAGATTATCAAGCCAAATAATAATGATGTACATGGATAAGTCATTTATAATACTGCAATATTCCATAAAAAAATTAAAGTGTTTATGAACTGAGAAATTAATTTTTCCTGGATCTTTCGACATGGATCAAAAAAGGATCCTAAAGCTTGGAAAGTGCATATGTGAATGTTTCCGTTTGGTACATGTTCGGTACATTTCACTGTGGATTCTTTAATAAATAATTCGCAATTTCGGTGCGGGCTTTGCAAACAGACTTTTACTGTAAGCTATGGACCTGACAGTAATGCCACAACATGTCTAATCTGTCATCAGTGATTTCTGATATGTAATGGTTCATGTACAGTCAGACATTCTTTGTCTCAAAACCATTTATTGCTGTTTATGCGTCAGTAAATCAAGCCGATGACTAAATGGTCAACTTCACATTGTTTCTCTTAGCAGCATGAAAATAATATCATATAAATTGTGGGCACAGTGGGCGTTTACATCAAAGTCTCAGGGTAAAATCAGAGTAGAAAATGGCCTTTTATTTCTAAATTATCACAAATTTTGATGTAAAAGTCATACTAATATTATAAGTGCATCTCAGTAATCATTATAAAAATTAAAATTTAAAAAATGCACTTCATGACCCCTTTAAAATGGTCAATTTTGATTTCATGGTGACTTTTAACTGTTTGGTGTTTTCTGCAGGAGACCAATGAGAAGGATAGTAGGGAACTTCTGGAACAGCAACTAAAAGAGGCAAACAGAAAAGCCCAGGAGTACCGACAGCAGTTATTAAGAAAGGAACAGGAAGCTGAGCAGTACAGGCTTAAACTAGAAGCCATCGCCAACGGGCAGACCAATGGCACCAGCACAGAGCCCCAAGAGGAAGTGGTGCTCCAGGAAGAGGAAGAGGAGGAGGTGGTCGGTGAAGAGGAAGTTGTCATGTTGCCAGAAGGGGCCATCATCATTAAAGAGGAACCCCTTGATTCAACAGCAGGAGAAACAGTGACATTAGTAGAGGCGGCAGATATCACAGCCACTTCTCAGGGCACACCGTAGCAGTGAACCCAAAGACTCTAACACTCAGGAATTACATACACTCTTCTAATCTGTGTACCTGGAGTGGCATGTTGTATTTATTTATTGTAAATCATAACCTTTTGTTTTATCCTTTTTTTTTTTTTTTACTCGTAGCATTCAGTTTCTGTACAGATCTCTACAAAGACGTAGCATTAATTATATTTAGGTGGCCACAATAATGCTGAGCTGCTCAGATTGGGAGAGTTGGAAGATCAGGCGTGTCCTTTTAACATACAGCGGTGCAAATCATGTAAGTTTAATTAATGATGCTTTCCAATCAAGCCTATTATGCAACTGAAGTGTATACTATACTATTAGTATGCACAATAGTGTACTTAAAGGAATGTTCTGGGTTCAATACACACCATTTTGACTCATCCTTTTCTAGTTTTATTTTTTAAAAATGCAAGTCGTGGTTATAGTAATGCACTAGTAAAAAAAAGCTGATTTGTTTGGTTAAAGCACTTGCATTAATGATTCAGTAAAATGTATTATTTGAGTTGCAAAGTCTGTTATTTTAGTGTAAATTATCAGTCAGTGATTTTCTTGCATATTGTATGGAAATTACTGGGTTTACCATCTAACATCAAAGTTGATTGTTTATTGCCTGGCCCCATGTCGTGCCTTATTATAGCCATGATTTTGTTTTGTTTTTTAAACTTAAGGACAAGTCCCATCATAAATGCTGTCAATATAGCTTAACTTGAACATGGAACATTCCTGAAATGTGAGTGAATCTTCATGAGAGTGAAGGTTTACAGTATTTTATATGAAGAACAATACTAGACATTATTCAGAGATGAAACCTCTGTTATGTTATGGCTTTGTGTAACATTGACCTGCTCCTGCAGTGCGAGGCATGTCTTATTGATGCAGTTGGCATTGGGTGACGTGATATATATTTACTTAAGCAAACTCTTTCATTGTTTTATATTACTTTTAGCTGTTTATAAAGGTAACTTGTTCTATTTAGAGTACAAGATTGATTTTTTTTATCTTACATAATTTCCTTTGTTCTGTTAGACACTAAATCACGATTTGCATTTCAAAGTTTTGTGCTCTAAAAAGTGTGCAGCACGTCTGTGCTTGCATTCCATGGCCTGGTCCATGTGCCGATTTCTCAGTTAGCAGCTTTTACAGTCTATTTCAGTGAAGTTATATCATCAGTTGTGTTGTTTAGTATTTTTTATGTCAAGTTTTAAAATGTGAATGAATGCCGTATGAAACTTTATGGAACTAGACCTCAAATGCTCTATAGATTTCCTTATAGAAAAATGGTTTTGCATTATCTTTGCTATGTTTTTTTTAGGTACACAACTGATGATTAACATTCCATAAATTGAATTTTAAGGGCTCGCATCACCATTATTGTGCACAATGTATTTTTGCTCTGTACATATGCAAATATTTACCATTTTCTTCCATTTAAACCCACAAATATTAAGATTTTGACATAATACTATTTATTGGATGGTTGATTAATTTGGACAAGACCATGTTATGTTTTTTCTTGCTTTTTATGCATTTAGAATTTCAGTTGTATAGGATGTCATCAGCAGTGCTATATAGGTAAAAATGTTTACACTTATTTTGTTGTAAAATTTGTCAGTTTGAGTTTTAACTGAAACCAGACACAAGCACATGATACATAACAGATCAACATTTTGTCCCTAAGATTTCTTGTTTGTATATTTTTACATATATATTTTTGTAATGAAACACTATTGGAGCCTGTCTTTAGTGCACTTGCAACAGCATTTTATTATCTTTGGTCAAAATAAATATTTCTGAGGTTTGGTATATCTACTCTTAATTTTTTTTATTTTTGGGGGGAGGGGAAAATATTCTTTCATTAAGGAAAAAAAAATGTATTCACATTTTCCTTCGTAGTGAAATTCCTCGCTGGTCATGATTTCAAGCCACTCTACTGAAACGCGTTTTTCGGAAAGTGTCCTAATGCGACTTCCGTACCCACGCTTACTAGCATAACAGGCAAACGCGAGATAATTCTTCATATTTATTTGTACATAACGTAAAAGCAGTTGGTGTAGTTACAGACACTTTAGGACATTATTATGTGTAACATAATACTCTGAATGTGTAGATAACGCTAATATTGTATGATAGCTGCGTTACATGTGAAAGTAAACTCTTGAAAACAACTCTATGCTTTTGTATATAATCGTGTTTTTGCCAACATGAGAAATACTGAAGAAAATTAGAAGCAGAGAAAAGACAGCGGCATATCCTCTTCAACTCTTGTCAAGTTCATCTTTATCTCACAGACATGTTTCCTGACTTGAACAGTATTCTCAATTCCACTCCGAACAGTTTCAAATCGGTAAATAATTATAGTAATTACATTTCTTTACACGCTCAATATAACTCACAAAACGTCATTGACTCTAACCGATGTCTTGTGTTCTTGTAGAGTGACTTTATCCTAGTGTCTGACAGACAAGCTGATGCATCATTTCTCATTCATCATTATCTGTCTTTCTATTTACGTGGTAAGTGATCTATTATCTATAGCTAGGAAGTCTTATATTAATATAAGTTTATTTATAAACTTATATATTTCCAGCTGGCTGTAAGGTGTGTTTTCTGGGTCTTGTTCAGTCCTTCAGTCACTACAGTGCTGTCGGTCAGAGGCTGGTGAGTCTACATCTGTTTGCTCTATTTAGATGTTTTGTTTATTACATTAATAGTACTTGATCATAATGTTTCTGTGCAGGGAGTGAGTCTGACCCAGGCGAGAGAGAAGGGCCAGCTAGTTTTTCTCGAAGGACTGAAGGACTCTATTGGAGCGCTCTTACAGGAGGAAAGCTGTCAGGAGACACAACCTTTGAGTTATCTCAGGCACGTATGGCATGTTGCAAGAAATCTATTTTAAATACATTTCTCTCTGTTCCCCCTTCCTATAAGTTTAAGTCAGATATATAAAGACTTGCCATTTTGTTTTTCCTAGGTCCCCAGGTGCTGGACTGAGAGGTCTGTTCAGATTTGTGGAAAGTTCTGTGTGTCAGAATGAAGATCGTGGTGATGGTGAATCATGGGGTCCTCCAGTGTTACTCATAGATGATCTCAGTGTGCTCCTGGGTTTAGGTGTTACTGTTGGAGCAATACTAGACTTTACTCTCTACTGCCAAGCCACCGTGTGCTCTGAGTTACAGGTGAGTCAATGTTTTTGACATTGTAATGCCAGACTGCTGATTTGAGACTTCATTGTGTTTTTTTTGTCTTGATATACAGGGAAATATGGTAATTTTGGTGAGATGTGAGGAGGAGGATGCAGATGATGATGAAGAGGGATCAAACCTGCTCCAGAGGGGACTAGTTCACCAGTGTAGCTTGGCTTTACACGTAGAGGGGTTACCCACGGGTTACTGCAGGGACATACATGGACAGGTGTGGTTTATTGTTAAAACACTCTGTAATAAATGGCCCTGATTTGAGCTGACATTTTGATATTTCTTATGTATTTCAGATGGAGGTTTGGTGGCGTCAGAGTGGAGAGACCATGTACAACCAACGAAAAATATTTCATTTTAAGGTCTATGATAAGGGAGTGTCATTTTTCGCTCGAGGGACTTCTAGTGCTGTTCTCTAATTTTCAAATTAAAGTCTCAAGTCTTTACATTGAATCTCTAACTGAAATAATGTATTTTTGTTTTATATAAATACATATATCATACATCACCAGTTGCAGTTGTTTTGTTCACTTGTTGTTTGCATTACTTGTCAAGTTCATTTTGTGTAGCAGTAAAATTGGTGCTTGCAAAAGTATCAACATTCAATTTACAAACATACATCGAGCTGGATTATATTGCTGGATTTATATTGTATTTTTTCCTATTGTTTGTATTTTGTATCTTTGTTCTTAATAACTAGAATAAATATAGAGATATTTTGTTATCGTGAAATAAAAATAAGAAGGTACACTGAAGATTAGTCCACCATATGTTCCAGTCTGAGCAGTCTCGGACCTAAAGTTGGTTCTGGACTGATGCTGTTGGCCTGTTGGCCAGTCTGTCACGTATGGTTCTGCAGGCCAGCAGTCTGAAACCGCTGTTTTGCAGAAACAACTTCCGGTCTGAAAACTGTTAGTGACTATTATTCTGATTTTGAAAATTATGCTCGCCAGATTAAATCTGAATTGTCTGTAGATAATGGTTGTTTGTATGTTATTAATTCTTGATATGAACTTTTTGACTTTGTTTTTACAAACGTATAAAGTATAAGAGACGTAATTGTCCATCAGAAGAAACAGCAGTTTCAGGCCGTAGGCTGGCTCTGCAGAACCGGGACAGCAGTTTTAGGCCGCTAGCTGGGTCTGCATGTCCTGATGTCTTGATTCTGCAGAACCAGCTTCATGTCACATTATAAAACATGATAGTCATATTATTCAAAAGAGTTCAAAATAAACATTTTATGAAAATAACTGTCAATTTATGAAGTCAGCTTATGTGATGTTCTCTCAAATTTTTCAGTTGAATTGACAATCAAACATTTAAGATGACTTTGGCAAATCAGTGAATGCAAACAGAGAAAGATAACTGCAGAAGTGGAGGAAATATAATAATAATATTCTTAATATCTGGCCCTGTAGGCCACCGTGGGCTTAGTAAGAATATTTTCTATTGAATCATACTTCAAATCATGGACAGGCATGATCTCACATTTTGAGATATTTAATTTTAAACCAGAGAAACCAAGAAAACTGGTTAATTAAATCTAAAGCCTTTGACACATATTTTTCATCTTTTAAGAACAATGTGGTGTCGTTTGCCAACTGTGAAATTTTAATTTCCCTCCCGAAATTCCTTTCAATTGTTGACTCTGAACAATGCTCAAGTTCCGCCAGTAGTGGGCGCTCATGCAACGTAGGCAATGACGTACATCCGAGTCAACGAGACTGAGGGAAGTTAACGAGGGAAGGGCTTAAAAAAACGAACTGGAACGCAGCCCTAGACTGGTATTAGACTTGCACGCCTCAACATACATACGTGTTATTCGACCTGTCAGTTTTTATCATGGGCAGTTTGTATCTCTCAAGAGGTCGATGTATTATTCGGCAGGTGTTCTCTGGGTTACCCAGCATGCTGCAGCGGCCGTACAGCCTCGATGTGTCAGCGCCGCTCCTGCGGACTGAAGGCTTCATAGATGGGCGCTGGGTGTCCGCCGCCTCCACATTCCCCGTGTTAGATCCAGCCACTGGAGAAGAAATCGCCAAGGTGTCAGACTGCGGTACAAAGGAAGCTCAAGACGCTGTCAATGCTGCATACAAAGCTTTTCACCTGTGGAAGAGTCATACAGCCAAGGTGATCTGATATATATAAATATATATATATATATATATATATATATATATATATATATATATATATGAGTATATGTGTGTATATATATATTGCACACACACATATAACATATTTACATGATACTCAAGGGTGCATGAAAAATTATGGTACACTACAACACATTATGGTACACTGGGTAGGTTACTTTTAAAATGTATTTCACTACAGATTACAAAATACATGCTTTAAAAGGTAATTTGTAACGTATTTCGTTACATTACTCAAGTTTAGTAACTTAATCTAAATACTTTCTAGAATACTTTGTAATACTAATAAGTGTGGAACAAACACAAAAAAGGTAATTGCAATTCTGTCTTTTTCCCTCAGAATTGCGTGATATAAAGTTGCAATTGTGAGCTATAAAGTCATAATTATGAGATATAAACTCGCAATATTGAGAGAAGTCATAATTATGAGATCTAAACTCGCAATATTGAGAAAAGTCAAAATTATGAGCTATAAACTCGCAATATTGAGAAAAGTCCGAATTATGAGCTATAAACTCGCAATATTGAGAAAAGTCAGAATTATGAGATATAAACTCGCAATATTGAGAAGTCGAAAATATGAGATATAAACTTACAATATTGAGAAGTCAGAATTATGAGATATAAACTCACATACTAAACTCACAAATGCTAGAAAAAAACTTAGTATTGCAAGTTTATATCTCCCAATTCTGACTTTATAATTTGCAATTGTGCGTTTAAATCTCACAATTCTGAGAAAAAGAAGTCAGAATTGTGAAATGCAAACTCGCAATTGTGAGGGGAAAAAACAAATTGTAAGAAAAAATTGCAGTGACCAGTGAATTATAAAATGACTCACAAACAAGTATCACAAAACATGAAAACAGTCATGGATCATCCAGGTCATGACAGGACAGTTAAGTTGACAGTTGGGCAATTTTATTTATAAATTTAGTCATTTTGTCTTGTTCAGGACTGAAAAATAAAAATATAACATTTTTATGATCCCTCTTAAAAGTATTAAAATGTTGATGCAACTTAACTCCGCTTTTTCAGACTGTCAGAGAATCACCAATTGCTGTTTAAATGACATTAAAATGCAAAGTAATCACTTTGGTAATCTAAAATACTTTTCAGATGTAACTGATGATCTGATTACCACCCATTTAAAATGTAACTGTAATGAAATACAGTTACTCAAATATTGTATTTTAAATACGTAACTAAGTTACTTGTATTTTGTTACTCCCCAACCCTGACTACAAACTGATGAGCACCTGAAGTTCCAATATTTCACTCATTATTTAGAAAAATGTTCACTTCAGTTTAACATATTTTTCACCTTTAAAAACAGGTCATAATTCTCTTGAAAATAAACAGGAGGAAAAGACGAAAACGTATATGTTGCATAATTTCTATGTATATAGTGTTATAGTGTTTCATTAATACTTTTATTCAGCAAGGATGCATTCAACTGAACAAAAGTGACAAATGTTTTTATATTGTTACAAAAATGTTCTATTTAAAATAAATGCTGTTCTTCTTAAATGCTGTTCTTTCTTAAATGCTGAACTTTCTGTTCATCAAAAAATCCTGAAAAATGCCAGTTCCCCCAAAAATATTAAGCAGCACAACTGTTTTTAACATTTTAACATAAATGTTTCTTGAGCAACAAATCATAATATCGGAATTAGAAATTGTTTTACTGTTTTAATTATTTTAAAAATAAATTGTAATTTAATTCAATATAAAAATCAGAAGTTCTCATATTAATGCTCTTTGCAGGAGAGAAGCCTTTTGTTGCGGAAATGGTTTGATCTCATCATTCAGCACAGGGAAGATCTTGCCAAGTTGATCACAGCAGAGTGTGTAGGTATACTGACCCATTACATACAGTGTACAGCTTCTCATTTAAATGGATCCAGATATTAGGAGATTTTATAACACGTATGTGTGTACAGGGAAAGCCCATGAAGGAGTCTCTTGGAGAGATGACATATTCTGCCTCCTTTCTGGAGTGGTTCTCTGAAGAGGCTAGGCGTGTATATGGAGATATTGTTGCACCTTCAGCCAAGGACCGCAAGATCCTGTTACTCAAGCAGCCTGTGGGAGTGGCTTCCATCATTACTCCTGTGAGACTTCCTTCTTCATTATGATAACATGACACCATCAGGATCTATGAGCTAAAAACTGCTAGTTGTGATTTAAAATTTTCTCTTTACAGTGGAATTTCCCCAGTGCCATGATAACCAGGAAGGTGGGAGCAGCGCTTGCAGTGGGCTGCACTGTAGTGGTGAAGCCGGCTGAGGACACGCCTCTCTCTGCTCTGGCCCTTGCTGAGGTCTGTCTGCTTCCATTAAAGCCTACTTAACTTGACATTAAACAGTATGCATTATAGATGCACTTCTGTTTAAAAGTTTGTGACACTGAAGACTGGAGTAATGGCTGCTGAAAGTTCGGCTTTGCCATCACAGGAATAATTACATTTTAAAATGCATTATAATAGGGGAAAAAAATTAAATTGTAATATATATATTCTAGTTTTACTGTGTTTTTATTCAAATAAATGCAGACTTTTGTGAGCATAGGAGACTTCTTTCAATAACATTAGATAAATCTTATCGACCCCAAATCTTTATATATAAAAGAATGTATAATCTGTTGTATTCCTATCTAGCTGTCAGTACAGGCTGGCATTCCTCCAGGAGTGTTTAATGTGGTGCCGTGCTCAAGAGAAAAGACCCCTGCTGTCGGAGAACTGCTCTGCACAGATCCTCTAGTGGCCAAAATCTCTTTTACCGGCTCCACAGCCACTGGCAAGGTAAAGATCCAACCAACATCTCATTTGTGACCCTGGACCACAAAACCAGTCTGGAATCTGGAAAATCTGGAATCTGAGGATGCTAAAAAATCAAAATACTGGGAAAATCGCCTTTAAAGTTGTCTAAATGAAGTCCTTAGCAATGCATATCCACTCACAAAAAGACATTTTTGATATATTAATGGTAGGAAATTTACAAAATATCTTAATGGAACATGATCTTTACTTAATATCCTAATGATTTTTGGCATAAAAGAAAAATCAATGATTTTGACGCATACAATGTATTGTTGCCTATTGCCACAAATATACCTGTGCAATTTATGACTGGTTTTGTGGTCCAGGGTCACATTTATGTGTACAGTTGACATTTAATGTTTGCCACAATTTAGCAATTGCCTAAGTAAAATTTTAAATGCTTTTACAGATACTATTAAGACATGCTGCAGGAACGGTCAAAAAGGTCTCCATGGAGTTAGGAGGACACGCCCCCTTTATTGTATTTGACAGCGCTGATGTTGATAAAGCTGTTGCCGGAGCGATGGCCTCCAAATTCAGGAACTCAGGCCAGGTGAGTGTTATTTCAATCTAATTATCAATCTTTAATAATTATTACTTTGTTTTTGTTGGACAGTCTCGCTAAATATAATTGATATATTTTTATTCATCATGTTAGCTGAAACAGAAAACTAGACACTACCACATGGTTACTCAATATATTTATTTAAATGATAAAGTATTTATTTATATATTATTTTTTATGTTTTTATTTATTAAAATTATAATTAAATTAAGTAAGATTTTACAATTTTTTTTCACAATTTTTTATTAATTGTCATAATAAATATGCAAAAAATAGTGAAAATAATCACTATGCAAAAAATCTTAATGGTACTATGTAAACAGACTTAATTCATACAAAATATTGTTTCTCATTTTTTCAGGTTTATTTTGGAGAGAAATATGGCCCACACTTCTTTTTGAGATTCACCTAAACAGCTTTTAAGAAAGAAAACTGTATTAAAGTGAATATTTTTCATAGATTATGAGTGAAATCTCATCAGGATTCTGTTCCATGGCATTTTTTTAAACTACCTTTAGAGTAGCTTATAAATATCATGGTGTATGTGACATTTGTCTGCATTCTCACCTGTAATGCATCTTGTATTCATCTCTGCTGTAGACCTGTGTGTGTTCCAATCGCTTTTTGGTGCAGAGTGGGATCCACGATGTTTTCATGGAAAAGCTGGCAAAGGCTATGGATGCCGAGCTGAAGCTTGGCCACGGCTCCGAGCCCACCACCACACAGGGGCCGCTCATCAACGCCCGCGCTGCAGAGAAGGTGCCTCATGTCACTGTCAACAAGCACACACACCAGGGTTGTCAGGTGTACATAACAAAACCAACCCAATCGCTAATCAAATCTAACCCAAATCTAGCCCAATTGGTGTTCCTGGGGGTTAAAAATTTCACCTGCACACTTAAAAACAAAACAAAACAAAACAAAACTCTGAAACGGTGTAAAAATAGCTCAATTCCACGGGAAAACCTCAGACTTGGCAACACTGACACACACAGATAGATCATGTGAAGGGAATTTGGTTGAGATGAAAGGATTTAATGCAGTTGTTTCTTTCAGGTGGAGGGTCAGGTTGTAGATGCTGTGGCACACGGAGCAGTCGTTGTTCGAGGTGGGAAGAGGCTGAAGGGCTCCTTCATGCAGCCCACCCTGCTGTCTAATGTCACCACTGACATGCTCTGTATGCGAGAGGAGACATTTGGACCCATAATTCCTGTTGTTAAGTCAGTATTTACAATTTATTGTATTATATAACTTATTATTAACCTCAGATTTCATTATATTATCAACATAACAATTTTAGTGTAAAGTTTTAATTTTTTATGAAAATATGTAGGTTTCATTTGATTATTAAAATTATTTTGCATCATCTTCAAATGTTTTGTGAATAGGTTTTAATGGGCGACGTTTCAGTGTTATTAACATGTCTGATTGAGTCTTCTGCCAGCTGCTGACTTTTTTTTTTTTTATTTTTTTTTTCCTTCACTAGGTTCAACACGGAACAGGAGGCACTTGCTGTTGCCAATGCTTCTCCTGTTGGTTTAGCAGGTTTGTCCATGTGTACAAATTAATCATGTTTTTTTTCCCAATGTAGTCTCTACATTTCAGAGTTTACAAAGTTTTTTTTGTTTGTTTTTTTGTTGGACAGTCTTAAGTTTGGCCACTTTTTCCTCACATACCTGTTTATTTATTATCAGACATGGCGAAAAAAATGCTGAAAGTTCCTTATTGGTTGAAAGACTTGTACAATAGACTACATTAGAATTTTGCTAGTTAATCATTTGACCACAAGACAAACGAACCAATCATGATATACATTCATTCATTAGTAACCTCCAACATTCTATGATCCAATCAGTTTTTTTATCATTTTAGGCATTTAAGGGGCCTAAAACTTTTTTTCTTTTTGCCACACCTGCCGGTGACTTAAGAAAATTTAACAGCCATAAATATTTTTTACCAGCCATGAAACATAGATTAATCCTTATTACAAAAGTTATTCAGTCAAGAGCAATTAGTGATTGTTCTTTGTCTTTTGTTGTTTGATTAACATTAGAAACACAGACAGTAGCAGGAATATTAGGCTGCTGTCACTTTAAGAGCACGGATCTAATATACCGTTACACATGCATTTTATTTGTTTATTCTGCTTATTTCTTAACTGTTTACATTCAGTTAAGACTTAACCGACTATGTTTACAAGGATATTTGCCAAGATGGGCATAATTTTGTTATGTTGTTATGTCTGTTCAAGCACAAGAAGACACGAAAGAGAACTCAATGCAGTATTCGTGCACTGTCTGAGACGCGGATTTCTGTGCGTGCGCTTCGGATGTTGTGTGCCGAAAACTTCCCACACAGCGCGCAAATACGAATTGAGTTCCCTTTCGTGTTTTTGAGTTTGAATATTTAAATTGGCAAGCCTTAAACGTTCGTGATGATACAGCACTGACCAGTCAACTGTCCAGAGCTACATTTGTGTCCATGTTGTCATAATTTTGCATTGTTAGAATTCATAAAAATGTTACCGGCCGACTGGCGATTGACATGATTTCATGACCGCATTCAAAACTGTTTTCTTTCAACAGGTTACTTTTACTCCAGAGACATCAGTCAGATCTGGCGAGTGGCTGAGCAGATGGAGGTGGGCATGGTCGGGGTCAACGAAGGTCTGATCTCTACCCCAGAAGCCTGTTTTGGTGGAGTCAAACAGTCTGGACTGGGCAGAGAAGGATCCAAATATGGCATTGATGAATATCTGGAAGTAAAGTACATGTGTTTGGGTGGACTCTCTCCTTGAAGACAATGGTTACTAGCGATTAGAGCAAAAAATACAAGGCAGAATGCCATTATTCAATCAAAATTACCGTAAAAACACAAATTCTCAAATCACTGTGAACCATTCTCTCTTTTAGTCTGATGTAACTGAATATTGGCTGTAGGGATTGATGTTTGCAAAGAACAGAGACATTTTGACGACAGGGTATTTTAGATACTTGCTGTAAAAAAGGGGTGGTACAAGTTGTCCCCTTTTAGATTCTGTCTATCATAACAGATTGGAGTTACCTAGTTGCTCTGAAATAAGATTGACTTGCACTGCAAATAATAATAATAATGATTTTCTTTATTTTTATTATGTAAAAATAGCTAAACATCTTTAAAAAAAGAAATTTATTTTTGTGTAATTGTGTAAGATGTGATTTCTAAGAGAATATATCTTAATAATAATAATGATAATAATTATTATTATTCTTAACCCCTTTTCCTTTTGAACGGAAAACAAAACATACTTTTTTTGTTGCAGTGTAACTGATTAATTTATTTAGGGATTGGGGGTTGATATAGCTAGAAATACCCCCCCCCCCCATTCCACTTACTAAATGTTCTATTTTTGTAATTCATGAAATACTGACTGTGAAGTTTGTTTGTTTGTTGCATGTCATTTTAGATAAAAGCATCTGCAAAATATATAAATCTAAATGGTGGGATATATTTGGGTGCTCAAACTGATTTGAGGTGTGGAAGCGTAGAGATTTGTCCAGTAAGGTAACAAATTTTTCATTGTGGCCAAATGTTGTAAGTGCCAATGTATGACATGTATGCCTTTTTGTATGAAACCGTTCTCCATTTTAGTGTTTGTTTTTTTGTAATTGTTGTAAATATTAATTCTTAATCGATAAACCTAATTGTACTGTAAACTGTGTATGCTTAGTAGTATTTTTTTTTTTTACTTAGGATTGAAACGTTTGCAGATAAGTGAAGCTACAAAGAATAAATATAACTGAAACCTTCAGTAAAGAAACTTCAACTCTACATTTCTGCTTGTGCTTTGAGTTTAGTTGTGCCATTTCATCATTAAGTAAATGCACACTGTTTCATTACATTTCTGACACTGCCACTATAAATCCTGAACTCTTATTTTGGTTGTAAAACAGTCTTAACTTCTGTAAAGGGCCACATGTCTTTCTTTATTTTATGTTTTAAACGAGAAAATATAAGAAATACATTTCCTTGTCACAATATGCCTGGTACAAATGGCTTTTATTGCAATTCCAGCTAAAGCAGAAATTTTAAAAGCTTGTAAAACCAGAATGTTAAAAAGACTAAGACTATACAAGACTAAAAAAAAACAATAAATAACAAAAGAGTGCATTTTAATCAGGCACATTAACATTCAAAAAGTTAAACAGTTTTTGCATAAAGAAGAATGACATTTGCTTTCTTTTTTTGATTTTGCTTTTCTATAGACCTAGATCAGTTATTTTCAGCTTCTCCCCAAAATATGTCATTGAAGTGTCATATAAATAGCAAAATAACCAATGTCAATTGCTTGCACTGTGTCACTGAACATACAAGCATTATTAAGCACATACTGAGGAAAACTGCTATTGTGTGAGTTGAATGCACAGGTCTTTATATATGCAAATTGTATATGCTATCGGTAACAAAGTCGAAATGTATCATTCAGCAATCCATGATTTTTCATTGCAAGACCAACTGCATTCAGTAGTCTGTAAGTTTAATAGCCCATTCAGTCAGTCTTTGTCTGTATCAGCGTTTGTGTAATATTTAACAATACCCTTGCGTTGTAAATATCCACCATGAAGAAATGTCCATTTGTCGATGTGAGACTCAACCCTCCACAGGACAAAGGCTGAGAGTGTCTCCATTTCTGACCACTCCATTGGCTCTGTTTCGAGCTTTATCGGCTTTTCCATAGTTAAAAATGTCCTGCTCACTTTCCAGCTCTGATTCTGACATCATCAGGCTTGAGTTGTGCTCTGTGCTCCTGTGTTTAATATCTAAAGATGACAAACAGAAAAGTGAATGCAATAACCACAATTACAATCCTAATGGTCTTCCTCTAAAACAATGCAGCAAACCACTTAAAAATACAAGCCTTCATTCAGTGAGTGTCTTCATTCATTCCTCAAAAAGTATTGCAGCATGAAATGTTAATCAAGCAATCAAGTCTGAAACTTACTATACTTTGGCTGAAGTTCCATCCTCTCCTGCTCATCCATGTTGTCCAGAATTGTGTACTTGGTTTTCTTTCTCACTTTCGTGCGTCTCCCTCTAAAACAGGCCAAAACAAACACACGAGTATAGATATTCAAGTACACAAACAATATGGCAAAAATATAAAAAGCATTGAAGGTCATCTGAAGACAATAGCTTTGACAAAATTTCGGTTTATAAGTAGCAATAGGGACCACTTTTATGATGCGTTTGTGTTGTTCCTGAGGTTTAAAAGGTTGATATTCACTGTTCTTGCATGGAAAACAGCGATTAATAAATAATTCAAAGATCTCCTTTTGTGTTCCACAAAAGAAGCTATATGGGTTTGGAATGACATGAGGATGAATAAACAATGACAAATTATATTTTTTGCTGTACTATCCCTTTAATAGTAGACTTGTAGCACTAACAGGAAAATATGACATAACTCATGCCACACATTTCAATAAGCCGTTTCTTTACATGCATACAAGTAATAGAATCTTTATCACCTTTTACAGCAGCAGACGCAAATCCAGCTGACTGACAAGAGGAAAATGATTGTCACAAAACAAGAGATTGTGACATACAACACGCTCCAGTCTGCAAGGAGGAGACAGAAGATCAGCCCTCAGCCTTTCCATTGCTGTCAATCATTCTAGTTTGTTCATGACAGCCCATCAGAAATATCCCAAGATAATTTAGCACAGCAGAAAGAATCAATGAAGGTGTGGTCACGTTAACAAAATTTTGTGGAACTAAAAGGTCCATTGACAATAGCAAGAAGCACCAACCAAAGAGATTTCTGTTGTCAATTTTTTGCGGGCCCAACTTGAACCCAATGTGAAATCTACATCAAGAATCTCCCACTTACACAGATTCCTATTGAAATAAATGGATTTTGAACGCAAAATTTCGCAGAGCAGCAACAAATATGACCACACCTTACGACTGAACTTGCTTCTATCTTATCTAAAATATTTCATTTACTTATTTACCTTATTCAGAAATAGAATAGAGAGGTCACACTAACCGCAATTGCTCTCGCCATCTTCGAGGAAACGGCGAATGGGGTTCTCCATCCAAAGAGGGTCACAGGAACAGCTCTTTGTAACGGGGTCACACTGACCACGTCCAGAACACAGCAGCAAACACACTGAAGTATTCACCACCAAGGAAAAATCAGAAAGACTGCATTAAACTTTATAATATATATATATATATTACTGTTACCATTTGTTGTTAACCAGTTTTATGGAAATGAAATGGAAAAATGTCATCAAATCAAGTCACTCACTAACTGTGTCCACTCTTAAGACCTTAAAGAGCAAGAAGTCGGTTTTCTCTCGCAACAGCTGGTTTCTCAGCAGACGAGCAAGCTTTGGGCCTGGGATCGTACCATCAGGACCCTGCACTGAGAACCTAAATACTGTGCTAAACATAAGAAACACATTTAGGCTTTAACTAAACTAGGGTTAGTCTCTAGTAAGTAATATTATGCTTCATTTAAGAACAACACAAGTCAAAATGGAGTTCTCATTTAAATTGGTTTGGTTAGTTTGATTAATGTGTGTGTAGTACCTGATGTCTGACTGGCCGTGCAGGCCCTTCAGTGCAATGTCTGAGTCCAGAACATGCAGTAGGGCAGCCAGCTGTCTCACTACGGTGTCCTTCTGCTGCTGGCTGACCTGAGCCACGCCCACCTGCAGCTCAAGCTCCACCTCCTCTCGCTCACGTGGATCTGCGCACAAATATCAGTGGCATCAAACAAACAATCTGTAAATTAACAGAACGTACTATTTTAATTACCTTAAATGTTTACATGAAGGTAGAAATGTTCTGATAAGGATAACATCATTCTACATTTGTAACGTGAATTTTTTTTCAGCAAGAATGCCTTAACATTGTTTTTAACATTCATAACTTGAGCACCAAATCAGCTTATTAGAATAATTTTCAATTTTCAAAAATATCACTGTTTTTACTGTATTTGTAATTAAATAAATGCAGAAGAAGCCTTGGTTACACTTTATTTTAATGTGTCTTTGTTACACCGTAATTATACATTTAAGTACTGATGAATATTAAGTAACTACATGTACTTACTATAGGGGTAGGATTAGGGTTTGGTTTGGTTTAGGGTTAATTGCATGGCACTAAAATAAAATTTTAGTTTCCTACTATAAATGAGTAATATCTTACCAGGCCGTACTTCCACAGTGGCTGTAGCCATGTTCGAGCGGCCCTGGGCATCAGTGACCCGAAGTTGGAATAGGTAGGTTCCTTCTACCAGATTGGCGAGGTATAGGAAGGCCTCGTGATCTGAGCCATATAAAACATCCTACTCTCAAAAGATATGAAAACAAGAGAGAGAGAGATCATAAGGTAAAACATTGAGCCACAGCAAATGGTGTACAAAAAACTCACTCACCCCAGCAGCAGGACTCTGTTCATCTCGGAACCAAAGAAAGGACACGTTTGCTGTTCCGCTGTTGGACGCTGAGCCCCTGAGCACCAAAGAGTTGTTGGGCAGAGTAAGCGTGTGACTGCCGCTGGCATGGGCGACCAGTGGAAGGCTTTTGGCTGTGAATTTAACACAGAATTGCTGCAAACATCCTTGAAGGTTTTTTTTTTTTTTTTTTTCAAAAAAGCTTGAAAATGTTCTTGTGTTATTTTTCATTAACCCTCTGGTGCTCTTTTTTTTTAAATTTTCCAAAATGTTTACGTTTTGTTGTTTTAATAGAATTTTTTATTTCATAGGACTGTTTTGGCACTTTCTATGTGAACACAAACACACACACACACACACAAACACAAAATCATGGACATGATTTGAAAAGGTTAAATGGTCCTGAAAAAAATAGTCACACTTGTACTGCTCATGGTCAATAATGACTGCATTGGAAATCAATAGGAAACTAATTTCATCTAGTGGACACATTTGGTACTGCACCCAAACATAATTTTACTGAAAGCTTGTTTTTTAAGATATCAACGTCAAATTTGGAACAAAACTTGTTTAGATTTATGGTTTTGATATTCTAGCAGTTTTAGAGTAAAACAATATTTTGGAAAAATTTGAAAAAAGCCTTTTTGTGCATTTTTCATAACAATAAAAATACAAATCTATAGCTTTTTTTTTTTTAAGTTTTAAGTTTAACTTTTTAAAACTTTTTTCCATTCAGCAATAATCTGCCAAATATCGAATATTAAAAAGAGATCAAACTTAAGTATGTGCTCCAAAGCATTAAATATTTATGGAAGTTTAAGTTGGAAATTTCATTTTCAGGTCTATGCTCAAAAAGTGAATAAATGGATTATAACTACTGCATAAATATATTTTTACACCATAAAATCCCCTAAAAATACAAAATATTAAAAAAAAACATTATCAAACTAAAATATAGTATTTCTTTGAATTTTGACCACTACCAGAGGGTTAAAATAAATGCCAATTGGTTTTCTATTTTCTGTAATGCAAAGACATTTTAAATGTCAGTGTTTAAATTATAGAAATACATATTATGTGTTACTTACATGTATGCATTTACATGATTCTGCTCACCTTCTTTAATAGTGATGATAAGGACTGCGCTGTCTGTTTCTCCCTGCTGATCAGTCACAGTCAGTTTGAACTTGTAATTCCCAGATCGCAGGCCAGTTGCTATGGCAACCGCTTTATTGGCATCTTTTATCTTCAAGCCTGGAGGGCCACTTCACCGTTACATAGGAGAGTGGTGATGGCACATCAATACACTTTTCACCAAAATCCTTCACTATTCATGCAACACTGAGGGTGATTAAAAATTAAAAAAAATGTGTTTTGAAATGTGTTTTGAAAAATGATTCAGGTCTGTATGAAGGAAGATATTCTTAAAGACCACATGCCACATTTGTCCAGTTATTTATGGAGTTGGGATATCTGGCTTATTTTCATGATTCAACATTTTCGAATAGTTTATTACAATGAACTCGTTCAATAAATATGATTTAATGGTTCTTTAACAATTCACTTCTTCCAAGATGTCCTGTGATATTTCACATGCTTTAAATATATTTGAATAAAATGCCTATGTACACTATGCTTCAAATACAATTTTTGTAGCATTACAGCATTACAAATGAATGCTTTTATTCAGCAAACATGCATTCAGCTGATCAGAAGTGACAGTAAAGACATTTATATTATTACAAAACATTTCTATGTCAAATAAATGCTTCTATTCATTAAAGAATCCTGAAAAAATATTTTCACAAGGTTTCCACAAAAATATTAATATTTTACTGTTACATAATACAACAGTTTTCAATGTTGATAATGATAAAAAAAAAATGTTTATTGAGCATCAAATCAGCCTATTAGATTGATTTCTAAAGGATCATGTGACATTGAAGACACTGAGTAATGATGTTGAAAATTCTGCTTTGCTATCACAGGAATCAATTAAATTTTAAAATATTTTAAAATGGAGATCAGTTATTTAAATTATAATACTTCACAATATTTCTATTTTAACTGTATTTTTGATTAAATAAATGCAGCCTTGGTGCACATAAGAGACTTCAAAACATTACAAAATCTTAAAGAGCCCAAACTTTTGAATGGTAAACAAGTAGGGGTAGGTAATAAATGTTTGCATAAAATATAATATATATAATGATATATAATATAATTTAAATGTATTTGCAAAAAATTATTCGGTCCATCAAACAGTTGAACCAGTTCAATGTAAAGAAGCAACGTTAATGATACTGGTACCTGATCATGTCCCATTGGTAGCTGCAGATGGCCTGATCATCGGTGCTGCTGCTGCCATTCAACGTGATGCTGTTGACTGGGAGGAAGAGTTGCCTGTCTGACCCTGTTATAGCGACTGGTGCTTTGTTTGCTACCACACAACAAAATTACAGTTACAGAGAATGTATAGTTTTTCTTCATACACACTGATCAGTGTAGTGGGTTTGTTTTACCAGGTAGCACAGTGACTGAGATGTTGTCTGAATCCTTCTGATCTCTGGAGTCAGTGACTGTCAGCTGAAATGTGTACTGACCCTCCTGGAGATCAGAGAGCTGAAGGAAAGGTGATTTCACATCCTGAAAACACATAGCATATGAAAACATCAACTGCTCCACATTTATGTCTACTGAAACCAAAATAATTTTACTTTACTCTGTCATTAATTACTCACCCTCATGTCGCTCCAAACTCGTAAGACTTTAGTTCATCTTCAGAAAACAAATGTTCATATTTTAGATGAAATCTGAGAGCTTTCGGTTCCTCCATTGACAGCTACGTGACTACCACTTTGACGCTTAAAAAAGTTCATAAAGAGATCGCAAAACTAATCCATATGAATTTAATTTTTTGAAGAGACATGATCGCTTTATATGATGAACAGGTTGAATTTAGGCTTTTATTCACATACACATTCATCAACTCACACATCATTTGTGGTAAACTGAAGCTCAAGCAAGTTTGCTTGACGTGCGAGAACCAATGAGGTTCATTGTTGTGTGTTACGCAGCATATTTGAGCTTCCCAAGAGGTTTGTTCTCACGCATCATACAGTTGAGCTTCTGCTTATGTTCATTGATCAATGTTTATTTGTGAATAAAAGCCTAAATTAAACCAGTTCATCATATAAAACCATCGGGTCTCTTGAGAAAATTTGGATTAAACCGCTCAATTCATATGGATTAGTTTTACAATCTCTTTATAAACTTTTTTTTGGAATGTCAAAGTGGTAGTGGAGCAGCTGTCTATGGAGGGACAGAAAGATTTCCATTTGTGTTCCGAAGAAGAACGAAAGTCTTATGGGTTTGGAACGACATTAATGACAGAATTTTCATTTTGGGTGATATCCCTTTAATAAACATGCCCGTAAAATATGCCCTTAAGACAGAAAAATCATAAATGAGATCTCAATTGTTTCACAAAGGTAGCAATGAGATTACATGGAGAGGAAATTAAGAGTTTGGCTTTTATTTGACTGATTCTCAGATTTTCAGAAGAGACTGTATACGTCATCTGGACATATTATAGTTAACATTAAGTTTTACAGCTCTTTACTCTGACAGCAATCATTTATTTCTTTCTCCAATTTTTGATTTCTTCTTTTGAGTTTTAGGACAAACATCTGAGACATTATTAACAAACTCCAGTAAGTGTTTTTCATTTCAGAGCAACCCATTTTTCCACTGGGTAAACCAAAGATCTAATTACCTGCATGGTGACCTTTTGAGTCAGGCTACTGGGATGGAGAGTCCAGAGATAGCTGGTAATGGCGTGGTCATCAGTGCTGTGGTTACCCAACAAGGTGAGGTGGTTGAGAGGCAGGGTGATCACCCGGTCACTGCCTGCACTGGCCCGAGGAGGGTCATCTTTTGGGCTGCTGACTCTTACAGTGGCAGTGCTGGAGTCGGTCAGTCCATCAGAATCAGACACTGTCAGCCTAATGTAGGCCAAGCAAAATCAGGTCAGGATCGACTTAATGAGGTCAAGCCAAATTAAAAAAGCCCTGGAGGAGGATTTTAACAGCAAATTGCAGAAGATGAAAAATGTAAATTATACAATACATAGGCCTATTGTTACAGTAAAAACTTAGCTAGGTCCTTACTTGAAGGTGTATTCTCCTGGTGAAAGATTCTGCAGCTGCAGTACCGGTGTGTCAACAGGGCCCTCAGGTTTCCAAAAAGGGCCGTCCACCTTCTCCCATAGGTAAGTGACTACTCCAACATCATCCACACTCTCTGAGAAGCATCAGGATACACAATTTGTTAAAAACTCATGACCTACATGATCTAAAAAAAAAAAATGAGAGAAAAAGACAAAACAAGCTACATACGACTGCCATTAATAATGAAGATGGACCCTTCTTGAAGAAGCACATTTTGGCTCTCGGGCAGAGTGATGGCTTTAGGAGACTTGTTTAAATTCACTGCTGCGAAACGAAAAGGAAACCTGTTCATATATATGAGGCGCATGCACATACTGTATGCTTGGCAAATAATATCAAATTATGATCTAACGAGGGTGATGTTATACCAGGGTGTACTGTAAAGTTCATAGCGCTTTCTCCATACGCTTGTTGTGCTTTCACTCTCACTCTGACAGCATAGATTCCAATGGAAAGCTGCAATAAAGGAAACAAAGATGTTTTAAGAGAGAGAACTTTGTCTAATCTTCTAAATTATCGCATGGCAGTCATACTGAAAGTGTCCAAGAGTTGAGTCTCACTTCTGAAATTTTGACAGACTTGTTGTGCTGCCCCTCAATCACCCCATGGTGTCCATCAGGCGACGTTACCAAAGTCCACTCGTATGTGTAAGGAGCCTCTGAGGAAAAAGGCACCATCAAC